>CM046037.1:28472688-28655188 GCA_025215565.1 Flaveria ramosissima | reverse complement strand
TAAACAATTTTATCAAATTGTATCAATATTTACGATGTATAATACTAGCGACAATACTTTGTTATCATTACATGCATAATTGCAGTATGCTCATTAATACATTGTTGTAGTCATACCACTGGATATATGAATTGTTACTTGTATGAAATGATGGGCATGGAGATATAACTTGCATTAGGTAAGTTATAATTTAGAATAAGTTGACATTGACAAATCATTTGCAATCATTTCAATTTATAGATGAAGATCACATAGATTAGATTCACACAAATTCTTACCAAAAGTGTTAAATCATACCGTGCATTTGATATTATCTTTCTTTTTCACTTATCAAAAAAATTAATTTTCCATCGATCTCTTAATAAATACGAATTATTAAGAACCGATAGCCACACGTATAAACAAATTTATATAACACGTGCCGGAAACTTTGGAGGAAAGATACTAAAAGATTTCAAGTCAATTGTTAGGGCCTTAATTGGGATGACACATGTATAATTTTATTTAAATATTTGTAGCCTTTATATGTTGACAAACAAGTAGACATTTAATTAATATCACATTTTTTAAATCTATTGAAAAGTAAGGTGATTTTAATTGAAGACAATACAAATTTAGTTTTACATGATGTTATGTTGGTTGATGTGTTAGTGTGTTTATAAATAACTTAATAATCTACATAACGTAAAATAAATTCCATGGTTCATACTTTCATGTTCTAGAAGATATTGTGAATATTGAAAAATAACCAATGTCATAAAACTGGGTTACTATTTATCGTGCATATTAATACGACTTTTTTTTTATCATCAGATGCAATGGTTGAGGTTAGATTTGATCCTCTTACAATGTTGATTGAATGTTACTCCATCTGATATCATTAACGTATTATGTTTATATATTTGTAGGAGATGAAATGGTGTATTAAGCATGTGATCCTAAAATGATTCAATGAATAATTAAGTGACAACTAAGCCTATGATATTGGATATTTTAAATCGATTCATTATGTAAAATATAGAATACGAGTGTATAAATCTATGCACAATTTATAATGTACGTTAAAGCAAAATTTCAATATGTGCATTAATGCATAAATGCAATATGTGCATTAATGAATAATTGCAAAAGAGTCACTAGATATAAAGTCAAGAATGAATTTAAAATGCATCATAATTAATCAGTCACATTCTAAAAAATAATGATGGTAATCATGGAAGAATTCTACATAAGAATAGCATGAATAGTTTGAATAGAATACAAGAAATGAAGTGCATTTGCAGAGGAAAAAGATTTGAAATGCACTTGATCTTATTGTCCTAACACTCAACTTCAATTAACCTTTGTTTGCTTTATTTTGGTTGACTTCACACTAGTCTTGACCTTCTTTTCCTTCCCTCTTGACTTTGATGTCACCTGTTTTCTATTAGAAGCCTTCATAAACTTGTTCAGCCTCCTTAATAAGCTCATCCATATGCAAGCAAGTAGGTTTAAAACAATAAGAGTAAATATATATATTTTAGTAGTATATTATTATTGTATGATTAGTTCTATAGTTTAGTGCATGCATCTAAATATAAAAGTATATATATGCACTGTAAATCAACAATGAACACATGAAATAAGTAGATATTTGAATTCCACCTGAAATCACAATCTCAGGTTTCATGAAACTAATGAAAACTACACTGTAATTCAGGAAGATGACATTACATCAACGGTATACCCATAATCCATATTCATATATCAGAAATCAATAGGCATTACTATCACCTATCAATGCTAATGTGATGACTTATACTCTAATTCAAAACATGTTTAATACTTTAATACTCGATTCAAATTGAAATAACATGTATACAACATATTTTTGGTGACTTCTTGTTGAATCAATTTGAAATGATTTCTTTTTAACAATTCCCTTAATTTAACCCATATATTGTAGTAAATATATATTCTAGTGTATAACCTTTATAAATATATAAGAACAACAAATAGAAACAAACTAATAGCTTTATTGTATTGTACAATTAGTTCTACAATTGATAGTAGGCATTCCAATATCCTAGTGCATTACTTAAATTTAACAATGCAAATATGTCATAACTAATAAGTATATGTTTGGATTCCATCTAAAATCACAAGTTCATGTCTAATAAATCTGCCTTGTAATCCATGAAGCCGACTTTCCATCACCGATATACCCAAAATCTGTATGCTTAACTCAAAAACCAATATGCATTTGTATCATTTAACAATTCTAATGAAATGATGAATAATCAATTAATGCAGGTCATTAAGTGCCAATACACTACAAAACATGCTCACTAGTCAATTCGAATGCAAGGATCAATCTTAATTCTTAATCATTTAAGGAATTCACAAACTAAGTAGTTACAATATCTAAATTCCTACACATAATAGTGTATACTAAACAACACAAATAGTTAAAACAAGAAAAATTTTGAAACATATAAGCCAACAGTGTCAATGCCTAACCAAAATACACCTCATATTCATTGATTTATAACATGGTGTAATTTCAAGGTATGAAACCTAACAAAGTCTCTGTTATAAGAAAGAAATTACTACTAGGATACATTGATAGCCTTGAACAACAACATTAAATATCAATTAGGAAAACAATCCAAAATCATGTCAAAAAGAGATTCCAGCCCTAGAGTTCACTATAAACAAATCTAAATAAAGCTTAGTAAAGAAATTTCCAGCCCTAGTTTTTTTTATAAAAGCTTCAAAGTCATAAATTCAGATCATTACAAGAGACATACCTTTTGGGATTTTGCAGGGAAAAACCAATGACTCATTGTGAGGCTCAAAATTTGACTTAGGAAAATAGGATAGAAGGCGAAATGAAGACTTCGATGGTCTTCTGTTCTTCACATCAAAAGATGATATAATGGAAATTACTTGGCATTTGATGAAGACTTCGATGGTCTTCTGTTCTTCACATCAAAAGATGATATTATGGAAATTGCTTGGCGTATGATGATACAGAGGGTCTGGTGTTCTTCAAATCAAGAGATGATATGGGGGAATCTGCTTGTTGCTTGATGTTTCGATGGTCTTGTGTTCTTCAAATAAGGAGAGGAGGTTGTGAAATTTGTTCAAGGAGGAGCATATATATACTATGTCCTTGATACTGTGAATGACGGTTTCTTAGATTGAAGTTGAAATACCAATTGTACCCCTGCACCTCTTCTAGCCGCCTAATTTAATTCGGATAAAATGACTTATTTGCCCCTTTTATTTATAGCCATTGATCAACATGATCTATGGTCCTCATTAGTTCTTTTGGTTTTTTGCAAAAAAATAGTTTTCATTTGAAAGCCCCTCTATATATATATATATATATATATATATATATATATATATATATATATATATATATATATATATATATATATATATATATATATACACACACATATATGGGGAGGATCAAATGAGAACTGGTTTTTTTTTGTAAAAACTATAGAAACCAATCTCAACCACTAGTTCTCAATGGCAAAACTGTAATTAACAAAAACATATTTAAAAAATTTATAAATTAAAAAATAACATAAAAATAAAAAATAAAAACACAAAAATGTTCACCTACTTTTCCTCTATCATAAAAAAAAATAAAAAAAAATTTATAAAAAATAAAAAAGATTCCTTTTTTTTAACGAAATTCGTTTTACACATGTGTAATATCGGATTTACACATGTGTAAATTCAGTACTACACATGTGTATAACTATATTTACACATATGTAAACAGTGGATGTACGATTTTTTTTAGAAAAGTATATCAATATGGTAGGCGTTGAAAAGATAAAAAAATACTGAATTTTATGGTGAATTTTTTTTGAAAAAATGATATCGTGAAAAAAAGTTATGAACATTTTAAAAAAAAGGGAGAAATGACATGTGATTTGCATGTGATACAAAATGAGTGGCTAAGATTAGTTCCTAGAGTTCTCACAAAAAAAGATGGTTCTCATTTAAATCCCCCTATATATATATATATATATATATATATATATATATATATATATATATATATATATATATATATATATATAAACCTCCGATGTTCCCGACTACCAGTAGGTTTCGAAATAAAAAGTTGACCAAAATAAGAATTCAAAGTCAAATATAACCAAGTACGTTACTTGATGTATATACAAACCGAGAACTCAAAATCGAACATAACAAAAAGTCAAAGTAGATTATCTCTTCTTTTATTTTACTTTATTTAACTTTTTTTTTCGTAAATTTAGAACAAAGCCATTCAAAATATCAGAATGAAAGCCAACTTCAGTTTGGTCGAACAAACCGAAAATCTTAGTGGGTGTTTGGAAGTGTTTTTATTCCTTACTTTTTAACTAATTAACTTTTAAAAAGTTAAAAAGTCATTTTATAGTGTTTGGTAATGTAATAGTTGTGAGTGAAATAAGTTAATAAATCACTCCATACTAACTTAGTAGCAATGCCAAATAAGTTACTTTTTAACTTTTTGGAGGGGTAAAAAGACCAAAATACCCCTCCAAAAAAAGTTAAAAAGTCAAAATTTTTTAACTTTTTAACTTTTCTGGAGGGGTATTTTGGTCTTTTTACCCCTCCAAAAGTCATAAAATTACTTTTGTAAAATTTGCCAAACATAACCTTATTAACTTATTAAAAAGTAAATAAATTAATACGTTATTTTAATAAGGAATCCCAAACACGTCAACCACTAAATTTTGGTTTATTGCGAATACTAAAACCACTAAATTTTGGTTTAACCTTATTGCCCCGAGAACAATAATTAAACGGTATCTTTTCTATCAGAAATAATATTAAATCTGTAACATCCTTGTGACCCAAAACCAAATCAAGTCAAAACACAAAGGCGTACCAATCGACAGACCCTATCTTGCGAACAAAACTCAAGTCGATGTCTATGCAAACCGGATGTAACCGAAATAGGTTTAGTTTGTAGAAGTTTTTGGATCTTGAATAAGAAATCGAACATAAACGAAACGGTTCTGAATCAATCTTCAAACTTAAAACAACTTGGATTAATCTTTCAATCGTGAAACACTATCAGATAAATCTATTTCGCGGGTTACTCACGATTGATTTATCGGATTAAACAAAGATTTCTTGATGGAGTCGAATTTGATTGAATCTGTGATGTTTTCTTGATAGTTCTCCTCGTAACCGTATATTCTGTTTAATATCTCTTCTGATTAAGAAAAGGGTGTGCCTTCTAAAGAGAATGCAGAAACCCTGGAATGGACTTTTATGCCCAAAGCCCAATAACCATTTAATATATGGACTATTTAAATTTAGGTAAACATCAACATTTGTGCCAAGTATTTATTTACTTAAGCGCACTGCTAATTAACGTTTAGAATTAAATCGAGTCTGCACTCTCGCGACACCTAACTAGTTTAATCTCTAACGTTATTTCCTCGATCAACAAGTTAATCCACTACACTAAAATACGCATTGATAACACTAAAGTTACCAAAAAACTTGGTGTTTTCTTTAGAAACTAACTTTTTAAGACTTTTTGATAGATCTCAGTGGAGTAGTATCATGTAAATCTTCCTGCTAGGATTAGAAAGAGATTGACGCTCTGCACACGACACACAAGACATTTCAAAATCATATAAATCCAAGCTAAAAAAACCCCGGGAATTTGATGATATTTATATAGGTTTGAAATAAGCTTTAGACACAGTAAAGTGTAGTGCTAAAATTAATCCACTCAAGATATCATTAAATTTTGAAAGCAATTGGATTCTAAAATCCTCCTGTGTTCTTTGTTTTCTGCATAATGTAGTTGGTGATTTCACATTCTTTTGTGTTGTCATTGCGCTATGTAGTTGGTGACTTCGCTACTGAATGGCTTCGGGTCATAAGTAGGCCGACATGGCTCATTAGTTTAGCAGTAAAAAGGTGTGTTTGGGAGTCCAACCAGCTAGCCGGCTTGAAAGTGTTGCTGCAAGTTGCATACTCGATATTCCAACACTATAAACTTTCTTTATTATCTCATATTAGTTTCCTTGGTCATATTGGTTTTCCTTTGCTTATTGAGATTCTGATGTAGCACGTTCCTGTATGTTTTTGTTCTATGAAAGCTTTTGGCTTTCTTAGAACTTATTTTATACGAATTACATTTCATTGTTGAAATATGTTATATCGATGTCTACCTTTTTTATTGTTGTTTCATCTATTCGAATTTAATATCTTTGGAGAAGTCTATATTGCAGCTGATTATTGATGAAGTTATTTGTGTTCCTCATTTCTTTTGGTATTGATATTACTTTTAGTCACTCCACTAAAATTCTTTGCAAACATGGTATTGTTTGTTTGACGTCAGTTTGCTTTGTGTTTTATATAAGGTTCTGTTTTGTCTAATGGATGGACGTTAATGTTGCAGGTTTGGCTACTGCAAGCGGTTTAGTTGTCAGATTAGTGCGTTACAGTTTTCGTACATAAGTTCAAGTTAGTTGCTTGCTTTATTGTATGTTGGATTCCAATTGATGTGTATAGTTTCAGATGTTTAAATTGTACTAGATCAGTACTTAAGATATAGAGAACAACTTTTTTGTTCTAGTTTTATTTAGTTTTTATTGTTTTATTTTGTTGTATTCATTTAACTTTATATACATATTACATTCTCCAACCGTAACACACAGGGTGTAACATTTTCACAGTAGTACCCTTTAAAAATGTCGTTCAAAATGTCAAATTGAAAGAATCATTTATTCTAAATATGAAAATAAGAACAAATATACATGATATGACAACTTAAGAAGAGTGTAACAAATAAAAATGATTGAGAGTGCATTTAGCACAACCCAACAAAACCAAGTTCCATCTTTCAGGTAGAAACGATTCTATCTCCAAATATCAAGTAGTAAAATGGACAGTTTTCAATTTGTTTTGTATCCAAAATCAAACAAAACTCAGTTCATAGGATATTTCACAACAAAATTCATACTTGTAAAGTAGAATCCTTAAAAGCCGCATAGTAATGTGATAAAACCCAAAAATTCTACATTTTATTTTATTCTAAAAACAAAACACAAATTATTATAACCAACAAGCCTCTGTCACACCAAGCCATAACCCTTCTTAGATATCACCAGCAGCATGCACTTCCTGCAAGCATATTAAAAATTATAAATTCCACCAAAAAGTGAAGGATATTTAGTTTCAACAAAAGATGACATTTTAATTTCAATATAAAATGATATATCTTTTTATTTCGATTAAGAAAAAACTATTTTAATCCAATAAAAAAATCACCTTGTTTTGAATTACAGCTCCATCTGGAATTTCCAACTTCTCTCCAGAATTTGCAGCAACCACCACTTTACCCTTTTGTGTATTGAATTGAAAATTAAAATATAAATAAAGAATCCAATGAAAAGAAGTAAAATTTGAGAATGGGCTTAGAAAGTGAATTGATACCTTGAGAACAACATTAGATCCAAACCACACATCACCAGAAACCTTCAAACTATCAAGCTCAATAATGCTGGGGATAGACTTGAACCGCTTCAAGAAATCTCCAACCTGAGAAACGAAGGGAACAATAAGATATTCAATTTTTGGATGATTGTCTTTTTCTGGTGAAAATTTTCAACTCGTTTAATAAGAAATGGCTACAACAGGTCAAACGGGTAAAAATCAAGTATAAAATTAGCTAAAAGCAAAACAGGTCAAATGAGTTGAAAGCAGCTAAAGGTCCTTTCTAAAGGCAGATAACTTCCTAAACATATTCAATACAAGAAATTAGGAAATTATTGTAAATAATGTGTTATAATCATATCTAAAGCAGCATTTATAATATAAATGAATATTATTAGAGTTTACTGTCAACCGGCCACCCGTTTTTCCAAGTGTGATGGTTTATGACATAATGATACCTTCTTAAATTCAGGACCCAATTCAATTGAAGGATTGGCTGGATCTGTCCTAGCTGGGTTGCGGATCACATAGCCGTCCTTTTCAGTGTAAAGATCGGACTGCAATGCAGGTCAGGTATGTTATTACTACACTAATTTTTAGCAAAGATTGTGAAATATTAATAAACAGATTTATTAAAAAAGGTTGATGTAAAGATGATAAACCTGCACAAGAAGCAAATCTGAACTTGCTTTCACTGGCAGGAATCGAGATCGGGGAACGTTAATGCCGATGGCATTGTCGAAAAACTGGTCATAAGAGAAGACATTAAAGAAATTAAGGCAAGATTATTTAAAAATTTAACATGAATATAATCATTATTATAAAAGAAAGAGATTAGAATTAAATTAAACACAAGGACACGCAGTAGCATGATATATACCTTGATTGCAGCACCAGCAGCTGTCTCAAGCTGAAGAACTTTAACTCCATTGACTTCCTGTAAACCAAATGACATAACTTTACTATAAAATGTAGGGGCGATTCATCTTAAACCCTAAAAACTTGCATAATATCATATTTAGGGAATTTAATATTAGATATACCCATTCAAAGTTCACATCTACCCATTTCATTAAAAAATGATTTGTAAATGACCTATATACCCTTTTATATCCCCTTGCACTCCAAACTCGCATATCCTAATGCAAGTTCTAAGGGAAGTGTATACACGTCAAAACTTTGAAAATGAGTATATTTGATATTATGATTTCTTTTCGTTGGGTAAATATTACTTTACCAAATTTTAAAGGAGATAAAAGAAATTATCCTAAAAAGGTAAAAGGTGTTTGATACTTTGATCATACAACTTGTGAGAAGAGGTAGAAAGTACCTTGGGATTTGGGATAATCTCCATCTTAAGTGCATCAGCTTGCACAAGTCTTTTAATTGCATTCAAGTTCACCCACCTGAAATTCTGATAGTGTGAGTAACACTGACTTAATAAATGTTGACATTTTTATGAACATAACTCACAAGTTGTTCGTGTTGAAGATTTTGAACTTCTCAATAGATTTGAACTCATTGACCTGCACGCATCACAAGACCAGGAATTGGACGATCAAATTATGGTAAATTATGTTAGCGTGTGGAGTGAAATCCATCACTAAAGCGTAATGATCCTCTATTTTCGTTTTTTCATTTTCCTTTATTCTGTTGATATTGGGACTAAATTAGCAATGTAAATTATAAGTTAAAAAATCAAGAACCAAAACTTACATGCTCATCGGGAACTTGTGCGATTTCAAGAAGCTGCAGCAACAAAATAGCGACCACAAGTTAATATGAAATTTATTCCAATTTGTGCAGAACAAATCTTAGGATTTACAAGGAAATAGAATAGTAATAACTGATATACACCTGAACTTTCCCTTCATATGAAATTAGGGTGCCACCTTTCACATCAGCCAACGTTTTAGGTGTTACCTGTCAAATCAACTATATCAAGCAAGAAACACAAACAAACATACCTAGCACAAAGCCACAAAACTCACTCATACAATAAGGTCTGACATATTCAACATAAACACAATTTAAGAAAAGTGGGAATTTAGAGAAACTGTAAATTACCTCCATGCAGTACTCATTCTTGTTGTGGATCAAGTGATTCAAGATCTCTATAATTGTGAGTTAAGACGTCCATATATGAAACTAACAAATTTTGCAGAGCCTGTTTTACTAAAACAGGAATATTACGGTTGACAAGATGGATAAATTGGGCAGGTTGGATGACGAGTCATTTATAGTACAGATTGAGCAGACCAACAAATTCTTTATGTCCTTTTATTAAAAACTATTTTACATGTAATAAGTTTGTTGATTATACACAAAGAATGGCATTATAATGATATTATAAAATATACTTATTTGAGATTATAAAATGATTTAGGAGGCTCTGCGTAAAACTAGACCATGGACAACTTTCAACCATTTGACCAATACCCATTTTAGCTAACTTTTTATATTTGACCCACTTGAGTAAAATCACAAACAAAATCAATCCATTTATAATGAAACTAAAAAAAAAATCCTAGTAAGGATACTCAAATCAACTACAGCTCCCAAGTTATCAGAATTTGCAACAAAGACGTATTCTTTGCCCTGGGACAGTAATGCTTCGAGCTTTCCACTGTTCATCAAGGATGGGAAAACATCACCATGCCCTGGAGGGTACCTTTAGATCAAAGAGATTTATAAGCCATAAAATTAAATGCACCAAAGTTTCAATCACAGCATTATTGATTATATTTAATCAACTAAATGATAGAAAATGCCATCCCTTCAATACATGTGCTAGACACAGGACTTCATGAACAAATGTTCAAGAGTAAGCAAAAAAGTTATCACCATGAAATTAACAATCAACTAAAAGGTTAGGCTTTATATTACCATCCATCCTTGCCAGTTTCCCCTTTAGATGGCAATGGCAGAAAGTCATCAACAACCAATCGAGGATACTGACTCTGTAAAAATTCAACTCAAGCAGGTTAGATGATTGCGAATACAAGGGAAATACTTTTCCAAAGCTAAACAGGAACAACCAAAGCGGGGTACAACTGTCAAAAGAGCATGATACAAGTAGAGTAGTATTGCTCTGAATTCAATTTTTGTTACTCTGGAAAAAGGATTTGCTCAAAGATATAATAAGCCAAGATTTTATAAATTAGCAAACCTGATTAAATGTATGAATCTCGATATTTGAACCAGCATATTTTTCCACAATCTACATTTCAAAATATACAAACATATGAGAAGTAGAGCATATGAAGTTAGCATTATGTGTAGAAAGTCAAGGTTTCTACTATCACCTTCTGAGTATCTTCATGTGTGTTGAATGAGTTCATTAGAAGCAATGGTACATTACACCCATACTTCTTATTGAGTGTCTACAAAAAAAAGTAGAGGAATAAGTTTCCAGCAAAGATCACAAGCCTGGATAAACCTGTATGGATGTTCATGTCGTGTTTCTATAAGTAAAAAATTACCTCAAGTTGGATAACAATCAAGTCCAAGAATGTTAATCCATTTCGGACTTCTATGACAGATCTGCATCCCAAAGATACTGTCAGATTCTAGAATCAAAAGAAGAACATATGGAAACCCTGCCAATTTAATGTTCTAACTTTGAAACAAACAGCCACATGCATGATCATAGATCATATTATAGATTCTAGTAATGCTAAGACTACTAAATTTTAGGAATGGAAGTATTAGATGATAGATCCTGCTGCACTTGAAAAGGTAGAACCCACAAGCATACCAACTTTGGTTACATATCAAACCCAAGGAGCAACTTGAAACACAAACAAGCATTAACATAAATATATAACCAGACCACATATGCTAAGATCTACAGTCTATGAACTGTCACAAAGATATATTCAAAACTAATACCAAAATCAATGAACCAAAAAAGTAAATATTCTATTAAGTTTTAGTTCACTAATATGTAAGCATGGCAACCACTTACTTTGGACCAGTGCATCCCATTGTTGTCCCCAAGCCACCATTAAGCTTTAGCACCACAAGCTTATCCAATAGACTCTTGGTTTGAGCAGCATCTGCACCAATTAACACTATCAATTCACAGAAGATTTATAGATAGATAAGCATAAACTCTAATCACTTGATAAAAACGGTCCCATTTTATGCTAAATTTTGTAAAATACATAGATTAGAACAAAGCAAAGATCAAACCATTAGTTCTACTAACAGACAAAGTATCAGCAGCACCAATTAAAAGATCAAAATATTACCTTCTGATACATCTGATAAGGTATCATAGGGCACAACGATCTTGTCAGTAGGCGTTTGGATCTTACTCCACTCAACATGTTGTGCTTCACCACTATATTACACAAACAAGTGCATGAAAACAAAATAAAAAACGACAATTCAGACTATAAAGTTCCAGATCCTTATGACCATTAGAGTTTTGTGTAATAAATAAGCAACCATGTCAACAAATCTGGTGGTTTTCCTCATTTTCCTTTCCTCTTCTACTCAATCGACTAACAAATCTACAAAAATCTAACGTAAACTCGATGATTATCTACAAAAATAACAAAACACAGTAATTTCATTCCTTATTATCGTAAGTAAACAGATCTCCACTCTCCAGTATCCGATTTGCCGATTCGTATTCAATATAAGGAATAGCGACTCAAATCAGAAGCCAATCTCAATACACCGATCACCAAAACACCAAACACACACATTAAACACACTATTACAACCGCTAGTACACATCTAATCATCCGATATCAGAAAACCGTACCTGAGATAGCGCGAGACAAGGTTGATAAATCCAGATTTCTCACTATCACTACAAGAGGTTCAACATTCACAACAAAATCAACTTCAGATCCACAAATCTAAAAAAAAACGGTTCAAAATCGAGGTACAGAATCCGTTACCTGATCTGAGTGAGACTGTCGACAGCAGATCGGAGATTGTTAAGCTTATTCTCGGCATCAGCAGCGGCCATAATGCGATAGATCGAATGGATCTAGAGAGAAAGAGTGATGATGATGATGATGATAAGAGATGAAACTGAAAGCAGACGTGAGATTGAAGATGGTGTTGGAATGGATCGGGTATATGTAGAACAGGTGGCAGGAAAAGGTGTATAGGGCAAGTATTTTTGACACCCACGTAAATCAAATCAAACTAGAATATTCAGGCGAATATGATTGTAGGATTTAGGCCACGTGGCATCGCGCCATTACTACGCTATATCAAACCATTTGCCTAATTTTGGTGTCAAATCAATGATTTAGATTGTAATTACGAAGCCATATGTTAGAGAAGAGGGACAAAGGGCAAAGCCAAAGTACGGTTGTTTGGTAGAGGTTTTGTCTTTTAAACGAGAGGTTATGAGTTTTATATGTTAGAGAGTAGGGACAAAGCCATATGCATACATTATGTTTTTTTATTATTTCGATGATCATACTCATGTCGAATTGTGCATTATGTGCCAAAATTGTTTGAAGACATCAAATGCTCGTTTCACATCCTTTAATGTTGCTTCTTGAGTTGCTTTGACTTCTTTTTTGTTTTTCACCTTGGACATATGAATGATTTAAAACATATAGAATACTTTCAAGATATATTCTAGCAATAAGATAATATATGTGTTTATATCGTACTCCATTAACTTCAAAGCTATTCCATTTATGATGTAGTTGAATAGCGAAACTTAATCAAGTTGATGTTGTTATTGGAGCCGGCAACAAGAAATAATGCATGCCAAATCCATAGATATTGTGACACCACTGCTTCTAGCATAATCGTCAGGTGTGGATGATCGCTTTCTTGTATTGACATCATCATTCGCAAGGGTATCTGCTAACTCCCGGTGCATACAATCAATGCCATTAAGCATGCTAGGAATACCATGGCTTATTTCATGTGTGTCATATAGCTGTTGAATGTCACTTCATGTCGGTTTACTCACATATTGTGCCCTTAGATAAATACTTCAATGACACCTTTACATAATTTATAAATACTTTACCATTAAGTGTTCTCATATATCTCCATATACTCATCCTACAAGTCGGAACTGGTGTCGTATGCTATTTTATGAATATGGATGTACACTTATAAAAAGAGTAAAACCATCTTTTCCTCTCACAAATGCTAATCATTAACTGTTGGATCTAGAAAGGCTGGTGCAACCAAAACCAAAACACTTAGACAATTTTTGGTACAACTTGTAAAGGTCTTCCGAAGCTAAGTACAAAACTTCCGAAGGGAAATGGAGTTCTTCCGAAGGCAAAGACAGAACTTCCGAAGATCATGTCTGAAGGATCTTCCAAAGGAAGACTCCAGCTTCCGAAGACAAAGTCTTCTCTCTTCCGAAGTTCAAGACTTAGAATAAATCAAGACAACAACTTCCAAAGTATGAAGATCTGAAGAAGTCCTTATGCCTCGGAAGAAGTAGCCTCTTCCGAAGTATAAGTGGCTTCGGAAGAACAAGTTCTTCCGAAGCCAATTAACCTTCGGAAGACACTACTATGAACCAGTGGGCATAAATATGGCCCTTCTGACACTCTGCTGCAAGTCTCTGAGATACTGCATGGCGCTTTCCCACGCCCATGTAGTTGACCATACTTTATTCCACTATTCACCTTTTATCAGTTAGTACAATTACCAACTTTAGTTGGTGACAAAAGGTAAGTCATGGACATATCGTGACTATCTTATCTTAGATAATACTTTATCTAAGATACCTTAACTTTAGCTGGTATCAAAGTATATCCGGCTGTAGGATCTAGTATATATAGTTTCTCATTGTAACTCATGTAATATGCTTGTAAGAGTCTTGTAATACTTTGAGTTGAGAAGTAATATATACAAGTACTTTGAAAATTATTTCTTTGTGTTCCTTGTTACTTAATATATTATAATCAACTCTTAGAAGGGATTCTGCATCATCATCTGAACCGAGTGTGATTCAAGTGAGTTTGAGAGAAAAACAAAGTGTTAAGTGACAAAAACCGATCCTTCAATTAGTATCAGAGCTTTTTAGGCTCTTGATTGTGAGATCTTACCATCCAAATCAGCCTGTTTTTCGCTCCTCCTTTCACCACACTCAAATATGGCCCTCAACCAAAAGTATGAAGTTGAGATGGGGACGATGACTAAAGCACCTATCATCACCCCTGAAAACTTTAGATCATGGAGCAGACGCATGGAAGGCTTCATCAGATATCAAGATAGCAAACTGTGGCAATCTATTGTTAATGGCCCTTACAAACCAAAGGTGGCAGCACTAGGTGGAAATGGCGCCATGATAGAGAAGGCTATAGAAGACTACTCTGATGAAGATTGGAAGAAGCTGGACATTGAAAGCAATGCCATGACTGTTCTGATGACTGCTATACCCAACTCCATCATAGTGGGGTTTGAGCATTGCAAGTCAGCTAAAGAACTGTTTGATGCACTATCTCAGATGTACTCCAGTTCCAATGACTCCAAAAAAGATTCATTGAAGCAACAGTTCGAGAACTTCACTTATATTGCTGGAGAGACCCTTAGCCAGCAATACTTCAGGTATATGGATCTTATTTCCTCCCTTTTTTCTGTGGGAATTGCCCTTGAATTGAGAGATCTCACAAGAATTCATGAGTGCACTCCCAAATGAGTGGACGTTTTACTGTGTCTCTATCAAGAGGACATAAAATCTGAACTCCCTCACCATGACTGAACTATATGGCATACTTGATGGATACCGTTTAGAGATGGAGAACAAGAGAGGCCACCAGACGAGCAGACCCTCAAGCCTTCCTGCTAGCAATGCTTTAATGGTTGCTGAAGGCTCAGGACCCCCCAGCCTTAGCAGTACCTGACATACACCCAGCAACCATCCTGTTCTTCTGGTCCATACATCACATTCCCTAAGACTCCAAGGTCTCAACAGGCTTAGCAAAGTTCTTTTCAGGACAGCTGTGCCTTTGTCTCAGGAAATGGGCACTCTAGTGACTATTAGTATTGCTTTGATGATCTAGAGTGTTTCAGCCCAGATGATGTGGAGTATGTGGACATAGTCCAACAGATGGCTCTGTTAACCTATAGAGCGAAGAAGTTCTTCAAGAGAACTGTAAGGCAGTTTCCCCAGAACCCAACAAAAAGCAAGTTTGGGTTTGACAAGACAAAGGCCAAATGTTACAACTGTAACCAACTTGGTCACTTTGCCAGGGAATGCAAGGCTCCCAAGTCAAATCCGGGAACCCCACAGGCCTCCACACATCCCTCTATACCAAAAGCTACTAGAAAGTCAACTGAGACAGCTGTTGTGGCTCAAGAAGTTGATTGGAGCTTTATGGTACAGGATGTGACTCCTGCTCAAGCACTCATGGCTGGAACAGATGACAACAAGGTATATGAACATCTCTGTACTCCAGCTTGCATTGCTAAGGTTAAGTTATATCAGGACTATAATATGAAAATTAAATTTGATATTGAGTCTTTAAATATTTTAAAATCTGATTTTAAAAGGGCTGAATCTGACTATCAAAACAAAATTAAAGAGTTAGAGAAAACTGTGTCCTTGTTAAAACATGAGCATACAAATTACAAGACTCAAATCAAGGATTTAATATTCAAATTGTTTGAGGCTCAAGCCAAGCTTGTCACAGCTGAGGCTCAAGCCAGGAAGCATGCTATCTCTGAGCAAAACTTCCAAGCCATTCTTGCATCATCCTCTCACTCAAAACTTTGTTATCAAAACAAAGGTGGGTTAGAAACCAATGAAATTGCTCCACCACATTCTTACGAGTCTATAAGACAACCAAGGTGTGGTACTGAAGAGCAAGAGGTTCCATCTGCTGACCCACCTTCCAATGAGTCAAAGAGTGATACAACTATGAAGACCATCACAGGGAAGAACCAGGTAATTTTACCCACTCTTACCAGTGATGATCAACCCATGACCACCAAAGCCAGAAGAAATCGAGCTAAGGCAACCAGAAAAACTGCCAAGAAAGTGGTTGAGTCCAACTTGAAGTGTTAGGACTTGGTATTTGAACGAAATATCGAATGATTAACGTGTAAACCGAACCAAATAGTGCGGAATCCTATTTGATTGGCGATCCAATCAGTGAAAACGCACGAAGAATCAATAAAGTATTGAATCTAACGTTAAGAATCGATTGGGAATCGATCTAATGCGTTCTATGAACTTGGAGAACGAACTTGGAGGTTTCTGAACGGCTAGGGTACGTCTGGAGTCGAAATAGAAAGAATGCTTACGTTTTTCCACGAATTGGGTTGTATTTATAGGTTAGTATTGTTCATTCGTGCGACTGAACCATTAGTATGGTTCAGTCGTGCGATTGAACCATGCGGTTGATTCATCCGCACGACTGAGTGTTCAGTCGTGCGACTGAGCCAATCTTATATTACAATCATACGACTGATCCAGTCTCCTGGTTCAGTCGTGTGACTGAGTCATTCGTATGAAGTTATTCATGCGTATGGTCCATTCGCATGGGCCATTCGCATGAGAACTTCATTGTGTTAAGTTTGAATGTATTAATTAATATAACATTATGTGTAACCATTCAAACAACCACAAACCTAATTAACCAATTCATCATCGACTCATTAATGAAATATTAAACATTATAAATAACAAACAATCAATATCATTTCATTAATCATTTCAAACATTACATCAGAATCAGATAAACAAGATCTATTACATTCATATCCTGATCTAGGGACATACATGTATCAACAAACTCCCCCTTGGACCTAGATCTCTCTAATGTCTTGTTTTCTACATCACCTCCTCATATTTCTTGTACTTATCCTCTTTTGTGACTCCCGCGTGAATCTCAAACGCGAAGCAGAGTCTTATGACGTTCTGGAACTGGAGGGCTTGTACAATATCCTGCGTATCATAGAACAGTGGCCACTTGTATAGAGTGTAGACATCATTAGCTGACAAGTTGGTAAGCCACATTGGGTCAAATACCCTGATAGTATCCATTTGACCCTCTTTTTTTAGGACTATGACCGCTTCTCCTGTCCTCCAATCGTAGTACCACCACTTAAAGTGTGGAGTGAAGTCCTGTGGCATTTCCCTGAGCGGGATTCTTGACATTGTGCGCGGAGGACTCCACTTCAACACTATCTTTGGTTTTCTAGTAATGGCATCAACTTCAGACATTCTGATATACCTTGTAGGCTGTTGGGGTCTGAAGTTAACCCACCTGGTGTGGTACTCCTTCCTTAGGGCAACCTCAAACCAGCTTGACATCTTTCTCGGGTCAGCATACAACAGCTTCAGTTTGGCCAGCTGGTTGAGCTTAAAACCTGGTAGAGTCTTCAGATCATGTGGGAATCTGAAGTACTCAATGCCCTTCTCCCTCTTAACTGCATATACGTTAAGGTCCTCAAAATATGCCCACGCTATGATCCTGCCCGACACCTTATGATATTTCTTGACTATGTAGAGTTTGGTGTAGGCGTCCTGTTTAGGTGCAGCGCGTTGGGCTCTAACTTCTTCAAAACACGCAGCCCACTCAGCCTTTCGGATATCAACATCATCATTAGAGGCTTGGGCCGTTCCCTCTGTTTTCTCTGACTCCTGCTCCATCTTGTCTAACACCTCAAAAGTATCGCTAACAAGGGATTCACCCAGATTGGGGACCACATTTCCCTCATTGTCAGCATACTGAGGGTAGTGCTCTGCAGTGACATCTTCTATCTCTATTTCATCAACATCGTTGAGCTCTTCGTCACTTGTCGAGTCGCACGTCGGAGCATCCTTCACAATCTCATCAGGATTTAGCTTGAATATCTCTGCTAGTTGCTCGTTTGATAGATCGTGAATTATTTCCCCTTCTTCAGGGGTATAACTCACCGACCTCCTTACGATCCCTTGCAGATCAAGAATCATAGTTAACTGAGTCTTGACCTGCTGAAGGGGAGCAACATCAAACTCATCCCTCTGATAGTTTGGATCTGTTTGATTTAAACATTCAACACATCAACCATTAGTTAACAATCAAAACAGAAATGCATTAAACTTAATATAAACATCAAATACATCAGTTTAAATACATGATTCAAATACAAAAGTAATTAAATACATAGACATCTAATCTTTACTTTTGTCTTGGATCACAGGGTCATCACTTGGTGGAGTAGAGGAGGAAGTTTGTTGGTCTTGTCTATTCTTGGATCTCCTTTCCTGACCTTGAGCAGAGGCCGATGCAGCTACATCTCCTCCTCTGCATCATCATCCTCATCCCACTCCTCTGTCCTCTCATCCTCAATCCCCTCATCATCCTCAGTCTCATCTTCATCATCCTCATCATCATCCTCATCCTCATCATCACCATCATCTCCATCTCCCTCCTTGATCTTTAGTGGCTCCTCTTTAGATCCCTTTAGCTTTAGCATGATGGTCTTCTTCGCCTCCTCCAACTCCTCTATCTTCTTGGCAGATGTGACACTGTGCTCTTGGAGTTGGGCGATCTCATGGCTCTGAGCAGCCATTTGTTGGGCCTGCTCCTCAATCAATCGAGCCTGCTCTGAGATCTGGTGTGCCTGTGCAGCAGTAAGATCAGCCAGCTGGCGGATCTGAGCCGTCTTCTCCTCGTCAGCTGCTAACAAGCGCATCACCATCCGGTTTAGCGCTGAAAGCTGATCCTCTACCCCAATTGGAGGTAGAGGTGATCCATATGTATGTGAGGGCTGTGAAGAGGGTCCTGCTGGGTGGCTAGTGGTGGTAGTGGTGGCTGTGGTGAAGATGGGGCTGGGTCTGTGAGATAGTGGTGGTGATGTGGGAGTGAAAGATATGGTGGTGGTCGGCATATGTACAGTGGTGGGAGGTGTGGTGGTGGTAGTGGTAGCTGTGGTGGCTGTGGTGGTGGATGGTGTGGCTGTGGAAGTGGTAGTGGTGGTGGTAGATGTAGTGGCTGTGGTGGTGACGAAGGTCAGTCTTCTCTTCTTCTTCTTCTGGCCGTGGGGCTGAGCCATCCTTTTCCTCCTCGTTCCCGTCGAGGTGGATGCTCCCCCTAGAACACGGCTAGCTGACTCAGGGGCATAGCTAGGATCTGCAGCTGTCTCTCCTGAATCTCTTGGGCGTTCACCAACCGCCCTTAGCCCATACTCTGTGGGAACAACCTTGCTTCCCACAGTCCTCGTTAAGGGCTCCTCGTCAGACTCTTCTTCATCATCACCAGGTATGAAGTCCTGGTGGAAACCTGCTGACTCAGCTATATCACCTGCTGGGGCAGACACTGGGGGTATAACATCTGAAGCTGTGCCCCTCGGTGGAGTAGGCATATCATCCCCAGCATCCCCACTGTCATCATCGTCTGAATCATGCTCTGGGAGCAGCAGCCTCTCATCATCTGAATCGCTGTCATCATGACGCCACTTGCGTCTCCCTGGCGCCACATATCTCTCATTGGCCAGATGGCCGATCAACCTCTTCACTTGGGGCTTTACCTGCTTGCCCCTATACACTCTCATCCGACCCAAAGTCGTGTCATCCATAATCTCCAAGGCAACCGCATCATGGCTCTCCTTGGGAAGTGAAGGCAGCTTCTCGTTGAAGATCAGCTGCAGAAACCTGGGGTACATACAAAAACCCTCCTTCCCCTTGGCCTCCAGATTCTCCACCAGATATGAAAAAATCATGCTCGAGAAGCTGAAGGGGTGGTTCAGCACCAGTGCCACATAGGCATTCTGAATCTGGTCTGATAGGTCATCGAACCCACCCCTCCTTGAAGCAATACACTTCAGGATCACATGCGCCAAGTACTTGTACTGGGGACACAGGTTGCTCTTGTTGAGCACACCTGAGTTTATGTCCCCAGCGTACTTAATCCTGAGAAAACAGCCTCTAACTGTAAGTGGATGTAGTCTGGTGGGGTGATCAGTATCGTCCCCAAAATCAAGAGCTCTCTGGATGTCTGCTGCTGTAATCTCAATATCATGACCATGAATGGAGCTCCGTATACTGTAAGGCTCACGAGAACGATCAACGGAGGCATTCTCCCAGAATGCCTGATGTAACGACCTGTAAGGCGTACACGGTGTAGAAATGGCCTTATGTATCCGAGAACGTCGAAGGAAAGCTATAATCTCTGTAAACTCGGCCCCATTCCGAGTCGTATGGTCCAAATGAGCACATATGTTGTGCTTTGGGTTGATGGACCATCTATCAGCCATTTGCCTGAAACACAAGACACAGAACCACTAGTATATAATACATCAAAATTCAGTTCTAAGTGTATAGTTTAAATTCAATCTGATTCATTCGTGCGAATGAATCATGCGACTGAAGTCAGTCGGTTGTCCTTTCATGCGACTGAGCTCATTCGGGTGAATGAGACATGCGACTGAGTTCAATCTGCTGACTGAGTCTGCGATTGGTTCAGTCGGCCGACTGAGCTCATTCGCATGGTGCATTCGGCCGATTGACCCAATCGCAAGATTCAATCGTGCGATTGGAGTTCATCCGGACGACCAGTCGCTTGTCCTACTGTTCAGTCGCCTGCTGTTCGAATCTTGACCAAAATAAGTAATTTAACAATGGGTTACCGGTTCAATAGACTCGCCATCTTGTCACTAATAACCTATTAAACTTAATTTTAACATTTTGCTTAGTTTAGGTTGGTTATTAGGTCATTTACAGTCCGGTTCTTGTTTCACTCGAACATCATAAAATTAGGGTTCCATTTCTTCTGATTTCGGTGAGATTTCATTGCCATCTACCTGTATAAACGTCAATGCAAGTCAGAAGATCAATATAGATGTAGAAACAAGATCTAGAGAGATTTTGGCAGAGTAACGGTACGAAGTGCGATTTAGTAGCGATTGAGGGTGATGAGTGAAATGCGATCGACTGTGGCCCTTTAAATACTGAAGCTGAGTTCAATCGGCCGACTGGCCTCATTCGCTCAGTTCATTCGGGCGACTGAGGCTCAGTCGTGCGATTGGCCCAGTCAGTCGTATTCAGTTGGCCGACTGAGTCTCAGTCGGTCGACTGACTCATTCGTGCCCTTTCATTCGCACCTTCAGTTAACCGACTGAGTCTCAGTCGGTCGACTGACTCATTCGCACCCTTCCATTCGGTCGAATGGATCAGTCTGATAAGCCATTCGGGCGAATGGCTCAATCTCCTGTCCAGTCGTGCGAATGGGACCCATTCGCATGGTTGGTCCATACTTATGGTCCAATCGTGCGAATGGGTTAGACTTATGAAATTTTCTGCCATTTTGACCTTTTTTACATTTAAAACCCTTTTAGCTATTGAAATTAACATTATGAGCATTTGATCATCTCAGACATGATCATATTAACTTGAAAACTTTATGATCACCTCAGACGTGATAATTTTAAACAATTAAGTCACCTCAGACGTGACCCTTTTACATTTTGAAAACATATGTGGTCATCTCAGACATGACCCTTTTAGTGAGTTGATCCCATACTGATTTTCATGATGTAGTCCGAAAAAACAAACAACTAAAATAACTAAATAAATTAGAAAATTAAACTAAAGTACAAAAATTAAACTTGTTTTTGGCTTTTTGCGAGAGATAAATCCTAAGATAGCAATCTACTGGATTTGGTTCCGGAATAGGCAGCTTCAACTTAGATTGACCACACCTGGACCAATTCAATTCTGGAATCATACAGGCAAGTCAAATCATTTGGGACTTGTTATCAAAATCTTTTGATGCTCAATTCTTGGTTTTCATCCAGAGTCGTTAGCAAATTTAGGAAATCATACTGGAACTATTAGATTACCACATAGATTTGAACTTTCAAGAATTTGCCGCCACAATGATTGTCAGTATGTTTGTCCTCTTAAATCCATACACAGACTTTAGACACAACCTTGTGATAGTTTTAGGTTTAATTATTTCAACTAACATTTGTGGATCCCACACTTATATGGTAATCAACATTCCTCGGGAGCTTTTGAGCGGTCTACGGGTATTTTTACAAGAAGAGACTATTCTTAGAGCTTTCAAAGAGAAGCCAATCCTCAGGTCAGTGCCATCGTACAGTAGAGAGGCGGCAAACAACAATGAATTCTAGAATATCTAGGTTATGCTTATCCTCAGGTCAGTGCCATCGCACAGCAGAGAGGCACACAACCTATCTTCTTGTTAGAGCAGCTTAATTTTATTTTGCACAAAATGCACCAACAACATAAGTCATTAGCTTGATAGCATCTGTCTTTCATTTTTTTCGTGCTTTTCTCTATTTATGGTCATCCGCACACATTTGTGGCGTTTACATGCTCATTACCCCTTATTGGAATATTGTTGATTGTGTTAATCAGTGACAAGATGGAAACCCACAGACAGTTGAACAACTTAGTTTGATCTTGAGATCACCAGTCAAGTCTAATCATCTATTGTGTTGAATCTACCGACATATCATGTGTGGTCTAGCAACCTCTAGGTCTACTTTCGTTGTGTTACCTTAGTAGTTACCAGTTTTTCTATCATCTTTCCTTTTATATTGCTTAGACTACACAGACTTATACTTTAAATTTTGCATTTTTTCTAAATTAAAATTTTAAAGTCCCTCTTGATTTGTTCCTGTGTACTATCATTTTTCAAAGGGTTTGAATCGGTATCACAGATACGATCTTCCTTATATCAGCTATCTACTCCTTCTCCCTCGTTTTTTTTAATGTTACTGACTGACTTATTCTCCCCCTAAAATACTAAAATCATAACTGGTTTAATTATTTTAGGATTTTAATAAACAGCTAAATAACATGAGTTTAATATAAACAGACTAAAATAAACAAAATGCAGGACCGTTTAAGGGCTTGAACACAATTACAACACAACAACACAATGAGGAGAGCAAACTAAACTTTAATCAAACAGTGAACTGGATTAACCAAGGTGATACTAAGAACACAAGTAAAGTAAAGAGACAGAACAAGAGAGTATGGGTTTCAAGGAGGCAGTATATTGCTTTCTCAAGTTCTTTTACAAGTGTTACAAAGCATAAAGAAAGATACAAGAACTTGAAATACTTATACTACAACCTACAGCCGGCTATACTTTGAAAGCCAGCTGGATACAATTGACTAGACACTAACAAAATCAATTGTAGGATCAAAAGGCATATCTGCCTTTTGACCTTGTGACTATGACATGCCATAGCTCACATCCTTATACATTACAAAAAGGATAAAGTACATAAAGTAGAAAGTTACAGACTCAAGACCTTAATGTACAGTTACCAAAAGCATGGACCTTTTCACCAACTCATGTAAGTTGGTGACTTTACAGATATGCAGCGGAAAAGGTGCTTTATGGAACAGTACATCAGATAAAGCATGTGTACTAAAAGTCTTCGGAAGAAATCTGTCTTCATAGGTTGAAGCTTCGGAAGACTTTGTCTCTGAGGCTTTGGAAGACTTCATGTTTGGCTTCGGAAGATATTGGTCTTGGCTTCGGAAGATTTTACACTTAGAGTATTTTCTAATGCATTGTGTAAAACTTCCGAAGCATTCTTCACTTCAGTACTTAGTGCATGTTGCAGAGACATATTTGGATGTTTTGGGTTGCATCAGACTTAAGGAATCCTTACAAACTCCCCCTAGGCTGATGCTACCAAAACACTTAGGAGATCTTCAGATATTGGTAGTCTTCAGTACAATCATAACCATTCCTTTCTTCATTAGATGGTCAGGATCATCAAGACTCTCATAGTATCTTCTCATCTTAAAGAGATCATGCAGAGGTAAGTTGATTACGTCTTGCCAGGAGTAGACATTCTCAACACCTTGATCTCTGATAACATGCCATCTTTCTGGGTTGGTAGAGTAAGTCCAAGATAAGATGGGTGTCTCAGTTGTTAGAGGAGCCACTTGCATAGGAGTTGATTGGGCTGCCTCATCATGCACTTCCTCAGGTTGATCTGATTCAGCCTGAGGTGTAGAGGTAGATGACTTAGGCTTCTTCTTCTTAGTCTTTGGTTTTGAAGCCATTCTCTTCTTCCTCTTAGATGACTTTAACTGAGAAGACTGGTCTGCAGCACCATGTTGATCATCATTGTCTTTCTCAGATGGGTGTTCCTCCCTCATAGGTTCAGAAGGAGAGGGAGTTTGACCCTGCCTTGGATCAGAAGATGAAGCTTGCTGAGGCTCAGTTGGAGGTTCTGGTTGAGGTGTCTCTGGTTGTTCAAACTTGACCTCCACTTCAGGTGGGACTTGACTTGGAAGAGAGTGCAAGTCAATCAATTCACCACTCTTTATCTTCTGCTTGATCACCCTTATATGCTAATCCATTGTGGATAGAGACATGGGTCCAAGTTTCCTTTCGGAGAATCCTTATAGCTTCAAGAAGCTCATCATTCTTTGTCTGTCAGCAGACTTCTTTACACTCTTTTGAATGATGGCTCTTGACTTTGCAGCTTCTTCCCTTAGCTTCCTTTTGGTTGTCTTTCTTTCTTTGACTAGCTCGAGCTCAAGTTGCTTTAGGTACTCAAACTCAATGAAGTCATAGGACAGGGGAAGAAGTGCATCTGCCTGATAGAAGCCTGTGGCACTCAGGTAGTTGATCATCTTGATCCTATCTTCTTCTTTATCTACCTGAGGTTCTTGTGGAGCCACATCTTCCTGTGCAGGACTTTCTTGAACTGGAGAGAGAGTGGGAGCATGCTTGTAGAGTCTTTTCTGTCTCTTCTCCTCTTTGAATTGGAGAAGTAGCCTTGTATCCTCTTTCTCCTTCATCTCTCTTGACACTTCCATGTCAGCCAGTTCATTTAACTCTTCTAAGGGGAGGGAGATGATTTCATCAATATCATAGTTCCTGGTCTGTAAGTAGGTAATCCTGACTGCCCTTAACTCATCATCTTGAGTATTTGGTCTAGGGGCAGCCCTGATTGCAGCTTGCATAAAGCTAGATGACCCAGAAGAACTTTCTCCCCTTAGCCTCCTTTTCCTCTCTCTCTCTCTTCCTCCTTAATTTCCTCAGAAGTCATTATCCTTTTCCCTTTGTCACCAACAGACCTTTGTGACTCAGGGTGGATTGAGGCTTGGCCTTCATTGCTTGGTGTAGCTTCCATGCTCTGGCCAGAGAGAGGCTGAGAAACACCTTCACCAGCAGGTGTCTCAGAAGGAGTTTGGACCTCTGCAGCAGTTGTTGATGATGAGACAGGGATCTCAGGTTCTGCCACTGGGCCTTCAGTCAAGGTTTCCCCTATGAAACTAATCTTAGGGTCCACCTCAACATCCAGTTGACCGATGACATTGCTAGATTGCCTAAGTCTCCTTCTTAGAGAGAACTCTGCAAGGATCCTATCTTGGATTCTTTGAGCCAGCCTGTCAGCTTGTCTTGAATTGCTTGGATTAACAAGTGGCATGTTGACTAAATCCAATCTTTCATAGAAGTTCAGGCTTTGGAAATTAAACACTTCTTGTTGACCTTGAACTCTGTGAAGGATAAGGGCTCTTCTGTCAGCATCATACCTTCATCTTATGATGTAGTTGCCAGTTCCTTGTGGTGGAGATGAGACATCCCTTGGTATACCTTCCTCAAAGAGACTCCTGATGATTGAGTCTATAGAGTCCACATTAATGTGAACTTGAGGAAGTTGCTGAGAATGCACAACAGCAAGTGAGGATGGTGAGTCCTCTATGTCCATTCTCTGTGAAGAACTCCCAGGTTCTGTGGTTGTAATAACTTTCTCCCCCTTTTTGGTAGCATCACCCACTTGCATAGGTGAGCTGGAGGATAAGTCAATCACTTCCACAGGTTCTTGTGTTCCTGGTTGAGCTCTCCTTAAAGGTCTCCCAACTAGTTTATCCTTTAGATATGAAATCTGAAGTTGCTGATCATTGACCCTGTTATGTAAGGTAGTCACCTGAGATTCCAAGTGACTAACCTTAGAGACTAAATAGGAGCATGTTTTTGACAATTTCTGCACCTTTAGTCTCAAATTCCCCTCATCTTCATCAGAAGAATCATTGGGGGATGAGATGATTGGACCAAAGTCCTCTCTCTCACCACCAACTTGAGGTTCTTGGCTGCTGGTTTTCCTCTGCTCACTGGCAGCCTCAGTTGAGATGCCAGTGGGCTGAGTTGCCATGGTTGAGGTCTTAATGATGTAATCACTTTCAAAAGTGACAGCCTCTTCCATATGGACATCCTGAACAGGTTCAGAAGTGTCCACCTCAGTAATAGGTGACTGATGTGGGATAGACTGAGGAGTGTCAGAGGTACTCATCTCTCTTTGAGTAGGGGAGGAGAAGAGAGACTCATGGTACTCACTGAATCCTAAGTCTTCATCAGTATAGAAGGATAGGTTGGGAATTGGTTGGTTGAGATCTAAAGGCTGGGGATGGTAGCTGTCCCCTGAAGGTTGTTCACTTGAGTGTTGAGACTCAGAGTGAAGGCTTAAGGCTGTTTGGCTTGTGAGCTCATCAGGGTGAGCATGAGGAACCTCAGCCCTGATAGGTGAAGAAATAGGAGTGGTTTGCTCCTTAGGAGATGTGGGAGCTCTAGTGTCCACTTCCTCTTGTAAGGTTGAGTATATGGGGGCCTACAGACTCAATAGCTAAAGCAGGGGTTCGTTTGGATTTTCTTTGGTAGGTGAGGGTGATTTCTGGTCTTTTTAGAGGTAAGGATAAAAGAGGTGTGGGTTCAACACTAGCTTGTGTTGCTAGGTTGTCACCTTGAGCAATGAGCTCTAACATTTTGGAGACTAGGGCTGTTTCTACCCCTGAGAAGCCTACAGTTGGCTTCTTCATTATTTTAAAGATGCCGGGCTTCATCTGTCCCAATTTAAGAATATTACTTGTTTCCCTCAACTGTGAGCCCAGTTCACAGTTGAGAATGCGTTGAACATATCTAGGAAACATGTAATACTCTAAGGAGTCTAAGTTTGCAAGTAAATTAGTATAAACAAATTATGAATACCTGAACTTGACCCCCTGAACCATTCCATGAACTATAAAGGAGAGATCCTCAGGAATATGGTCCCATCCACCATGCTTGTTTGATAAGCTGTGGATAACCACATGGAGCAGGTATTTCCACTGGGATGAGACCTTCCCTTTCCTGAAGGTCTTTACAGAGAAATCTCCTCATAGCCCATCTGCTCAAAAGAATGATTTACAGCTTCCTTTGGGAAGGACACCTCACCTTCTTCATCATCCAGCTGCAAATGTTGGTTAATGATGGCCGGAGTGATGAAGATTGTCCTCCCTTGCACTGTGGCAGACAGTGCCTTCTCCCCATCCATAATGACCTCTTGGCAGGTCTTCCAGAATTCAAGCAAGTGATCCTCATATAGAGTGGATCAATGGTCAGGGAGGTGAAATAGTATGATAGAGTTAAGAATTGGCAAATCTCTGAGAAACTTGCATCTTTCTCAGAGCTTAACAGAGCAACTTGATTATGTTGACTGTGAAGTTGCATGGAGAAATCTGGGTTGTTTCTGCGGTTTAGGTTGGCCATTTCAGAAGCTTAAGGTTGAAGAAAGGTAGAAAGCAAAGGCGGTTTAGAGAATTAGGTTAGAGGAATAGTGGAATTGAGGAAGATAGTGGGAAAGAGGGGGAACCGTTGGGTATTTATGTGAAAAGGGATTTGAACCAAAGTTAATGAAAGAGGATAAACTTTGAAATCCGGAAGTCGGTCCCACCTCTGAAAAGGTAGTTTACTTTTGCTCAAAAAGTAGTTTTCTTGGAATTCGAAAAGCTTCCGAAGGTAATTTGTCTTCGGAAGATTTAATTGAAAAAGCTTCCGAAGCTAAAATGGCTTCGGCAGATTTTCCTGAGAGTCTTGAAAATTTATGCTTCGGAAGAGAAATAAACCCTTGGATGCTTTGTATAAGAATATACAAAGCTTCCGAAAGTTAATTTTGCTTCGGAAGGAAAAAGTCCTTAAAAATGAATAAGTGTCTAAGTTAAGAATTTTAAGCTTCGGAAGATGAGTTTAGACTTCTTCCGAAGGTAAAATCTCTTAGACAGTTATTCATTTTGAAGACATGTTTTGCTTCCGAAGATAAAATTTTATCTTCCGAAGTATCAGAAAATTTTCAAGAATCTAAGGAAAGTCTTCAAAAAGAATTTTACATCCAAAGAAAACATGAGCTTATGAAAGTGATGAACTAGACAACTTAGGACACACATATTTTAAGAAGAAATAATTAGAATTAGTTTTAAAGAAAAGTCTACTCAAAGTTAATCATCCCAATAGCTGATATCAGATACTTAAATCTCTGTTCATCAAAAGCTTTTGTGAACAGATCAGCATATTGTTCATCTGTATGAACTTTGACTAGTTTAATTAATCCCTTTTCATAGTTATCTCTTATTAAATGATACCTGATGTTGATGTGTTTGGTCCTTGAGTGCTGCACAGGGTTCTCAGTGATAGAGATAGCACTATTGTTGTCTATGTGGATAGGAGTCTCTTTGAAGTTAAATCCATAGTCCAGCATCTGATTTTGAATCCAAAGCACTTGAGCACAGCAGCTTGCAGCAGCAATGTATTCAGCCTCAGCAGTTGATGCAGACACACAGGATTGTTTCTTGCATTGCCATGAGACAACCTTCCACCAAGGAATTGACATCCCCCAGATGTAGACTTTGCAGTCATGTTGCAACCACCATAATCACTATCTGTATAAGCATACAGATTGAAGTTAGGATTCTTTGGATACCATAGACCAAGTGTTGAAGCACCTTTGAGGTATCTTAAAATCCTTTTCACAGTGATTAAGTGAGACATCTTAGGGTTGGCTTGATATCTTGCACAAATACATGTAGCAAACATGATATCAGGCCTGCTAGCTGTAAGATACATAAGAGACCCAATCATAGCCCTGTATAAGTGTTCATCTACACACTCCCCCTCAAGATCAGGTCCAAGGGAGTGGTTTCTGGCTATGGGTGTCTTAGCAATCTTACAATCAGTCATGTTGAACCTCTTGAGTATGTCTTGAACATACTTTGACTGACTTATGAAGATGCCATCTTCAACCTGCTTCACTTGAATTCCCAGAAAGAAATTGAGTTCTCCCATTGAACTCATTTCAAATCTGTCTTTCATCAGCTTCTCAAAGTCTTTGCAGAGCTTTGGATTAGTTGAACCAAAGATGATGTCATCTACATATACTTGAACCAGCAATAAGTCATTTCCCTGTCCTTTGATGAAGAGAGTTCCATCTATAGTACCTCTCCTGTATCCATGTTTACAAAGATACTCAGATAGTGTCTCATACCACTTCCTGGGTGCCTGATGCAGCCCATAAAGAGCTTTGTCAAGCTTGCAGACATAATCAGGATGATCAGGGTCTACAAAACCAGGTGGTTGTTTGACATAAACCTCTTCATCAATCACTCCATATAAGAAAGCACACTTTACATCAAGTTGAAAGACCTTGAAGTTCTTGGATGCAGCAAATGCCAGGAATATCCTAACAGCTTCTAGTCTTGCTACAGGAGCAAAGACATCAGTGTAGTCAATCCCTTCTTCTTGTGTGTATCCTTGAACAACTAGTCTTGCCTTGTTCTTGATGATGATTCCTCTATCATCCTTCTTATTCCTAAAAACCCATTTGGTTCCAATGGTAGTCTTCCCATGAGGAAGAGGACAAAGGTTCCAAACTTTCTGCCTTTTGAATTGAAGCAGCTCTTGTTGCATAGCTTCAACCCAACTTCCATCCTTTAGAGCTTCATCAACTTTCTTTGGCTCTATCTGAGATAAGAAACAAGAGTGAAGACAAACATTTGCTTCATGGGTTTGTCCTCTTGTTCTTACCCCTGTGACAACATCTCCAATGATGTTTGTGGTGGGGTGAGACTTGTGGATCCTTAGCTGAGGGATCACAGCAAGTTGCTGAGAAAGATCCAAATTTGAGAAATTTAGATCTGGCCTGGAAGATTCACCCTCCACATTATCACACTTATCAAGATTAACTTGATCCAATGAGTGTGTGACATCATTGATGTTGTCATCTATGGTGTGGTTATTAGCATCAAGGAATTCCTGATCACTATCACCATCACCATTGTTGTCTTTACAATTGAGGTGTCTTTATCTGGTTGAGAAGCCTCTGAGCTGGAATTTGAAGGCATACCAGATGTATCAGCTGAATTTGTCATTGTTGTGCTGATAGAAACCTCATTTGCTGAAGTAGTTCCAACTGGAGCTGAAGATGTATGAGTTGAGGATCTTCCTAGCTCAAATCTTGGATCAGGATCACCTGTATTTAAATTTTCTGCAGATCTTGAAACATGCTCACAAGATTTGTTAAAACAGTTGGTAACTAAATCAAGATCAAACAGCCAATCAGGACCAGAACCAGCCACACATGGTGTGTGTTCATTGAAAGTCACATTGGCTGACTCCTCAACAATTCTAGTTCTGAGATTGTATACTCTATAAGCCTTAGCTTGAGAAGAGTATCCAATGAAGTGTCCATCATCTGATTTCTCAGCAAACTTGGCAATTTGATCTTTGGTATTCAAGATGGTGCAGGGACATCCAAATGACCTGAGAAAACCAATGAAAGGTTTCCTCTTGTGCCAAAGTTCATAAGGAGTCTTACCATGTGTCTTAACTACTAAAACTTGTTTTGCACATAGCAAGCAGTATTAACTGCCTCTGCCCAGAAGGTGATAGGCAGTTTAGAGTCAGACAACATAGTTCTTGCAGCTTCAATAAGTGTCCTGTTTCTCCTCTCAGCAACTCCGTTTTGCTGAGGAGTCCTGGGAGCACTATATTGTCTTGTAATACCTTTTTCATCACAAAATGTATCAAGGATTTGGTTCTTGAATTCAGTTCCTTGATCACATCTTATGGTTTTGACCTTGTGATCACATTGATTCTCAACTTTTAAGATGAAATTCTTCAGAATCTCAGGGGTTTCATCCTTAGTTCTAAGGAAGAAGACCCAAGTGAATCTTGTAAAATCATCTGTGATCACCAGACAGTAAGAGGTCCTTCCTAGACTCATTACACTGGTGGGGCCAAAGAGATCCATATGTAACAAGTGTAGGGGAGTAGTGATGGAGTTCTTTTCCTTAGGCTTGTGAGATACCTTGTGTTGCTTCCCTTTCAGGCATGCAACACAATGATCATCACTTGTAAACTCTTTCTTTGGCATTCCAGTTACCAGATCATGTTTAATTAATTTATTCATGTTCTTAAAGTTTACATGGCACATTTTTTATGCCATAGGAAAGACTCATCACTATTTGCTTTAGATAGAAAGCATGAAACTTCTCCAGAGGGAGATGTTTCTTGCAAATCCATCTTGTACATGTTCCCTTTCCTGGGGGCTCTGAGCAGGATATGCTCATGAGGAATGACCACTCCAGGCTTGAGAACAATGCACTCATGCTCAGTAAAGAGCATGTTATGACTCTGATCACAAAATTGGGATACACTCAGAAGATTGTACCCAAGCTCCTTAACAAAGTTTACCTTCTCAATGCTGAGCTTACCATTTGTGACCTTGCCCCTTCCAGAAATGTAACCACCTTCATCTCCTCCAAAAGCAACTGGTCCTCCATCAATTCTCTCAAAATTATGGAGTAGAGACCTATTGCCTGTCATGTGCCTGGAACAGCCACTGTCAATTATCCAGACATTCCTGTTTGTCTTGAGCTGTTCCTGCACAAAGAAGATGATTAGTTACATTTGGAAACCCAAGCCTTACTTGTCTTGGGCTCACTAAGTGTAATAGAAGGTAATGCAACAGTAATAGATCCTATGGTTGTACTATGGGGATCTTCAGCTGTTGTTGATGGAGAAACTTCAGTCATTTGGTCTTTCTTAGACTTCCACACCACCTTTGGAGTCTTGGACTTGACCTTCAAAACCTTAGAAGCTTTTGGGACTTCACAAGTTTTGATGACTGAACCTTCGGAAGAGTCTACAGTCACTGCAGCAGACTTCAGTGCTTCGGAAGAACTCCTTTCTTCCGAGACCAATTTTACTTTCGAAGGTAATTTTCCATTTACCTTCTTCTTTGATTTGGAGCTTCCGAAGGAAACAGACTTTCCTTCCGAAGCTTGAGACTTCTTGAAATCTTTGAAGTCTTTGTATTGGTCATGTGGACAGTACTTTTAGGATTGTATGGGCAATCCTTAGCAATGTGAGAAGTACTTTCACACATGACACATAACATTTTCTTCTTCAAAGGAGTCTCCTTTTGAGAGCAAGACTGGCTTTGGTCACATCCCTTCTCCACCTTCATCTTGGTAGATGCTGAGACAGTTCTTTTGGGCTGTGAACTGTTTTGGAGTTTGATGGTCCAGGCTGTGCAGCAGTGGTACACAGCAGCTCAGTCTTCTTCTTTGCACTGAGATGATTTGAACAAGAACCAGGACTCTTAGCTGAGGAGTCTTGGTTGATGTCTTCAGTCCTTACTACTTTGAAACCTGCAGAGATAAAAACTTGTTTCTGCTTAGCATCAAAAGTAGCCTTGATTTCTTGAGCCTTCTTTGCTTTCTCTTGCTCTTCCTGATCAAGTTCTTTCTCTTGGACTTGGTCATCACAGTAGATTTCTTCTCCTCAGAAGGATAGTGGCCCTTGGAAAATCCTCTTCTTCACTCTTCTCAGAGGAATTTTCACTATCACTTCTTCATCATCCTCACTTATAGGATCTATGAGAGGAAGCTCATCTTCACAAGTTCCACACCTAGGAGATCTTACAGACAAGATTGTGTGTGGAGGAGCTATCTCATTTGATCCCAGTCCCTGTCTATTTTGATAGCACACTTTGTTGTGCAGGGATGAGGATATCATGTTCTTGAAGGTCTCTTCTTCAAGAACACTCTTCTCTGCCTTGGCTTTGCTGATCACAAGCTCAGCCTGGCACTCAGTCAACTTAGTTATGAGATCTTGGATCTGAGTTCTAAAATCTGTATGTTCATGTTTTAGTACTGAAATGGTTTTCTCCAAGTCCTCTATCTTTAACTTGTAATCATTTTCAGACTTTCTAAAATCAGATTTTAATATGTTTAGTGACTCAAGATCAGATCTCATCTCTAAGTTGTAGGACCTGTATCTATTTACTTTAGCAATGCATTCAGGAGTACAGAGATGTTCCAATACCTTGGCTTCATCATGGTCAGCCATCAGTGCTTGGTTTGGAGAAGCATCTTCCACCTGAAAGCTCCAGTCAAAGCCTCCCTCTTCAACAGCAACAGCAGCATGTTGCTTTGGCTTCTCATTCTGAGGGGCTTTGTCAGTGTAGTTTGGTCTGGGTTGTGTTTGGCCCCCATTTGCCTTAGGTGCCTTACACTCCCTAGCAAAGTGGCCCATAAGGTTACAGTTGTAACACTTAACTTTGCTTTTGTCCAGCCCAAACTTTCCACTGGTAGCATTGCTTGGAAATCTTCTTCCTGTTCTCTTGTAGAACTTCTTGGCTCTGTGAGTGAGGAGAGCCATTGCTGAACTATCTCCATGTATTCCAGGTCATCTGGATGGATACAGTCCAGGTCTTCAAGAGTGAAGAGAGAGTTCCCACAGCTTTCATCAGTAGACACAAAGGCTTGAGAAGAACTTGTCTCTTGGAATGGGCTTCCTTGAGTAAAGTTCTCCCTTGGTGTCTCCGGGAAGGTGATGAAAGGACCCTTTTGTGAGTTGTCAGGGTAGCATATGAGATGATGTTGGGGTTCTATGCTGTCCCTTTCAACCACATGAAGGGCTGAACCCATTTGATTGTTGGAGTTGCCAGATGAACCTTGCATGTTCATCTCCATCTGGTATCCACTGAGAATCCCATACAACTCTGTCAGAGTAAGAGTTTTAAGGTTCTCAGTCCTCTTGATCACCACACAGTAGTGTGTCCATTGCCTAGGAAGTGAGGACATGAACTTCCTTACAATGTCCCTGTTCTCAAGAGGAACTCCTCCATCCACTAGGGTATCCACAATCTCAACATACCTGAAGTATTGTTGAGTCATGGTTTCACCTGCTTTGAAGGTGAAGTTTTCAAACTGCTGCTTCAGAAGATCCTTCTTGTTCTCCTTGGCTTCAGAGGAGCCTTCATACATCAGCTTCAGTGCATCCCACAGCTGTTTAGCTGTTTTGCACTTCTTAAAGCCTCTGTATACAGAGTTTGGGAGAGCAGTCTGAAGAGCAGTCATGGCCTTTCTATCAATCTCTACTCTTTTTCTATCTTCATCTGAGTAGTTGGCCACATGTTTAGGAATCATACCAGCACCAGTAGCAGAGGGGGTGCTGGGTATGAAAGGTCCATTCTCAACAGATTCCCACATTCTTGAATCAAGAGACCTGATGAAGCCTTCCATTCTCATGCACTAGGTGTCAAAATCATCAAGAGTGATTAGTGGGGATTTGTTCATGGTTCCAGTCTCCATATCAGTCTTTGAGATGGAAGCCATTTGAAAGGTTTAGTTTTTGTGTGTGTGAGGGATCTTAAGATGGTGAGATCTTATATCAAGAGCCTGGAAAGCTCTGATACCAATTGCAGGACCGTTTAAGGGCTTGAACACAATTACAACACAACAACACAATGAGGAGAGCAGACTAAACTTTAATCAAACAATGAACTGGATTAACCAAGGTGATACTAAGAACACAAGTAAAGTAAAGAGACAGAACAAGAGAGTATGGGTTTCAAGGAGACAGTATATTGCTTTCTCAAGTTCTTTTACAAGTGTTACAAAGCATAAAGAAAGATACAAGAACTTGAAATACTTATACTACAACCTACAGCCGGCTATACTTTGAAAGCCAGCTGGATACAATTGACTAGACACTAACAAAATCAATTGTAGGATCAAAAGGCATATCTGCCTTTTGACCTTGTGACTATGACATGCCATAGCTCACATCCTTATACATTACAAAAAGGATAAAGTACATAAAGTAGAAAGTTACAGACTCAAGACCTCAATGTACAGTTACCAAAAGCATGGACCTTTTCACCAACTCATGTAAGTTGGTGACTTTACAGAGATGCAGCAGAAAAGGTGCTTTATGGAACAGTACATCAGATAAAGCATGTGTACTAAAAGTCTTCGGAAGAAATCTGTCTTCATAGGTTGAAGCTTCGGAAGACTTTGTCTCTGAGGCTTCGGAAGACTTCATGTTTGGCTTCGGAAGATATTGGTCTTGGCTTCGGAAGATTTTACACTTAGAGTATTTTCTAATGCATTGTGTAAAACTTTCGAAGCATTCTTCACTTCAGTACTTAGTGCATGTTGCAGAGACACATTTGGATGTTTTGGGTTGCATCAGACTTAAGGAATCCTTACACAAAGAAAATAAAATAAAAAAGAAAAATTAACTAAACTACATCGGACTACACATGATCATCATCAGGAATAACATCATATTTCTTTTTAATGCCGTTGACCTCTAGCAAATATTGAAAACGTGGTTTATCAAAAGCTTTAGTATAGAGGTCAGCGCATTGAAAATCTGTATTAATTTTTACCACATCGATTAAGTTCTTTTCCAAACAGTCTCTTATGAAATGGTATTTAATACCGATATGTTTGGTCTTTGGATGTTGGACCGGATTTTTAGTTACTGCAATTGCAGCAGAGTTATCAACAAAATAGGAGTAGAAGAAAACTTTAAACCGTAATCCCGCATTTGCTGTTGAATCCAGATGATTTGTGAACATCAACTTGCAGCAACAACGTATTCGGCTTCACAGGTTGACAATGCAACCGATATCTGCTTCTTACACTGCCAGGTAACTAATCTCCTCCCAAAGAATTGACACCCTGCTGATGTAGACTTGTAGTTCATCTTGCAGCCCCCGTAATCCGAGTCACTATACGCCGTGAGCTCAAAGTCATCATCATGAGGATACCACAACCCAAGTGTGGGTGTACCCTTCAGATAATGAAATATCCTCTTGACCCCGATCAGATGGTTCACCTTAGGCTTAGCCTGATATCTAGAACATAAACATGTAGCATACATGATATCAGGTCTTGAGGCTGTGAGATACATGAGGGATCCAATCATTCCTCGGTACATTGTGGCATCTACTAGATCTCCATTTTCATCTGGTGCTATATCATGATCAGTAGCAAGTGGAGTCCCAGTAGAAGAAGCATTCTCCATGTGAAATCGACTGAGAATGTCTCCCACATACTTGGTCTGATGTAGAAAGATCCCATTCGGTGTCTGATCCACCTGTAACCCGAGAAAGAATTTCATCTCCCCCATAGCACTCATCTCAAACTCTTTCTTCATAACCGCTTCAAACTCTTTGCATAATTCTTCATTCTTTGAATCGAAGATTATGTCATCAACATAGATCTGTACTAGCAGTAGGTCTCCATCTTTTTCTTTGATGAACAGCGTGCAGTCAATGACTCCCCTACGAAAGCCGTGTTTCACAAGATTAGTCGAGAGTTTCTCATACCAGGCTCTTGGAGCTTGATGAAGCCCGTATAAAGCCTTGTCGAGTTTGGAAACTCTGTCCCGATGATAAGGATCTTCAAATCCCTCGGGTTGACTGACATAGACTGTTTCTCTGATTTCCCCATGAAGGAATGCACTCTTCACATCTAATTGGTAGACTTTAATCTTCATGTACGATGCATAGGCAAGGAAGATACGAATGGCTTCCATCCTTGCCACGGGTGCAAACACTTCATTGTAGTCAATCCCCTCGACTTGGCGAAATCCCTGAACCACCAGTCGAGCCTTGTTTCTGATAATAACCCCTTGGTCATCCTTCTTGCATTTCAAGATCCATTTGGTGCCAATGACCTTAGCACCTTTAGGTCTATCTACCAGAGTCCATACACCTAACTTCTTGAACTGAAGAAGTTCTTCTTGCATGGCACTCACCCACGCCTCATCATTTAGTGCATCACTGACGTATTTTGGCTCAAACTGCGAGACAAAACATCGATAGGCACCATCATGAATGTAACCCTTTTCCATAACAGAGGCATAATCAGCTGAGTACAACTGATTTCGGGTTTGTACTCCGGATCTGACATCCCCAATGACATTGTCTAAGGGATGATAGACGTTTAGACGTAATCCTGGAGTAGTAGGAACAGCTACCTCAGAGCCAAGATTATGAACATTTGGTTCTACATCTGAGGTAGTTGGAGTTTGAGGTTTCGAAGTCGAAGGAGCATCACTATTTGATGCTTGTGGACTTGCAGGGATTGGAACCTGTTCCTCCTGACTGTTCTGATCATCTTTTTTAGCTTCATCTTCAAAGGAGGAGTCACTGTCGTCGACTACTCCCCCTGACTGAGTAGATGATTCTCCCTGTGAGCTAGATGATGTTGAATCATGAGATGGTGTATTCAAGATATCATACATCATTCGAGTAGCTAACTCATCATCCGAAGGAGAGATAGGGATGTTGAAGGACTTGAAGAGTCCATCATAGTCGAAAAAGTAGGCGGGTCCTTTGCACGTAGGTGGTGTGGTATATCTCTGAACATCAACGTTACAACACACTTCTACTAAACCCGTTGAGTTGTTGTAAACTCTCTTGTTCGGTATGTTGTATCCTAGAAAGATCCCTTCATCAGCCTTCTCGCTGAATTTACCTTCTTGAGTCTTCTTCAGAAGTGTGCACGCCGCGCCAAATGGTTCGAGATACTCCAAATTCGGTTTGCGTCTTTGTAGTAGCTCGTAACATGTCTTTCCGTGGCGCTTGACTATCAGGACTCGATTCAGTGTATAACATGCATTAGCCACTGCCTCATTCCAGAATTGGATAGGCAGTTTCGAGTCTGCCAGCATTGTCCATGCTGTCTCTATCAAGCTTCTGTTCTTTCTCTCAGCAAAGCCGTTCATCTGAGGCGTGTAGGCAGAAGTGAATTGATGCACAATTCCCTTTTCCTTGTAGTAAGCCTCCATCCACTGATTCTTGAATTCAGTCCCGTTGTCTGAGCGTACTTGTCTCACCTTCAGCTTGTAGAGAGATTCCAGTGTGGTTACTAACTCCTTGAATGACTCAAATGTTTCTGATTTGGACTTCAGAAACATTACCCAAGAGAACCTTGAGTAGTCATCAGTAACCACAAAACAGTACAAGTCGCCTGCAATGCTCTTTGTACTGACTGGACCAAACAGATCCATGTGGAGAAGTTCAAGAGGAAGTTCTATTGAATGAACTTTCTTTTCCTTATGAGACTTCTTTGTCTGTTTGCCTTTCTTGCAAGCTACACAAAAATCAGGAAGCTGGAAATTCTTGACGTTGACTCCTCTCACGAGATCCTTCTGGATCAAGTGATTCATCTTCCTTTGATTAATGTGTCCCATTCTCCTATGCCAGGAGATGGAGTCCTTCTCAATGGCTTTTGAGAGAAAGCACTGAACTTCATGATCCGTTGTAGAAGCTGTTGACAGATCCAAAACATAAAGGTCTTTATATCGTGAAGCTGTTATCAGAACCTGGTCCTCCGGAATCACGTAGTCTTTCTTTAGCACGTAACACTTCTTGTTGTCGAATATAACTTTAAATCCCTTATCACAGATTTGGGAAACAGACAGTAAGTTGTTTTGAAGTTGTTGAACGTAGTTCACCTTATCAAACTTAACTTTCTGATTCCCAACTTCTCCCTGAGCTGTGATATAGCCTCCCTTGTTTCCAGCAAATAGAACATGCCTTCCTTTGATTTGTTTGACGTTTGATAAAAGAGCCCTGTTTCCTGTCATGTGCCTGGATGCTCCGCTGTCTACAATCCACATGTTGGTTTCAACACTGTAGCGAACACCCTGCACATACAATTGAAAAGATTAGTTTAGGTTAGGAACCCAAGCCTTTACTGGCTTGGGTTTCCCAGAGGCATCACACATCATGAATTCAACCCATTGTCCCTTAGAGGGTGAGGGTAGCTCAGGTTCCTTCTTGTCATCATTATCAGACACAGAGGATGACTTCTCTTTCCATAAGCCAGATTTGGGTAAGGCCTGTTTGTGATAAACAGTCGACTGGCTAATGGGTTGAACTTTAGGTTCACTAGTTCTTCTAGGTGGAGTTAAAGAACTCCTCTTAGAAGACCTAGGCTGTGAATCCTGAAGTTCAATCTTCTTCCTAGGTGTCTGATAGTAAGGACAATAGGAAGCAATGTGTCCACACTCTCCACAGTTGTAGCACGACCTGCTATCAATTTTATGATTAAACTTTCTTTGTGGAGATGTGTGTGACACTCTAGTAACATCAATTAGTTTGGGTTTTGACTCTTTTTCTTTTGATGTTTTCTCTTGTTTAACAAAATTAATTGGTTTAACATTTTTAACTTCTTTTTCTTTTTGGTTAACTGGATTTTGACTTGAATATTGTGAAAGATTAACATTAACAGTCTTTTTAGGTTCTGATTTGACTCTGTTTGACCCTGACTTAATATTAACCTTTTCGAATTCTTTTTCTAGATTAACACAAGGCATTTTACCCTTTGCCTTGTAAGTGGCCTCCTTTTGTTTTGTTCCAGATTCAATTGATGAACATGAGGAATCTGGATCACTAACAAGAGGAGTAGACACCACATGATCCTTGATGGGGTTATTATTTATTGGTCTAGTCTTAGTGTTCATCAAGGTCTCAGGTGGTGGTGGAACCACTTTATAACCCAAACCCTCCCCGTTGTTTCTCTCTCTCACTAAGTGTTGGACAATGTGTGATGAACTTGTCCAACTGTGCAGTTTCTATTTTAAAGAATTAACTTCCACTTCTAAAACTGCCTTTTGCTTCTTAGTGTCTTCGATAGTACCTAATGTCATTAGCTTGGTTAAATGCAACTACTTCAGTTTCCCTAAGCTGTTTAGTGAAAAGGTCTATCTTTTCTTTGTAACTATGCTCATTTAGTTTTAATACTCTATTAGCCTCAGTGCACAGTCGCAAATCATTTACTAAGTTATCATTATGATCTAATAACCTAGCAAATTTCTCATCTATGCTATCTCTAAAAGTATCACAATCAGAACAAGCATGATTTTTAAACAGTTGGTCAGTGGTACTTACCTGAGGAGGTTCAGAAGAGTTAGCCATCAACGCAGCATCAGATGTCTCTGGTTCTAGTGATTCTGTCTTTGCTGTGGAAGTCCCTTCTTCAGGCTTGTAGCTGACCTCAGTTGCAGTTGTCTCTTCAATATTTGACATCGCTATCTCAACTGCAATATCTCCTTCACTCGCGGAATCATCGTCTAAGTCTTCTACACTTGTAATGTTTGATTCCCCTGGAGAGACAAAACGAAAGCTCCAGTCCTGTCCTTCATCATCATGAGCAGTCAAGGCTTTTGGATCCTTGCTTGATGAAGTAGAACTAGTAGCTTGCTTGTCTTGACGAGTGAATGATGAAAATGGGTTCCCGTTACCCGTCTTCTTTGGCTTTACACATTCTCTCTTGAAGTGTCCCTTCTCTCCACAGTTAAAGCAGGTCACTTTACTCTTGTCAAAGCCAAATGTGGTATCCTTAGTAGCTACCAAGTTCTGTCCGGTCTTTTTCACAAACTTCTTCGCCCTCCGGACAGCACTAGCTAAGGCCCACATAATGTCCATCCTCTCAAGCTCCATTTCATCCACCTGCTCGTAGTCCTCATCTGCCAGATGGCAGTTACCAATCTTCCCATCTACAAGTCCATCATAAGAATGAACCAGTGCTGCCAAAAGATCCATGTGTTCTCGAGCTACTTCCACAGTCACATTACCGAGGTTCTCGGTCTTCAGTCTAGTAGCATTCGCTTCAGATCCAATGTAATGGGTACAAGAAGACCCTGATGTGTCTGATCCTGAAGGAGAAGCTTGTGAAGGACCCGATGAGCTAGACACAAATGCAGTCTGGAGAGGTGCTCCAGATGTCTTTGCTTGAGGAGTGGCATTGTACAAAGCTGGAATCTGAGTGTACGAAGACTTCTGAGCTCTGTACTTCATCCTAAGTGCTTCTTCTCGCAGCTTTAGAATGAAGTCATTGATATCCAGCTTTGCCAGCATTTCATTCTGTCTCAGGTTAGACACGAACGAAGCCCACTTTTCTGGCAATCCATCAGCAAAATTAGTCACTTTTTCTTCCATGGTAGTAGCAACCCCATGTGTATGCAGTTCACTCATCAGATGGTAGAATCTATCTATAACATCGTCTAAACTCTCGTTTCCCATCGACGAGAAGTTGTCAAATTCCTTCTTTAACTCCTTAGCCTTGATTGCCTTCAGCGAAGCATTCCCGTCGTATCTCTTTTCCAGCTCATCCCATAGTTTCTTGTCCTGCTTATTCTCCGAGTACTGGTGGAAAATGTCTTTAGGAATAGACTGTGTGATCAATGCATAAACTCTCTTCTCTGCATTATACTTAACTTTCTGAGCGTCAGTCATCCCTCCCAAAGTAAGTTTTACCCCATCTGCTCCAACCGGCATACTATACCCAATCTCAATAGCTTCCCACAAATTTGGATTCACTCCATTGAGGTAGATCTCAAAACGTTGTTTCCAGTGAGGAAACTCATCTAACGTTAAGAGCTTTGGTGGTTTATTATGATTACCCACCTCACTCTCAAGTAACAGCAGGTTCTGTATCCTTGAGTCTTTCCCGGCAGTAAAGGCTGACATTTGATCTTCCATCTCGAATAACTTTAAGTGTACTTAAACAAACTGTCAACTGGTGCGACTGGGTGATGCGAATGGGCTATCCGTGCGAATGAACTATGCGACTGGTTCAATCGTGCGGCTGAACTAAGCGATTGGTTCAGTCGTGCGAATGAAGCTGATGCGTATGAACACTGCGAACGAATGGTTCAATCGTACGAATGGAAATGCGACTAGGTCCAATCGTGCGTCTGGGCAATGCGAATTAAGTCCAGTCGTGCGAATGACTCACTCGTGCGACTGAAGCTGCTGTTTTGCGAAAATTTCTAGGTTATACGTGTTTTAGCCGTAAAAATTCGAATTTTCGCCAACCCTAATCGCCTAAGTCCGTAGAAACTCAAACTTGATGAGCAGGGAACGTCCAAGATCACTTTTGACACAAAAGATTGCGTTTTTAGTGCAAAAACACAAACTTATTATCAATCTTGATTGAATCACACGTAATCAAGAGCCAAAGCTCTGATACCACTTGTTAGGACCTGGTATTTGAACGAAATACCGAATGATTAACGTGTAAACCAAACCAAATAGTGCGGAATCCTATTTGATTGGCGATCCAATCAGTGAGAACGCACGAAGAATCAATAAAGTATTGAATCTAACGTTAAGAATCGATTGGGAATCGATCTAATGCGTTCTATGAACTTGGAGAACGAACTTGGAGGTTTCTAGACGGCTAGGGTACGTCTGGAGTCGAAATAGAATGAATGCTTAGGTTTTTCTACGAATTGGGTTGTATTTATAGGTTAGTATTGTTCATTCGTGCGACTGAACCATTAGTATGGTTTAGTCGTGCGATTGAACCATGCGGTTGATTCATCCACACGACTGAGTGTTCAGTCGTGCGACTGAGCCAATCTTATATTACAATCATACGACTGATCCAGTCTCCTGGTTCAGTCGTGCGACTGAGTCATTCGTATGAAGTTATTCATGCGTATGGTCCATTCGCATGGGCCATTCGCATGGGCCATTCGCATGAGAACTTCATTGTGTTAAGTTTGAATGTATTAATTAATATAACATTATGTGTAACCATTCAAACAACCACAAACCTAATTAACCAATTCATCATCGACTCATTAATGAAATATTAAACATTATAAATAACAAACAATCAATATCATTTCATTAATCATTTCAAACATTACATCAGAATTAGATAAACAAGATCTATTACATTCATATCCTGATCTAGGGACATACATGTATCAACATGAAGATAGACCCAAAACAAAAGGGTGTGTTCATCTCAGCTGGATTCTAGGTGGTAGGAAACTCTGATTCAGGAAAGAAGTGTAGTTCCAGCACTTCGGTCCTACCAAAGGATCAGAAGTTAAAGGGAAAGACTGCTGATGAAGAAAAGATGAACAAGAAACAACAATCCTCAAGTTCTCAGAAGATTAACATTGCAAGCATAATGTGTGGTCTGCAAAACCACATGGCCAAAGATTGTTACTACAATCCTGCTAGCACACATTCTGCAAATAATGTTAAAAAGGCAAGAGTCAGGGAAGGTTTCACATTTGGACCTTATTATATGGTTCAAGTGATGAAGAAAGGAAAGCTTGTCTCGGAAGCAAAGTTGCTTTCGGAAGAAACTCATTCTTCCAAAGGGAAAATTGTTTCGGAAGACAAGGCTAAGAAAATTCAAAAGAACAAACGAGTTCCTTTGAGACCTTTCGAGAAAAAGACTGCTTCGGAAGAAAAGGTGGTGAAGGTTTCTCTGAAAAGAAAGAAGCTTCGGAAGAATGCCAAGCTGCATAAGCTTCAACAAGCTCATCTACTATGATCAACCAAGGGATGGAATGAAAGAGCAAAGAAGATGCTGCAGCCCAAACCTCTTCTTCAAAAACATCCATTGAACCCCCATGCATAAACTTTGGTTCAATTATGTCACTATCATTGGAAGAACCCAAGACCAACAAGGCTTGGGTTTCCAATCAAAACTAATCATCTCATTTTATGTGCAGGGACATCCATATGACAAGAATAACAATGTATGGATTGTGGATAGTGGATGCTCCAGGCACATGACAGGGAACAGATCTCTCATTCGACAATTTCAACATTTTGATGGAGGTCCTGTCCAGTTTGAAGGTGAGGCCGGAGGATATATTTTTGGCAGAGGGAGTATATCCAATGGTAATTTAAAAGTTGACAAAGTACACTTTGTCAAATAGCTTGAACACAACCTGTTAAGTGTTTCTCAGTTTTGTGATCAAAAGCACCAAATGCTTTTCACAAAACATGAGTGCATTATCCTCAAACCCGGGATGACAATTCCTTAGGAATTGGTGCTTCTTAGATCTCCCAGGAAAAGGGATATGTACAAGTTTGATATGAACAATGCTTCCCCACTAGGTGAAGTATCATGCTTTCTTTCCAAAGCTGATGGTGATGAGTCAACACTATGGCATAAACGAATGTGTCATGTCAATTTTAAAACAATAAATAAATTGGTTAAAAATAACTTGGTACATGGTTTGCCTAAAAATGAATTTTTCTGCAAAGATAACTGTGTTACATGCCTGAAAGGGAAGCAACACAAGACATCTCATTAATCCAAAGCTGTTAACTCTATCACCACTCCATTACACTTATTGCACATGGATTTGTTTGGTCCCACAAGTATAATGAGCATTGGAAGGAAATCATATTGCCTTGTGATTTTTGATGATTTTAAAAGATTTACATGGGTATTCTTTTTAAGAACTAAAGATGAAACTGCTGAAACTTTAAAATCTTTTATTCTTAAAATAGAAAATCAAATTGATCACAAGGTTAAGATAATTAGAAGTGATCTAGGGACTAAGTTTAAAATCCAAGTTCTTGACTCATTCTTCAACTCAAAAGGGATTGCCAGACAATATAGTGCTCCTAGAACTCCTCAACAAAATGGTGTTGTTGAGAGGAGGAACAGGACACTTATTGAGGCTGCTCGGACCATGTTAGCTGATTCAAAGCTAATTCTAACATTCTGGGCAGAGGCAGTCAACACTGCATGCTATGTGCAGAACAGGGTTCTTGTAGTTAAGCCACATGGAAAAACCCCTTATGAGCTATGGAATAAGAAGCCACCGTTCATTGGCTTTCTAAGGTCTTTTGGCAGCAGGTGTATCATACTTAACACAAAGGAATTGCTTTAATTCAAAAGACAAAAGGTTTGAAACCTATGTCCGCTACCATCCGGTCAAGTACCAATAGGCACCAAATGGGTTTTCAGTAGAGGCTTGATCATCAAGAATAAAGCAAGACTGGTAGTTCAAGGATACACTCAAGAGGAGGGAATCGATTATATTGATGTCTTTACACCTGTTGCAAGACTTGAGGCAGTTAGGATCTTCATTGCTTATGCTGCATCTAACAATTTTACTGTCTACCAGCTTGATGTCAAGTGTGCCTTTCTATATGGGGATATAGATAGGGAAGTCTATGTGTGCTAGCCTCCAGGATTTGAAGACCCACAACACCCCGACTATGTGTGCAAACTGGATAAAGCTCTCTATGGGCTGCACCAGGCACCTAGGTTGTGGTATGAGACATTGTCTTGGTTTCTCCTGAAGAATGGATACACTAGAGGTACCATTGACAAGACTTTATTCATAAGAAAGTCTGGGAAAGACATTTTGCCTGTACAAGTCTATGTTGATGACATCATATTTGGTTCCTCAAATGACCAAATGTGTAAAGACTTTGAGAGCATCATGAAGAAGAAGTTTGAGATGAGTTCCATGGGAAAAATGGACTTTTTCCTTGAAATTCAGGTGAAGCAAATGAAGGAAGGTTTCTTCATCAATCAATCTAAGTATATCAATGACATTTTAGAAAGATTTGACATGAAAGATTGTAAGCCAGCCAAGACACCTATACCCAGAAACCACAATCTTTGTCCTGACTCTAAGAGGGAGGATACTGATCAACATCAGTATAGGGCAATCATTGGTTCTCTGATGTATCTCACAGCAAGTAGACCTGATATCATGTTTGCAACTTGCATTTGTGCAAGATATCAGGTTGCTTCAAAGGTGTCTCACCTAGTTGCTACCACGAGAATCCTTAGATACCTCAAAGGAGCACCTAAACTTGGTGTATGGTATCCAAGTAACATCAATTTCAATCTCTATGGCTATTCTGATAGTGACTATGTGTGACATCTGTCACCTTAAGGTCCGTCAATTAATGTGGTTTTCCGTTAACTATTCTTTGATCGATCATTCCTCATCTTTATTAACTCTTTATGTGGATATCATGTGTGCCTTATCATCGTTGTGCTTGTGCTTTCATTGCGTATATGTTATCCTTAAAAACTTTTTAAAACTTTCTTCATCGTAATCGCCCAATATATCATTTTTATATAAAATTAACGTCACTAATAAAACCATTTTTTTAAGTTAAGTTATAAACATCATTAAATGCATTTTTATAATTAATATAATTAACCTAACAAAGTCGATTTTCAACCGAAACAAATTTGGGAAAACTCGGGGGTCCCTTTTCTTGCTTATTCACGGCTGTCCAAACTAGGGTTTCAGGTGTTCGGGTTCAACACGAACACATGAGGTCGTGTGGGTGCGTGTGAGGTCTTTCTGCTTGTGTTTCATGTTTGTGTATGTTTGTAGAGTGTTTCTGGAAGTCCTTGTTGTGTAAAACTCGTGTTTGGAGCAGCCGAGGGCTGCTCAGCCCGACCACAGTCGCGATTCTGCTGTCTGGGCGACTGGGTCTGTCATGCGATTGAGTCGTGCGACTGGGTGAGTCGTGCGACTGAGCCATGCGTCTGAGTCAATCGTGCGATTGAGTTGTGCGACTGGGAATGTCGTGCGACTGAGTCGTGCGAGTGTGTGTATGTGTGCGAATGAGTCATGCGTGCGAATGAATGTGTGCAATTGAGTCAGGTGACCGACTGAATGTATGCGATTGTGCGTGTTTCGCACGACTGGAGTCCAATCGCACGAATGAAGGTTCAATCGTACGAAAGTAGCTGATTCGCACGATTGAAGGTTGATTCGTGCGTATGGAGGTTGAGTCGTGCGATTGGGTGTTGTGTGGTACGACTGAATGCCAATCATCCGAATGAAGGCTCAATCGTACGAATGAAGCTGATTCGCACGATTAAGGGTTGATTCGTGCGTATGGAGGTTGAGTCGTGCGTCTGGTCCTGTCGTGCGACTGTAATTGTTGTGTGTGATTTCCTTCTTGTGCGTGGTGTGTGTAGGTCGTGTGATGTTGAGGTAACATTAACATAGTTGCCATTGTTCGGCCACAAAGATTAAAGTCAACGCTAAAAAGGCCGCAAATACTATTCAAAACAAATTAAACTAGGGCTTTACAATTATCAACCGACTTATAACTACTGACATTTATCTAATACCTCTTCAATAACAATGAAACTTTTACACAAATATCATCGACAATGGCGACAATGTCTAGTACTTGGATCTACATAAGGTCTAGTACGTGTGTCTGTTTGTGTGAGTTACACGCGACCCAGCCGATACAACCCGATTCGACCGATCATTATTATGCGCTTATTTCATATCATTAATGCTTAACAATAACTGTCAATAGGTGTTTGACCGTTCATTTGCATTCAACATTTGGGAACATTGATCTTACATACTTACCACTTAATAAGTGAGTTTCGTGGCCCCTTTTTACGCTTATACAATATTTCAATCATTTACAACTTGGGGGAAAAATATGCTCACCCATTTTCTATGCTGTACAAACTTACTTACATTTTACATACAAGGAATCAACGTGATACTGTGTTACAAGTACTTATCTGATACATGCTTGGGTCTGCTGTGTGGTTCTATCTTTGCAACTATTTAATTCCAGTGTGGGAACCGACGGTTAGGTATTAGTAGTACTACTGGGTTGACACCCCCACCCTTGTTCGATGGTATACTAGTTGGTACCATCAGTGGCCAGGAACGGGCCCTTGGGTGAATATATGCCGACAATATCTTTGTGTACGTCGCTAGGTTTGGTTGCAAAGCTCATTGTCATGTGATTTTACTTTTGTATATAAGTGTATTCACGGTATTCCACAACGCTTACTATATACAGCATCACTTACTTATTTATTACTTAAACCTGCGAGCTCACCAACAATTGTGTTGACCGTTTTGAGCATATCTGAAAGGTGATCATGCAAATTGAAGAAATCTAGGTGTGCTGCCTTAGTGGAGACCCTAGGATGCATTTTTGGGACCAAACATGTTTTGACAAACAATTACTTTGAACAATGTGTAGTATGTGTAAACAATTACAAACTTTTGATACTTGTTCCCGGGTTGTGGGAATTCATATTACAATTTCATCTTTATGTGATTATGTGAATCGTGTATCATGTTTATGCTTATGGCTATGTTGTCGTGATTATTGACTGAACATGACACAAGTCCCCTTGTTGTGGGGTGTCGTCATGACACGCTTGTCATCATTTATTATATTGCATCTCTATCGCTTACCATGTGTTATGACGATCCCGATCTCGTTACATCCCTGTGTTTCCGCTTTTAGCGGGGGTGTGACAGATGGTATCAGAGCCATTGGTTATAAAGAATTAGGCAATACGCTTGACCTAGACTATAACCTAGGAACCTTCATGTAGATTTCCATTTTAGGATCTGTATGCATATTATATCTCGTGTACGTGTTCCTCGTTGCTTGATTTGTTCATTTATCTGTTATGTGATCTTTCACCCTATGAGAGAGCCCTTGTGCTCACTCTTTTATGGGATGCTTCTATTGGATCTTCCGTTCCCTCTGCGCGCTGAGTTGGTTTAACAAATCTGGGTATTAAACCCGAAGAGATCTTCACAGATCACGCTATGCGCTTGACCTTGGACATTGAGATTAACCCTGAGGAGGCTATGTCTAAAACCTCGAAAGAGGAGGAAATAGACAACCTTCGCTAGACTAAACGTGATTATATACATGGATTTACAACTGTTATGATGGACTATTGTTGAGACATTACCAAATCATGGTGTGCGAACTACACGAATTGCATACGATGTGTGATGAAAATAAATGTGATATTAACTTGGGAATACTGGACTTGATGAGTGTTATGGATAATACACTTTGAAATGATTTAAGCTTATGTGTTTACTTTTCTATTATTAGAAAATGTCGCCTCGAAGAGTTACCCGCAACAATAGTGGCGGGAGTGAAGCCCCAAGGGGCAGAGGCAGAGGCAGAGGCAGAGCACCAAGGACAAGTGATGCTCCTGCCAGTAACAATCAGGGAACAGGGAACGCTGATATGGCAGCCCTGATCGCTCAACAGTTGGCCGCACTGATTCCTACTATCGTGGCCCAAGTAAGCGATGCACTCCAGCAACACCACCCTCACGGGGATGGTGGCAATGACAACAGAGATAATGGAGAAAGAGCCCATGGTGGGATCGAGACTGAGGTGGGAAATGGAAACCCGACCGGAAACGAAAGCAACCAGGAGACCGGAAATGGTGGTACAGCCGGTATTGAGACTGGGGTTGTTAATGCCAGACGGGGGTGTTCATACAAAGAGTTTGTGGCTTGCAAACCAAGGGAATTCGATGGGAAAGGTGGGGCGATAGCCCTAACCAGGTGGCTAGAAAAGATGGAGGCAGTAATTGACATTAGTGAGTGCCTCGACAGCCAGAGAATCAAATATGCCACCTGCTCACTGCAGGGCAAAGCCCTAACCTGGTGGAACACCCAGGTTCAAGCTAGAGGAAGAGAATCTGCGATGCAGATGTCATGGGATGAGTTTAAAGCCTTGATCACCGAGGAATACTGCCCCCTCAACGAAATGCAGAAATTAGAGCATGAGTTCTGGAATCATGCCATGGTGGGGGCCGGGCATGCAGCTTATACTGACCGTTTTCATGAGCTGGCAAGGTTGGTTCCGCATCTGGTCACGCCGGAATCAAAGAGAATCGAGAGGTACATTTGGGGACTTGCGCCTCAAATTAGGGCAATGGTTACAGCAGCTGCTCCTCCTACTATTCAGAGCGCAATTCTGAAGGCTGGCGCTTTGAATGATGAGATGGTGAGAACGGGGGTTCTGGGCAGGGGAGCATAAAAGATAAAGGATGTTGGGGAAACGAGCCGGTCGAGTGCTGGGAAGTTTGATAAGAGGGCCAAGACGACCAGGAATTTTATGGTCGTGTCTCAGGCCAAGAGAAAGTATGTGGGGCCGCACCACAAATGTGACAGGTGCAACTATCATCATCCCCCAGGAACGCAGTGCCGGGGGTGCGCAAACTGTAGACACCCGGGGCATTTGGCGAGAGACTGTAGAACTGCGCCGAATCTGGTGGCACCCGTCAACGCGGTTAACCCCGCCGGGAATGCAAGGGCTTGTTATGAGTGTGGAAGCCCCGATCATTACAGGAACATGTGCCCCAGGCTGAATCGGGCACCGGGTCAACAGGGAAACAACCAGCAGCAAGTGATGGCTATAGCTGGAAATCAGGGCCCGACTACTCAGGGGAATGCAGCTCGGGGATGTGCATTCGTCATTGGAGCCAACGATGCTCGTCGGGACCCGAATGTTGTCACGGGTACGCACTTACTAAATCATCACTTCGCATCTATATTATTTGATACTAGAGCAGACAATAGCTTTATATCTTTTGAGTTTGTGTAATTGCTTGATTTGAGTCCTAGTAGGCTAGAAACTAGCTACTCTGTAGAGATGGCCAATGGTAGGGTTGTTCAGGCCGATGAGATTATTAGGAAGTGCTCGTTAACATTGGAGGATCATGCCTTTGATATAGACTTGATACGCTTCGAGCTAGGAAGTTTTGATGTGATTGTGGGTATGGATTGGTTGTCGCAAAAAGGAGCAGAGATTGTCTGTCGGGACAAAGTAGTACGAATCCCTATGCCAAACGGGAGGTACTCAAGATTCAGGGAGAACGACCGGGAAGGAACTTAAAGCTTATTTCCTGCATGAAAGCACGCCAAAGTTTACGAAAACAGTGCTACGCTTTTCTGGCTCATGTGGTTGAAAAGAAAGATGAAGAGAGGAAACTAGTAGATGTTCCAGTGGTACGGGATTACCCAGATGTATTTCCGGATGACTTGTCTGGTTTGCCTCCTCCACGACAGGTGGAATTCCGTATTGAGTTGGTTCCTGGAGCTACACCGATAGCGAAGACGCCCTATCGGTTAGCGCCATCCGAGATGCAAGAGTTATCTAGTTAGTTACAAGAGCTACTGGAGAAGGGTTTTATTCGACCGAGTCATTCACCGTGGGGAGCACCGGTACTATTTGTCAAAAAGAAGGATGGATCGTTCCGCATGTGCATCGATTACCGTGAGTTGAACAAGTTAACCGTGAAGAATCGATATCCTGTCCCCAGGATCGACGATCTGTTTGACCAGCTACAAGGAGCTTCGTATTTCTCAAAGATCGATCTTCATTCTGGATATCATCAGCTAAGAGTTTTCGAGGACGACATACCGAAGACAGCGTTTAGGACTCGTTATGGGCACTATGAGTTCTTGGTCATGCCGTTTGGGTTGACTAACGTACCAGCTGTGTTTATGGATTTAATGAATCGTGTGTGCAAACCTTACTTGGATAAGTTCGTGATCGTGTTCATAGACGATATACTTATCTACTCCCGATCGAAAGAGGATCACGAAGAACACCTTCGGGCAATTCTGGAGCTGCTACGGGAAGAGAAACTTTTCGCCAAATTCTCGAAGTGTGAATTTTGGTTGCGAGAGGTAAAGTTTTTGGGTCATGTGGTTAATGAGGACGGGATTCATGTAGATCCCGGCAAGATCGAAGCGGTGAAGAAATGGGATACGCCCCAGACACCATCAGAGATACGGTAATTTTTAGGATTGGCCGGTTACTATCGTCACTTCATCGCGAATTTTTCAAAGATCGCGCAGCCATTAACCCTGCTTACTCAGAAAGACAAGAAGTTTGATTGGGGACATGCACAAGAACAAGCGTTCCAAACATTGAAAGAGAAACTGTGCAACGCACCTATATTGTCTCTCCCAGACGGAACTGATGATTTTGTGGTATACTGCGACGCGTCACATCAAGGAATGGGATGTGTACTAATGCAGAAGGATAAGGTGATTGCCTATGCTTCGCGACAGCTTAAGGTGCACGAAAAGAACTACACAACTCATGATCTTGAGTTGGGCGCTCACTCAAGATTTGGAGGCATTACCTGTATGGAACCAAATGCATCATCTTCACTGATCATAAGAGCCTCCAACATATTCTGAATCAGAAGGAACTTAATATGCGTCAGCGACGTTGGGTAGAGCTTCTTAGTGACTATGATTGTGAAATCCGGTATCATCCGGGGAAAGCTAACGTGGTGGCTGATGCCTTAAGCCGTAAAGAACGTGTGAAACAACTACGCTCGAGCGTTGGGATTTGCTATTCAATCGAATTTGAAAGCCCAGAACCAAAATGCACAAAGTGAGGCATTGAAAGAAGAAAACCTTGCGGGAGAAGAATTCCGAGGGTTAGATAAACAGATGATTTGCAAGGATGATGGTATACAGTACTTCATAAATCGCATATGGGTACCCAGATGGGGAGGTGTACGAACCTTAGTCATGGATGAAGCCCACAAGACGCGATATTCTATTCATCCTGGTGCAGACAAGATGTATCACGATCTCAAGGATCTGTACTGGTGGCCAGGCATGAAGAAAGACATTGCTTTATACGTCAGTAGATGCTTGACGTGTTCGAAAGTTAAAGCTGAACATCAAAAACCATCGGGATTATTACAGCAACCTAAAATTCTCGAGTGGAATGGGAGAAGATAGCCATGGATTTCATTACCAAACTCCCTAGAACAAGCAGCTGTCATGACTCGATATGGGTCATAGTAGATCGAATGACGAAATCAGCACATTTCTTGCCTATCCGAGAAGACTACAAAATGGATAAGTTGGCGAGATTGTACATCAAAGAGGTCGTGACACAGTACGGGGCGCCGGTGTCGATCATATCCGACCATGATAGCCGATTTACTTCACGATTTTGGCAGACATTACAGAAAGTGATGGGCACTCGATTAGATATGAGTACCGCCTATCACCCTCAGACAGATGGCCAAAGTGAACGAACTATACAGACGCTAGAAGACATGTTGAGAGCGTGTGTAATCAACTTTGATGGTAGTTGGGATGCTCATTTACCGTTGATCGAGTTCTCCTACAACAACAGCTACCATACAAGCATTGGGTGTGCTCCGTTCGAAGCGTTGTATGGAAGGAAATGCAGATCTCCCGTTTGTTGGGCCAAGGTTGGTGAAAGTCAGCTAACAGGCCCCGAGATCATTCAAGAAACAACTGACAAGATCTTTCAAATCAAAGACCGACTAAAAGCTGCAAGAGATCGCCAAAAGAGCTATGCCGACAACCGTCGGAAGCCTCTAGAATTCAACGTTGGGGATCGAGTCTTACTCAAAGTCTCCCCTTGGAAAGGATTCGTTCGATTTGGAAAGAAAGGGAAGTTAGCCCCAAGATACGTTGGACCATTCGAGATTACAGAAAGAATCGGTCCAGTGGCTTACCGATTAAGGTGTGCATGATACTTTCCACGTGTCAAACCTCAAGAAGTGTTTGGCCGATGAATCCCTTCACGTGCCAATTGAGGAAATCAAGATTGATGAAAAGCTTCATTTTGTTGAGGAACCCATAGAGATCATGGATCGAAAGGTCAAGCAACTGAAGCATAGTAGAATACCTATTGTTCGCGTAAGGTGGAATTCAAAACGAGGGCCAGAGTTTACATGGGAATGAGAAGATCAGATGAAACTCAAATATCCACATCTATTCGAGGATGACACTCTTGGACCTAACTCCAGCTGAATTTCGGGACGAAATTCTCTCAACTAGGGGATACTGTGACATCCGTCACCTTAAGGTCCGTCAATTAACGTGGTTTTCCGTTAACTATTCTTTGATCGATCATTCCTCATCTTTATTAACTCTTTATGTGGATATCATGTGTGCCTTATCATCGTTGTGCTTGTGCTTTCATTGCGTATGTGTTATCCTTAGAAACTTTTTAAAACTTTCTTCATCGTAACCGCCCAATATATCATTTTTATATAAAATTAACGTCACTAATAAAACCAATTTTTAAGTTAAGTTATAAACATCATTAAATGCATTTTTATAATTAATATAATTAACCTAACAAAGTCGTTTTTCAACCGAAATAAATTTGGGAAAACTCGGGGGTTAAGTGTAGGGACTAAACTTGTCATTTTGCAAACTTGGGCTGGGTATATAAACCCATTTCCCAGCCCTAAATCATTCATCACCTCCTTCTTCATCTTCTTCGCCTTCTTCTACACCATCTTCTTCATTCTAGCACCAAATCCAACCCGCTTAGTCTCGTTTTCGTCGTCTAGACTTCATCTACAGCCTAGTCTACTCTATTCTAGCAGGTAGACGACTTTGGTTGTCCCTTTTCTTGCTTATTCACGGCTGTCCAAACTAGGGTTTCGGGTCAACCCGAACACATGAGGTCGTGTGGGTGCGTGTGAGGTCTTTCTGCTTGTGTTTCATGTTTGTGTATGTTTGTAGAGTGTTTCTGGAAGTCCTTGTTGTGTAAAACTCGTGTTTGGAGCAGCCGAGGGCTGCTCAGCCCGACCACAGTCGCGATTCTGCTGTCCAGGCGACTGGGTCTGTCATGCGATTGAGTCGTGCGACTGGGTGAGTCGTGCGACTGAGCCATGCGTCTGAGTCAATCGTGCGATTGAGTTGTGCGACTGGGTATGTTGGGCGACTGAGTCGTGCGACTGTGTGTATGTGTGCGAATGAGTCATGCGTGCGAATGTATGTGTGCGATTGAGTCAGGTGACCGACTGAATGTATGCGATTGTGCGTGTTTCGCACGACTTGAGTTCAATCGCACGAATAAAGGTTCAATCGTACGAAAGTAGCTGATTCGCACGATTGAAGGTTGATTCGTGCGTATGGAGGTTGAGTCGTGCGATTGGGTGTTGTGTGGTACGACTGAATGCCAATCATACGAATGAAGGCTCAATCGTACGAATGAAGTTGATTCGCGCGATTGAGGGTTGATTCGTGCGTATGGAGGTTGAGTCGTGCGTCTGGTCCTGTCGTGCGACTGTAATTGTTGTGTGTGATTTCCTTCTTGTGCGTGGTGTGTGTAGGTCGTGTGATGTTGAGGTAACATTAACACAGTTGCCATTGTTCGACCACAAAGATTAAAGTCAACGGTAAAAAGGCCGCAAATACTATTCAAAACAAATTAAACTAGCGCTTTACAATTATCAACCGACTTATAACTACTGACATTTATCTAATACCTCTTCAATAACAATGAAACTTTTACTCAAATATCATCGACAATGGCGACAATGTCTAGTACTTGGATCTACATAAGGTCTAGTACGTGTGTCTGTTTGTGTGAGTTACACGCGACCCAGCCGATACAACCCGAACCGACCGATCATTATTATGCGCTTATTTCATATCATTAATGCTTAACAATAACTGTCAATAGGTGTTTGACTGTTCATTTGCATTCAACATTTGGGAACATTGATCTTACATACTTACCACTTAACAAGTGAGTTTCGTGGCCCCTTTTTACGCTTATACAATATTTCAATCATTTACAACTTGGGGAAAAAGTATGCTCACCCATTTTCTATGCTGTACAAACTTACTTACATTTTACATACAAGGAATCAACGTGATACTGTGTTACAAGTACTTATCTGATACATGCTTGGGTCTGCTGTGTGGTTCTATCTTTGCAACTATTTAATTCAGTGTGGGAACCGACGGTTAGGTATTAGTAGTACTACTGGGTTGACACCCCCACCCTTGTTCGATGGTATACTAGTTGGTACCATCAGTGGCCAGGAACGGGCCCTTGGGTGAATATATGCCGACAATATCTTTGTGTACGTCGCTAGGTTTGGTTGCAAAGCTCATTGTCATGTGATTTTACTTGTGTATATAACTGTATTGACGGTATTCCACAACGCTTACTATATACAGCATCACTTACTTATTTATTACTTAAACCTGCGAGCTCACCAACAATTTTGTTGACCGTTTTGAGCATATCTTTTCAGGTGATCATGCAAATTGAGGAAATCTAGGTGTGCTGCCTTAGTGGAGACCCTAGGATGCATTTTTGGGACCAAACATGTTTTGACAAACAATTACTTTAAACAATGTGTAGTCTGTGTAAACAATTACAAAGTTTTGATACTTGTTCCCGGGTTGTGGGAATTCATATTACAATTTCATCTTTATGTGATTATGTGAATCGTGTATCATGTTTATGGTTATGGCTATGTTGTCGTGATTATTGACTGAACACGACACAAGTCCCCTTGTTGTCGGGTGTTGTCATGACACGCTTGTCATCATTTATTATATTGCATCTCTATCGCTTACCATGTGTTATGACGATCCCGACCTCGTTACATCCCCGTGTTTCCGCTTTTAGCGGGGGTGTGACACTATGGTGGCTGCAATATCAACAAGAAATCAACATCAGGTGGATGTCAATTTCTTGGTGGAAGGATCATCTCATGGCAATGCAAGAAGCAATCATGTGTTTCAACATCTACTGCTGAAGCTGAATACATTGCTGCTGCTAGTTGTTGTGCTCAGCTGTTGTGGATTCAGAACCAGATGATAGACTACGGATTCAACTTCATGAGTACTCCTATCCACATTGACAACAATAGTGCTATCTCCATTACTAAAAATCCGGTGAATCACTCCAAGACAAAACACATTGATATCAGGTATCATTTCATTAGAGATATTCATGAGAAAAATCTGATTAAGCTAATCAAAATTGACTCAAATGAACAATATGCTAATTTGTTCACCAAAGCCTTTGATGAACAAAGATTTAAATATCTCATTACAACTATTGGGATGATAAACATTGATTAGTCTATCTCATTTGAAAACCTTTTTAAAATGTGTAATGTTTTGTGTCAAAACAATCTAAGCCCTGTTACAAAATGTTGGATCTAGAAAGGCTGGTGCAACCAAAACCAAATCACTTAGACTATTTTGGTACAACTAATAAAGGACTTCCGAAGCTAAGTGTGGAACTTCCGAAGGAAAAAGGAGCTCTTCCGAAGACAAAGTGTAAAACTAATTTCCGAAGGAAAACTCCAACTTTCGAAGACAAAGTATTTACTTCCGAAGATCAAGACTTAAAGTGAAAGATCAGAAGTCAACTTCCGAAGTATGAAAGAAGTCCTCAAGCCTCGGAAGTACAGAAGCCTCTTCCGAAGTATAAGTGGCTTTGAAAGAACTTGTTCTTCCGAAGCCAACTTACCTTCGGAAGACACTACTATTATCCAGTGGACATAAGTATGGTCTCCCTGACACTCCGCTGCAGACCTCTGAGATACTGCATGGCGTTTTCTCAAAAGCCATGTAGTTGACCATACTTTATTCCACTGTTTACCTTTATAAGCTAGTACAGTTGCCAACTTTAGTTGGTGACAAAAGGTAAGTCATGGACATGTCATGACTACTATATCTTAGATAATACTTTATCTAAGATACCTTAACTTTAGCATTGTAGTATATGCTTTAGTCTTAGGTTTCCAGCTGGTATCAAAGTATATCCGGCTGTAGGATCTAGTATATATAGTTTCTCATTGTAACTCATGTTTTAATGCTTGTAAGAGTCTTGTAATACTTTGAGTTAAGAAGTAATATATACAAGTGCCTTGAAAATTATTTCTGTGTGTTCTTTGCTACTTATTATATTATTATCAACTCTTACAAGAGATTCTACTTCATCTGATTTGAGTGTTATATAAGTGAGTTTGAGAGAAATCCAAGTGTTTAAGTGACAAACCCGATCCTGCAATTGGTATCAGAGCTTTTTAGGCTCTTGATTGTGAGATCTTACCATCCTAATCAACCTGTTTTTCACTCCTCCTTACACCACACTCAAAATGGCCCTCAACAAATCTGAAGTAGAGATGGGGACGATGACCAAAGCACCCATCACCACCCCTGAAAACTTCAGGTCATGGAGCAGATGAAGGGAAGGCTTCATCAGGTATCAAGACAGCAAGATGTGGCAATCTATTGTCAATGGCCCGTATAAGCCAAAGGTAGCTGGTGGAAACGGTGCCATGAATGAGAAAGCTGTTGAAAATTATTCTGATGAGGACCAGAAGAAGCTGGACATTGATAGCAACGCTATGACTGTTCTCATGACTACAATTCCCAACTCCATCATGGTGGGGTTTGAACATTGCAAGTCTGTCAAAGAACTGTTCGATGCACTTGCTCAAATGTATTCTAGCTCAAATGACTCCAAGAAGGACTCACTGAAGAAGCAGTTCAAGAACTTCACCTACGTTGCTGGAGAGACACTCAGCCAGCAATACTTCAGGTACATGGATCTCATTTCTTCCCTTCAGTCTGTGGGAATTGCTCATGAACTTAGAGATCTTACAAGAAAGTTCATGAGTGCATTACCCAATGAGTGGACATTTTACTGTGTCTCTATCAAGAGAACAGAGAACCTGAATACACTCACCATGACCGAACTCTATGGCATCCTTGATGGATACCGTTTAGAAATGGAGAATAAGAGAGGTCATCAGACAAGCTGACCCTTGAGTCTTCTTGCTAGCAACGCTTTAGTGGTTGCTGAAGGCTCAGGACCCTCCCAGCCTCAACAATACATGACTTACACCCAACAGCCATCTTGTTCTTCTAGGCCATACATCACATTTCCTGAGACTCCAAGGTCTCAACAAGCTCAGCAAAGTTCCTTTCAGTACAGCTGTGCTTTTGTCTCAGGAAGTGGACACTCTAATGATTATCAATATTGCTTTGATGATCTAGAGAGCTTCAGCCCAAATGACGTGGAATACGTGGACATAGTCCAACAAATGGCTCTATTAACCTACAGAGCAAAGAAGTTCTACAAGAGAACTGGAAGGCAAATTCCCCAGAACCCAATCAACAACAAATTTGGGTTTGACAAAACCAAGGCCAAATGTTACAACTGTAACCAACTTGGTCATTTTGCAAGGGAATGCAAGGCTCCCAAATCGAATCCGAGAACCCCACAGGCCTCCACACATCCCTTTACACCAAAGCCCACAAGAAAGTCAACAGAGACAACTGCAATGGCTAAAGAAGTTGACTGGAGATTTATGGTACAGGGTGTGACTCCTGCTCAAGCACTCATGGCCGGAACAGATGAGAATAAGGTATATGAACATCTCTGTACTCCTGCCTGTATTGCTAAGGTTAAATTGTATCAGGACTACAATATGGAGATTAACTCCGATATTGAGTCTTTAAATGTTTTAAAATCTGATTTTAAAAAGGCTGAATCTGAGTATCAAAGAAAAATTGAGGAGTTAGAGAAAACTGTGTCCCTATTAAAACATGAACACACAAACTATAAGACTCAAATAAAGGATTTAATATCCAAATTGACTGAGACTCAAGCCCAACTTGTCATAGCTGAGGCTCAAGCCAGGAAGTATCTATTTCTGAGCAAAACTTCCAAGCCATTCTTGCATCATCCTCTCACTCAAAACTTTGTTACCAAAACAAAGGTGGGTTGGAAACCAATGAAATTGCTCCACCACACTCCTATGAGTCTATAAGACAACCAATGTGTGGTACTGAAGAGCAAGAAGTTCTATCTGCTGACCCACCATCTTATGAGTCAAAGAATGATGCAACCATGGAGACCATCACAGGGAAGAACCAGGTAATTATATCCTCTCCTACCGGTGATGATCAACCCCTGACCACCAAAGCCAGAAGAAGCAAAGCTAAGGCAGCCAGAAAAATTGCTAAGAAAGTGGCTGAGTCTAAGCTGAAAAAAACCCAAAGCAAAAGGGTGTATTCATCTCAGCTGGATTACAGGTGGTAGGAAACTCTGATTTAGGAAAGGAGTGTAGTACCAGCACTCCTGTCCTACCAAAGGATCAGAAGTTAAATGGAAAGGTTGCTGATGAAGAGAAAAAGAACAAGAAACAACAATCCTCAAATCCCCAAAAGATTAACATTGCATGCATAATGTGTGGTCTGCAAAACCACATGGCCAAAGATTGTTACTACAATCCTGCTAGCACATATTATGCAAATAATGTTAAAAAGGAAGGAGTCAGGGAAGGTTTCTCATTTGGACCATATCAAATGGTTCAAGTGATGAAAAGGGGAAAGCTTGTTTCCGAAGCAAGGTTGCTTTCGGAAGAAGGTCCTTCTTCCGAAGGGAAAAAGGCTTCGGAAGCTAAAGCTATCAAGACTCAAAAGAATAAAAGAGTCCCCTCGAAACCATCCCAGAAGAAGACTGCTTCGGAAGAAAAGATGGTGAAGGCTTCTTCCGAAAAGAAAGAAACTTCGGAAGAATGCCAAGCTGCAAAAGCTTCAATAAGCTCATCCTCCATGATCAACCAAGGGATGGAATGGAAGATCAAGGAAGATGCTGCAGCCCAAACCTCTTCTTCAAAGACATCCATTGAACCCCCATGCATAAATTTTGTTTCAATTATGTTACTATCATTGGAAGAACCCAAGACCAACAAGGCTTGGGTTTCCAATCAAAACTAATCATCTCATCTTATGTGCAGGGACATCCATATGACAAGAATAACAATATTTGGATTGTGGATAGTGGATGCTCTAGGCATATGACAGGGAACAGATCTCTCCTTCAACAATTTGAACATTATGATGGACGTCCTGTCCAGTTTGGAGGTGAGGCAGGAGGATATATTTATGGCAGAGGAAGTATATCCAACGGAAAATTAAAGGTTGACAAAGTTAACTTTGTCAAACAGCTTGAACACAACCTGTTAAGTGTTTCTCAGTTCTGTGATCAAAAGCATCAAATGCTCTTCACAGAACATGAGTGCATAATCCTCAAACCCGGGATGACAATTCCTCAGGAATTGGTGCTTCTTAGATCTCCCAGGAAAGGGGATATGTACAAGCTGGATATGAACAATGCTTCCCCAATGGGTGAAGTATCATGCTTTCTTTGGAAAGCTGATGGTAATGAGTCAACACTATGGCATAAATGAATGTGTCATGTAAATTTTAAGACAATGAATAAATTGGCTAAAAATAACTTGGTACATGGTTTGCCTAAAAATGAATTTTTCTGCAAAGATAACTGTGTTGCATGCCTGAAAGGGAAGCAACACAGGGCATCTCATAAATCCAAAGTTGTTAACTCCATCACCACTCCATTACACTTATTACACATGGATCTATTTGGTCCTACAAATATAATGAGCATTGGAAGGAAATCATATTGCCTTGTGATTGTTGATGATTTTACTAGATTTACATGGGTATTCTTTTAAGAACCAAAGATGAAACTGCTGTAACTTTAAAATCTTTTATTCTTAAAATAGAAACTCAAATTGATCACAAGGTTAAAATAATTAGAAGTGATCAAGGGACTGAGTTTAAGAACCACGTTTTTGACTCATTCTGTAACTCTAAAGGGATTGCCAGACAATATAGTGCCCCTAGAACTCCTCAACAAAATGGTGTTGCTGAGAGAAGGAACATGACACTTATTGAGGCTGCTCAGACTATGTTAACTGATTCAAAGCTGCCTCTAACATTCTGGGCAGAGGCAGTCAGCACTACATGCTATGTGCGAAACAGGGTCCTTGTAGTTAAGCCACATGGAAAAACCCCTTATGAGCTATGGAACAAGAGGCCACCGTTCATTGGCTTTCTAAGGTCCTTTGGCAGCAGGTGTACCATACTTAACACAAAAGACAATTTGGCAAAATTTGCTGAAAACTCGGATGATGCCATCTTTGTTGGATATTCCTCTAACTCTAAATCTTTCAACATTGTAGTTAATAAGAACACTCCTTGTGTTAGGGGAAATGGTCCTGATTATATCTTTGATTTAGAATTGTTTCCAAACTATTCTAAACCATCTTATGAGAATGTTTCAGCTGGAACAGGTGCTCAAAGTGATTCTGATGATGATCAACTGTTTGAGCTTCCCAGACCTATTCCAAGTTCTCCAAGAGCTGCAACAAATCAAGTTCCTACTATTGGCAGATCTGATAGTATAACCATCTCAAGAGATAGTGGAGCTTCAACAAGCGATTCACCTGTTGACACTCAAACCTCTTCAGGTGACACTACACAACACCAAGCTGATGGAAGCAACATCTTGAAGAAACAAGCAACTGTTAATGCTGCTTCATAGCAAACAAATGATGATGTTTCTCTTTCATTCAATCAGTCCTTATTGAATGAGTTTGAAACAACAGCTGGACCAAGTGTTCAAGCTCCTGAGCAAAATTGTCTAATTTGGATTTATCTTTGCAACTAGAGGTAATTCCTAGACTTAGGATTCATAACACTCATCCAGCTGAGAACATCATAGGGGAAGTCTCTGAAGGCGTGAGAATAATAGGACAAACTCACAATGGGAATGTCTGCTTGTACTCATGCTTTTTATCCCAAATGAAACCCAAGAAGGTGAAAGATGCCTTGAAAGATAGTAGCTGGGTTGAATCAATACAAGAGGAGCTGCTTCAATTCAAAAGACAAAAGGTTTGGAACCTATGTCCGTTACCCATCTAGTCAAGTACCTATAGGCACTAAATGGGTTTTCAGAAACAAGAGATATGATAGAGGCTTGATTATCAAGAACAAAGCAAGACTGGTGGTTCAAGGATACACTCAAGAGGAGGGAATCAATTATACTGATGTCTTTGCACCTGTTGCAAGACTTGAGCCAGTTAGCATCTTCCTTGCTTATGCTGCATCCAAGAATTTCACTGTCTTCCAGCTTGATGTCAAGTGTGCCTTTCTATATGGGGATATAGATAGGGAAGTCTATGTATGCCAACCTCTAGGATTTGAAGACCCACAACATCCTAACTATGTATGCAATTGGATAAAGCTCTATATGGGTTGCACCAAGCATCTAGGCTGTGGTATGAAACATTGTCTCAGTTTCTACTGAAGAATGGATACATTAGAGGTACCATTGATAAGAATCTTTTCATAAGAAAGTCTGGGAAAGACATCTTGCTCGTTCAAGTCTATGTTGATGACATCATATTTGGTTCCTCAAATGACCAAATGTGTAAAGACTTTGAGAGCATCATGAAGAAGAAGTTTGAGATGAGTTCCATGAGAAAAATGGACTTTTTCCTTGGAATTTAGGTGAAGCAAATGAAGGAAGGGTTTTTCATCAGTCAATCTAAGTATGTCAATGACATCTTAGAAAGATTTGATATGAAAGATTGTAAGGCAGCAAAAACACCTATACCTAGAAACCACAATCTCTGCCCTGACTCTGAGGGGGAGGACACTGATCAACATCAGTATAGAGCAATTATTGGTTCTCTGATGTATCTCACAGCAAGTATGTTGGAGCATATATTGTCATATATAGTGTGTCCGTCGCTTGTCGAATAGTCTAGACTTAATGTAATAAACCTGATATGTTGTAAACACATGAAACTGGGTCATTCGCAGGAGCATATGCGAATGAGACTCAGTCGTGCGACTGAGCCTTACTAATGGGCCAGTCGTACGACTGAGAGATGCGATTGGCCATTCGTAAGACTGAACCATAAGTATGGTCCAGTCGCACGATTGAACCATACGCATGGTCCAGTCGTACGATTGAACCATACGCATGGTCCAATCGCACGAATGGGCCCAGTCGTATCTAATATGGGCCGAAGCCTATATATACCAGTTTCAATGTGTAGAGAGATTAAGGGTTTGGGGAGGGAGTCTGCCCGGAGCCTAGGGCTGCCGGATGAGAGGGGAGATCATGCTCGATCTCCCCTTGCCAAGAGTCTTGATTCTTATGTTGTAACGAGCTTGTAATCTTTAGGTTTTATCAATGAAACCAATTTTTGATAGTTCGTGTTATTGATTGTCTCTTGGTTTTTGTTGTTGTTTATCCTTCCGTCAAGAACATGCTCGGATGTCTACCGATCCAGTGACTTCACAATTGGTATCAGAGCCGGTTACTGCTGGAATGATCTAACAATCATTCTAGCAACCCGAGCTCTTGATTTCTAGATCCAATTTAAGATCTTGACGTTAAACCCACTTCGTGTTCTTCGTGTTTTGATCAGATCGTGTTACGTGTGGTATCTCTATGTTAAAATTGCACTCAAAACCACGTTCCTATCACCCTTTCGAATCTGATGATGTCTACTTTGTTTCGGTTCATGTTGAATTCGTCAGATTAGGGTTTTGGGCAGCCCTGGCGGCTGCAGATCTGAAAAACTGCATGAAGACCCGTTCATGCGACTGGGCCATGCGAATGGACCATTCGTACGACTGGGCCATGCGAATGGACCATTCGTACGACTGGACCATGCTAATGGACCAGTCGTGTGACTGGACCAGTCGTATGTTCAGTCGTGCGACTGGACCAGTCGTATGTTCAATCGCACGAATGGACCAGCCGCATTGACTCATCCACATTTGTTCCAGACTAAAAAAAAAAAGTCTGGAACTGCTTCTTGCACAGATTTGAGGATGAGCAAAGCACATTCACCCTGCGGTTCTTTTGTAAAACAAGTTCGATGTATACCCCATTATTCGTCGGACCTCCAGAATAGGTGAATGTATTTGGAACACGAAAGAGAGAAGAGAAGATGTCGGCAATCATTGCTGATTTAGTGGGGTCGTCAGGAGCATCTGACTATTTATGGGCCAATCAAGTTATATCTATCCGCACAGAGAGGATTCTCATTCTTAGGGGGAATCCATGTATAGAGAGATTGAAGACGCAATCAGAAAGTGATGATGTGAGCCGGTTTCCGATGAAGAATCTACATGCATGCTGATTTGGTTGAGATTGTCAATTGTGGATTGGAACCTTCTACCTTTTGCCCAATACACCGTATGAAGATGCCAAGAGAGCACAACGTTTATATATTGGGATATGCTGAATGTGAGGGGGAATTTTTGCAGGTGTTAATGTTAATCAGGTTAGCCTGTGTGAAGATTGAAGCAATGGAAAACTGTTCATGTCATTATCTGGAAGAATCAGTCATATGGGGAATCTTGATGCTGTGATGGTGTTCTACAAAGTAAACGAAAACTATTGACTAAATTCATCTTCAGGGATATTGTAGCAACCTGACGGAGCGGCAACGTTGGCTAATATGGTTTTTGTTTGATTCTATTGACAACCAGAGCAAAGATTGACTGAAGATTGTAAGAGGTGTTATCTACTATTCGCAAGCAACGTCCAAGGGGGAATTTGTTGGAGCATATATTGTCATATATAGTGTGTCCGTCGCTTGTCGAATAGTCTAGACTTAATGTAATAAACCTGATATGTTGTAAACACATGAAACTGGGTCATTCGCAGGAGCATATGCGAATGAGACTCAGTCGTGCGACTGAGCCTTACTAATGGGCCAGTCGTACGACTGAGAGATGCGATTGGCCATTCGTAAGACTGAACCATAAGTATGGTCCAGTCGCACGATTGAACCTTACGCATGGTCCAGTCGTACGATTGAACCATACGCATGGTCCAATCGCACGAATGGGCCCAGTCGTATCTAATATGGGCCGAAGCCTATATATACCAGTTTCAATGTGTAGAGAGATTAAGGGTTTGGGGGAGGGAGTCTGCCCGGAGCCTAGGGCTGCCGGATGAGAGGGGAGATCATGCTCGATCTCCCTTTTCCAAGAGTCTTGATTCTTATGTTGTAACGAGCTTGTAATCGTTAGGTTTTATCAATGAAACCATTATATTATAGTTCGTGTTATTGATTGTCTCTTGGTTTTTGCTGTTGTTTATCCTTCCGTCAAGAACATGCTCGGATGTTTACCGATCCGGTGACTTCACAAAGTAGACTTGATATCATGTTTGCAACTTGTATTTGTGCAAGATATCAGGCTGCTCCAAAGGTGTCTCACCTAGTTGCTGCCAAGAGAATCCTCAGATACCTTAAAGGAGCACCTAAACTAGGTCTCTGGTATCCAAGAAATAGTGATTTCAATCTCTATGGTTACTTTGACAGTGATTATGGTGGCTGCAATATCAACAAGAAATCAACATCTGGTGGATGTCAATTTCTTGGTGGAAGGATCATCTCATGGTAATGCAAGAAGCCATCTTGTGTCTCTACATCAACTGCTGAAGCTGAATACATTGCTGCTGCTAGTTGCTGTGCTTAGTTGCTGTGGATTCAGAACCAGATGATAGACTACGGATTCAACTTCATGAGCACTCCTATCCACATTGACAACAACAATGCTATCTCCATTACTTAAAATCTAGTGAAGCACTCCAAAACTAAACACATCGATATCAGGTATCATTTCATTAGAGATATTCATGAGAAAAACCTTATCAAGCTAATCAAAGTTGATTCAAATGAACAATATGCTGACTTGTTCACCAAAGCCTTTGATGAACTAAGATTCAAATATCTCATTACAGCTATTGGGATGATAAACCTTGATTAGTCTATCTTATTTGAAAACATTTTAATGTGTAAAGTTTTATGTCATAACAATCTAAGCCCTCTTACAAAAGGTCTATGTCTAAAATTTTATCTAAGTATGAATTCTTCCGAAGAGGAATTAACCCTCGGAAGATATTTTCCATATCTTCCAAAGCAAGTTCCTCCCAGGATAATTTTCTTCTCGAAAGAGTTGTTAATCTCGGAAGAAGCGATTGATTTCATATCAGATCTACTCCCGAAGCTTGTAACACTCTCCATTCAGAAAACAACATATACTCTTGGAAGTAAAAACTTTACCTTCGGAAGTAAATTTGCCTTCAGAAGAACATTACCTTCGGAAATGCTTTATACTTGGATTAAAGATTTTACTATGTAACAGAAATCTTTTGGGCCCCACTCTGTAAAAAGTAAAGATTTTGTTAATGATGTCAGATTATTTAAATGGACTAACCTTACCGTCCCTGTCACATCATCCACGGAAACATCCCATCATCCTATCCAAACCCCCTTTAAACCGCCATTCCACCCATTTAAATACCTCCGGCTAATCACTTTCATCCTTTTTACCAAAATTACTGTCCTAAAAGCTTTTTTCATCTTTAATATTACCCAATTCCGAACTATCTTCCTGCAACTTTCTCAAATGGCACTAAACCCTCAACACAACCAAGTCGCACTCCTTGATTCCTCAAGGGATGCCGACTTCTCAGATATCACCTCCTTTCTAACCCAATCTTCTTACTATACTATCCTGACTGTTAACCCCACTGTTTACTCAAATCATATGTTTGAATTTTGGGCAAACGGTCAGATTGAAACCCTAAATGGGGTTCGTGTCATAAGATCGAGCATATGTGGCCAAGAGTTGGTCATTTCTGAACAAATCATCAGGGAGCATCTAGAGCTTCATGATGAGAGCACTCCTACAGATTCCCCAAAGCAGATTTGGACAAAACTTATATCCAAATGGGATATGGTGGAGATGTTAGCTGGTCAACCGTTTACAAATTCAACTTCTCTTACAACTGGAAGTTCCTGCTGCATGTAGTTCTTCACTGCTTGTCCAAGAAATCTGGGGGATGGGATCAAATCCCATATGAACTTGGGTGCCTAGTTCATGGTTTGGTGAGAAGCCTCCGCTTCAACTACTCAAGATTTGTGCTGACCAATCTCATGGGAGACCTTCAACGGGACACATTCGTCATGTATCCCAAGTTTCTCCAGCACATAATCAATTGTGAGCTGGACCAGAGCAAGCTTGTGTGTGCAGCTGCTCTGATTGTTCCTCAAATGAGGCCAACCATCTTCAAAACTTTGAAGAGAGTGTCCACCAACTTCATCAGGAGAGATACTGCACTTCTTCCAGGTACGATTGAGCCAATGGCTCCTGGTGACATCCCTGTTAACCCCACAGGTGATGAACCCACACCAGCAACTACCCTCATATTGCCAAATCTACCTTCTCCCCCCATTATCATCACTTATCAAAGACGCCCCAAACGAACCCTTGTTCAATCTTCTCTGATTGAACAAGCTCCTCCTGTTCTACCCAAAAAGGCTAGAGTGGAACAATGGGCTCCCACTCAGCCTGAGGTCCAACCATCCTTCACAATTGACCTCAATATGTGTCCCGAGTCTCCTCAGTCTCAGACCCATGAGCCCGAAACCCAAGCTGAAAACCCTCAGGGAGAGTCTCTATACTCCCCTGAGCAGCCAAAAAGGGACAGCCCCATCACAGGCTCAATGCCTGTAGACATTGATTAAAGTCCCGGGACACTAGGTTTTACTTCCATATCCTTTACTGACCTACTAATTGGAGCTGATGAAGAGACTATGTCTCTTCAAGGCAATGAAGTTGATCCACAACACCCTCTCAAGGATCAACAGAGCCCAGAGAGATCTCTTATCTCTAGCCCCCATCAGCAAGCCTTTACTGAGGTGAGTCCTACTAATGTGGAGGGGACTCATGTAGATTCAGCTGCCACTACTAAAGGAACCTCAATGGATCCTCAGGACAGTGGTAACATTACTGAGATTGAATCTACGGAAACAATGCCCTTTGATGACTCTGAAAGAGACATCATTGAGCAAGGGAAACCAGGGCGCCAAGAAACCACATCTGGTGGTGAGGATGAACATACAAGGTATGTTACCTCATCTCCCCGTGATTCTTCAAAAGAAGATGAGGGAAGATTGCAACTCCCCATTGAAGACCTACTTTCTAAAGTCTGAAATCTTGAATATAAGGTTAAGACTTTAGAGGATAGGTCTGCCACTCAGCAACTTGAGATTGAAAATCTCATGGCCAAACTAGCTGAGAAACAGATTGAGAGGTCTGTTAGGCACATACAAATTCAGGTCTCTTTGACCTCTTCCTCTAGCTTATCAAGCTCTCAAGATGATGCTACCAAAAAGGGGGAGAGTGTTTAGGGACAAAGCCAAAGACAATAGGAGCCACAAAGTCAAGCTCTCACTTCTCTAAGCTCAAAATACCCTATGCAACAAGCTTCAGTTTTTCCTGAGCCTCCTCCAGTTGTAATTCAAATGGATCAAAGGATGCTCCAAGATCTCAATAGGTTCTTCAACAAGTTCGTGTTGGAATATCTTATTGAACAGCCAGGCCCTGATCTGTCTGTGATCTACTTCGGAGCTCAAGAGCTTCAGAGGTTAAATGCACCTTCTACCACTATTGAGGAAGTTGGTCAACCTAAGGTCCAAGTGGAACCTGAGATTATCATCGAAGGGGAAACAAGGACTGATGGCCCATCAACTGAGACAGTTGGGATAGATAGTGCATTCTCACAGACTTCCGAAGCACAAGTCAAAGCCTTGGGAGAACAATTTCAATCTTCCGAAGCTGAGATTGCAGTTGCGGAAGGATTATTCTCCTTATCCGATGATCTAATAGTCATAGATGCAATCCTAGAACTTGCATCTGAGGTTAATAGGGAGGATTTTCTCACCCAACCCCTAGCTCAAACATCAGCATTAACTCCAGCTTCCATTTCTACTATTCAACCTGAACCTTCCATCCAAGAACCCCCAAAGTCTAGCACTTCCGAAGACATCAAAGGAAAGAGGAAGATGACTAAGGAAGAGCTTCAGGAAAAGAAAAGGTAGACTTCCAACTGGAAAACTGCTAGCTGCCAGTAGCAAAGCAGCTGCAGCCAACCAGGAGGCAGTCAATAATAGAAGAAGAGTAAAAATCATTGATAGACTTGTCAGTGTAGGAGCTGCGAGTGAAGGTGTACTCCTGCTACCACTAGAGGAGTTAGTTGAGCTGGAAAAGGAAACTTTGCTGCTAAAACAGCAAAGAGAAGAGGCAACAAGGTTGGCCTTAGAGGAAGAAAGGGAGAGAAAAGAAAGAGAAGCTGATCAGCAGCTCAGGAGAGAAAGGATAACTTTCCTAACCTCTAGAGGTTTCTCTCTAGAAGAATTATCTCCGCACAACAATGATACGATCTTATGGCTCTTCAACAAAGAGCAAGATCAAATGGAGAAAGAGAGAAAGAAAGCTACCAAGGAAAAGCTGATGCTGAAGAGGAAGAAGGAAGAAGAAGCAGGACTAGCTGCTGCCAAGAAGATAGGTGAGAAGGCCTGGATGAAGAACTATCTTCGGGCTCATGACTTCTCTGGCAGGCAGGTGGGTCCTATGTCTGAAAAGACCCTCCAACGACATGTCAGTGACATAAAGGCTGACATTCGCTCGGGGAAGAGGAAGAAGATGTACAGAAGGGGACAGGGGATGATATTCAAATCAACTACTCAACCCCAACCTCAAACCCAACCACAACCTGAACCAATTCCCTTTCTATTCCCCATCAAAACTGAACGAACAACTGAACCATACACCCCTAAACCTTAACCATCACCCTTACCAACCTCTTCACCTCAACCACCTAAACTACCCATCCTCCAACCTAAAACACTAGCCAGAACCCAAACACCTCAACCTACCCAACAACCTCTCAAACAATCCCCTCAGCCATCTAAACATCTCCCCTTAGAGGAGTTCAAGGCAATCAAGACAAAGCTCATCAATTGCACAACCCTGAGCGACATCTCCTGTGAGGAGGATTCAGTCAAATTGACTTATGTTGATGGATACTCATGTTCTCGTCACTAGAGATCAATTTCTTGATCTGCCCAGAGGAACATTGGACCAAGCTGCAAATCTCCTTGGCCTCAATTCAGATACTTTGAATGAGGAAGAAAAGAAGTTAAGGAGAAGGCTGGTGAGTTTCCTGGATACCAAGAAAGGTGACCAGGTTCCAAGACAACCTCTTGTGCCTAGGAAGAAGATCATCCAGTGGAGGTTCGAAGACTCTTCTCACAACTTTGTTGTTGAAAGAGAGAATGGAGAGCTCAACAGGTTAAGTGCCTCATCTCTGTAACACTTAAGTAGATTTGATATTACTGAGTTAGCAGAAAAGCCATTCTCCAACCCCTCAAACTCTGATGTAGCTGCTCCTATCAGAAATCATCTAGGCAGTCTTCATATGGCCTAGCTAACTGCTAGGACCAAGGTTGAAGAAGAGTTGAAACTGAGAGAGGAGGAGAAAAGGAAGGGATCAACAACCAAAGGCAAAGCCTTTCTACAAATGGTTGAAGTCCTGAACTTGAATCCATAGTTAGATGGGAGTATGACAATAACTCCCGTGAACTAACTCTTTTTAGGGGGCACAACAGAGGGTACATGTCATTCAGAGTGATAAACTGGATCTCCTATCCACTAATGACTTGTATAAGCTTCTCAGCACCACTTCAGGGAAGAACAAGAAAACAGACAAATATCTTCTGTCCCTGGTGTTGAAAGCTTTGAGAAGCAGAAACAAGTGAGGTTTGGTAGCATCAGCCTAGGGGGAGTTTGTTGGATCTAGAAAGACTGGTGCAACCAAAACCAAATCACTTAGACTATTTTGGTACAACTAATAAAGGACTTCCGAAGCTAAGTATGGAACTTCCGAAGGAAAAAGGGGCTCTTCCAAAGACAAAGTGTAAAACTAATTTCCGAAGGAAAACTCCAACTTCCGAAGACAAAGTATTTACTTCCGAAGATCAAGACTTTAAATGAAAGATCAGAAGTCAACTTCCAAAGTATAAGTGGCTTTGGAAGAACTTGTTCTTTCGAAGCCAACTTACCTTCAGAAGACACTACTATATCCAATGGATATAAGTATGGTCTCCCTGACACTCCGCTGCAGACCTCTGAGATACTGCATGGTCTTTTCTTAAAAGCCATGTAGTTGACCATACTTTATTCCACTGTTTACCTTTTTAAGCTAGTACAATTGCCAAATTTAGTTGGTGACAAAAGGTAAGTCATGGACATGTCATGACTACCATATCTTAGATAATACTTTATCTAAGATACCTTAACTTTAGCATTGTAGTATATGCTTTAGTCTTAGGTTTCCAGCTGGTATCAAAGTATATCTGGCTGTAGGTTCTAGTATATATAGTTTCTCATTGTAACTCATGTTTTATGCTTGTAAGAGTCTTGTAATACTTTGAGTTGAGAAGTAATATATACAAGTACCTTGAAAATTATTTCTGTGTGTTCTTTGCTACTTATTATATTATTATCAACTCTTACAAGAGATTCTACTTCATCTGATTTAAGTGTTATATAAGTGAGTTTGAGAGAAATCCAAGTGTTTAAGTGACAAACCCGATCCTGCACAAAAGGTCTTTCTCTGAAATTTCACTAAGTATAGATTCTTCCGAAGAGGAATTAACCCTCGGAAGATGTTTTATATATCTTCCGAAGCAAAATTCCTCCAAGGAAAATCTTCTTGGAAGAGTTTTTAGTCTTGGAAGAAGCGATTGATTACATATCAGATCTACTTTCGAAGCTTATAAACTTCTCCATTCGGAAAGCACTTTTTACTCTCGGAAGTAAGAAACTTACCTTCGGAAGTAAAATTGGCTTCGGAAGAAGATTACATTCGCAAATGTTTTATACTCGGAAGAAAGATTTTACTGTGTTACGGAAATCGTTTGGGCCCCATTCTGTAAAAAGCAAAGATTTTATTAATGATGTCGGATTATTTAAATGGATTTAACCTTACCACCCTTGTCACATCATACACCAAACCATCTTTTCACCTTATCCAACCCCCAAAACCGCCATTTCACCCATTTAAATAACCCGGACTGATCACTTTAATCTTTTTACCAAATTTACTGCCCAAAGCTTCCTTCGTCTCCAATTTACCCAAGTTCAAACTCATTTCTCTGTAACTTTTCCCAAAATGGCGCTTAACCCTCAGCACAACCAGGTCGCACTCCTTGATTCATCCAAGGATGCTGACTTCTCATATATCATCTCCTTTCTCACCCAATCTACCTATAACACCGCTCTGACTGTTAACCCCACTGTCTATTCAAACCATATGGCCGAATTCTGGGGCGACGGTCATATTGAAACCCTAAATGGAGTTAGGGATACAAGGTCGAGCATCTGTGGCCAGGAGTTGATCATATCAGAACAACTCATCAGGGAGCATCTGGAGCTTCATAATGAAGGTGCTCCTACAGAATTCCCCAAGTCAGACCTAGATGACACATATACCCAAATGGGATATGGTGGAGATGTGAGCAGGTCTACAGTCTACAAGTTTAACTTCTCATACAACTGGAAGTTCCTGCTTCATATCGTTCTCCACTGCTTGTCAAATAAGTCTGGGGGATGGGATCAAATCCCATATGAACTAGGATGCCTAGTTCATGGATTGGTGAAAAGCCTCCGCTTCAATTACTCAAGATTTATGCTGATCAACCTTATGGGGAACCTCTAGAGGGACATATTCTATATGTATCCCAGGTTCATTCAGCATCTTATCAACTGTGAGCTGGACCAGAGTCAGCTTGTCTGTGCAGCTACTCTACCAGCCCCTCAAATGAGGTCGACCATCTTCAAAGTCTTGAAGAGAGTGTCCACCAACTACATTGGAAGACACACTGAGCTTCTTCCAGGTATGATTGAGCCAATGGCTCCTGGTGACATCCAAGTTTACCCCACAGGTGATGAACCCACACCATCAACTACCCTCACTTTGCCAAATCTACCTTCTCACCCCATCAAAATCATATACCAGAGACGCCCCAAACGAACCCTTGTTCAATCTACTCTGATTGAACAAGCTCCTCCTGTTCAACCCAAAGAGACTAGAGTGGAAACATAGGCTCCCACTCAGTCTGAGGTCTCACCATCCTTCACTTTTGACCTCAATATAGGTATTAAGTCTCCTCAGTCTCAATCCCATGAGCCCGAAACCCAAGCTGTAAACCCTCAAGGTGAGTCTCTATACTCCCCTGAGTAGCCAAAAAAGGACAGCCCCACCATAGGCTCAATGCCATTAGACATTGACCAAAGTCCCGGGTCATTAGACTTAACCTCTATATCCTTCACTGACCTATTGATAGGAACTGATGAGGAGATTATGTCTCTTCAAGGCAATGAAGTTGATCCACAACACCCTATCAAGGATCAACAGAGCCTAGAGAGATCTCTTATCTCCAGCCCCCATCAGCAAACCCCAACTGAGGTGAGTCCCACTGATGTGGAGAGGACTCATGTAGATTTAGCTGCCACTACTGAATGAGCCTCATTGGACCTTCAGGATAGTGGTAACATTACTGAGACTGAATCTAGGATAACCATGCCATTTGATGACTCTGAAAGAGACATCATTAGGCAAGGAAAACCAGGGTGCCAAGAAACCACATCTGGTGGTGAGGATGAACATATTAGGTATGTTACCTCATCTCCCCATGATTCTTCAAAAGAAGATGAGGGAAGTATGCAACTCACCATTCAAGACCTACTTTCTAAAGTCTCAAACCTTGAATCTAAGGTTAAGACTTTAGAGGATAGGTCTGCCACTCAGCAACTTAAGATTGAAAATCTCAAGGCCAAACTAGCTGAAAAACAGATTGAGAGATCTGTTAGGTATGTACCTATTCAGGTCTCATTGACCTCTTCCTCTAGCTCATCAAGCTCTCAGGATGATGCTACCAAAAAGGGGGAGAGTGTTCAGGGACAAATGCATGAGGAACCACAGAGTCAAGCTCTTTCTACTTTAACTTCAAGATACCCTACTCAACAAGCTTCAGTTTTTCCTGAGCCTCCTCCAATTGTCATTCAAAAGGACCAAAGGATGCTCCAAGATCTTAACAGGTTCTTTTTCAAGTTCCTGATGGGATCTTTTATTGAACAGCCAAGTCCTGATGTGTCTGTGATGTACTTTGGAGCTCAAGAGCTTTAGAGGTTGAATGCACCCTCTACCACTGTCCAAGAAGTTGGTCATCCTAAGGTCCAAGTTGAACCTGAGATTGATTTCAAAGGGGAAATGCGGATTGATGGCCCAGCAACTGAAACAGTTGGGACAGAAAGTGCATTCCCACAGACTTCCGAAGCAGAAGTCAAAGCCTCGGAAGAACCATTTCAAACTTCCGAAGCTGAGATTGAAGCTGCGGAAGGACTATTTTCTCTATCCGATGATCTACTTGTCACAGATGCAATTCTAGAACTAGCATCTGAGGTCAATAGGGAGGATGTTCTCACCCAACCCCTTGCTCAAACATCATCACTATCTCTTGCTCCCAACACCACCACTCAACCTGAAACCTCTACTCAAGAACCTCCAAAGTCTAGCACTTCCAAAGACACCAAAGGGAAGAGGAAGATGACTACAGAAGAACTAATGGAGGAAGAAAGGTTGGAGAAGCTTAAAAGGAAAGGTAGACTCCCAACTAGGAAGTTGCTAGCTGCAAGTAGCAAAGCAGCTGCAGCCAACCAAGAGGCTATCAACAACAAGAAGAGGGTGGAGATCATTGACAGGCTTGTCAAGCTTGGAGCTGTTAATGAAGATGTGCTCCTGCTACCATTAGAGGAGCTAATTGAGTTAGAAAAGGCAACTCTGCTGCAGATTCAGCAAAAAGAAGAAGCAGCAAGGTTGGCCTTGGAGGAAGAGAGGGAGAGGAAGAAAAGAGAGGCTGATCAGCAGCTAAGGAGTGAAAGGATAACTTTCCTAAGCTCCAGGGGTTTCTCTCTAGAGGAATTGACTCCTCACAACAATGACACGATCTTGTGGCTTTTCAAGAAAGAGCAAGATCAAATGGAGAAAGAGAGAAAGAAAGTTGCAAAGGAGAAACTAAAGGAGAAGAATAAGAAGGAGGAAGAAGAAGCAGGACTCGCTGCTGCTAGGAAGATAGGTGATAAAGCCTGGATGAAGGACTATCTCTGGGCTCATGGCTTCTCTGGCAGGCAGGTGGGTCCAATGTCTGAGAAGACCCTGCAGGGACATGTCAGTGACATCAAGGCTGACATTCGCTTAGGGAAAAGGAAAGAGATGTACAGAAGGGGACAAGGGATGACCTTCAAACCAACACCTCAACCCCAACCTCAACCTGAACCAATCCCTTTCCCATTTCCTATCAAAACTGAACCAACCTCTGAGCCTTACACCCTTGAACCTACACCATCATCCATACCTGCCTCTTAACCACAACCACCTCAACTACCCATCCTTAAACCCAAAACACTTCCTAGAACCCAAACACCACTACCTGCCCAACAACCACCCAAACCATCCCCTCAGCCTTCCAAACATCTCTCCTTAGAGGAGTTTAAGGAGATCAAGATGAAGCTCATTAACTGTACAACCTTGAGCGACATCTCTTGTGAGGAGGGGTCAGTCAAGCTAACCTATGTTGATGGCTCCTCATGTTCCCTCACTAGAGATCAATTCCTTGATCTGCCTAGAGGAACACTGGACCAAGCCGTTAAACTCTTTGGCCTCAACTCGGATTCACTAAATGAAGAAGAGAAGAAGCTAAGAAGAAGGCTGGTGACTCTGCTGGATACAAAAAAAGGGGATAAAGTGCCAAGTCAGCCCCTTGTGCCAAGAAAGAAGATCATCCAGTGGAGGTTTGAAGACTCTTCTCACAACTTTGTTGTTGAGAGAGAGAATGGAGAGCTAAACAGGCTCAATGCCTCATCTCTGCTACACTTAAGCAGATTCGATATTGCTGAGTTAGCAGAGAAGCCATTCTCCAACCCCTCCAACTCTGAGATAGCTGCTCACATCAGAAATCATCTGAGCAGTCTCTATCTAGCCGAGCTAACTGCTAGGACCAAGATTGAAGAAGAGTTGAGACTGAGAGAGGAGGAGGAAAGGAAAGGATCAGCAACCAAAGGCAAAGCCTTTCTTCAAATGGTTGAAGGTCCTGAACTTGAATCCATAGTTAGATGGGAGTATGACTACAACTCCCGTCAACTAACTCTCTTCAGGGGGCACAACAAAGGGTGCATGTCATTCAGAGTGATAGACTAGATCTCCTATTCACGAATGACTTGTACAAACTTCTCAACACCACTTCAGGGAAGAACAAAGAAACAGATAAACATCTTCTGTCCCTGGTACTAAAGGTTTTGAGAAGTAGGAATAAGTAAGGTTTTGGTAGCACCAGTCTAGGGGGAGTTTGTTGGATCTAGAAAGGCTGGTGCAACCAAAACCAAAACAATTAGACAATTTTTGGTACAACTTGTAAAGGTCTTCCGAAGCTAAGTACAGAACTTCCGAAGGGAAATTGAGTTCTTCCGAAGGCAAAGACAGAACTTTCGAAGATCATGTCTGAAGGATCTTCCGAAGGAAGACTCCAGCTTCCGAAGACAAAGTCTTCTCTCTTCCGAAGTTCAAGACTTAGAAGAAATCAAGACAACAACTTCCGAAGTATGAAGATCTGAAGAAGTCCTTAAGCCTCGGAAGAACAAGTTCTGCCAAAGCCAATTAACCTTCGGAAGACACTACTATGAAGCAGTGGACATAAGTATGACCCTTCTGACACTGCGCTGCAAGTCTCTGAGATACTGCATGGCGCTTTCCCACGCCCATGTAGTTGACCATACTTTATTCTACTGTTCACCTTTTATCAGTTAGTACAGTTAACAACTTTAGTTGGTGACAAAAGGTAAGTCATGGACATGTCGTGACTACCTTATCTTAGATAATACTTTATCTAAGATACCTTAACTTTAGCATTGTAGTATCTGCTTTAGTCATAGGTTTCTAGCTGGTATCAAAGTATATCCGGCTGTAGGATCTAGTATATATAGTTTCTCATTGTAACTCATGTAATATGCTTGTAACAGTCTTGTAATACTTTGAGTTGAGAAGTAATATATACAAATACCTTGAAAATTATTTCTTTGTGTTTCTTGTTACTTAGTATATTATAATCAACTCTTAGAAGGGATTCTGTATCATCATCTAAACCGAGTGTGGTTCAAGTGAGTTTGAGAGAAAAACAAAGTGTTAAGTTGTAACACCCGGAAATTTTAAAAGATGTGCAATAAAGAATATAAGCGAAGGAGAAAGAAGGAAGTGCAATAAGACCCAAGTTGAAGGGTTAAGAGTGTGCAAAGGATAAAATATTACCTAAATAATGGTACAAAAGGTGATGGCCGTCCATATTGTCCTTCACATCACCTTTTGTTTCGGGTTTTAGAGAGATACAACAGAAGACATTCGGACTATTGAAGAAGAAGAAGAAGAATTCGGATTCAAGGTAAGGATTCGATGTTCTTATGTGTTCTTGGCTGATTATAGTCTCGGTTATATGCTTATGTTTATGTATTGTGGGTTTGTGTGTGTGTTTTGGTGGGTTTTAGGTGGTTGAACTCATTGCATACGGGTTTTGAAGGAGTTCTACCTGAAAATTGCATATGGTGAGTTCTAGAACCCCCCTCTCTACATGTTTTAACTGATTTTGGGGCTGGAAATGCATGTATGTACGTTTTTATAAAATGGGTAGTTATACCCGTATGTGTATGTGTGTATGTTGTTTAGTGTATGTTAGTGTATGTTATGAATGTGTTTCTGTGGCTTAGAACCTGATAATTGTTGGATTGGGAACTGAATTATGTTGTTTAGTGTATGTTGGTTGCCCATGCGCTTAAATGGTGGCCCATGCGCCCAACGGTCGAATTGTCAAAGTATTTCCCAAAACGCCTGAAACCCATGCGCCCAAACAGCTCTCATGCGCCTAGGATTGTGCCAAAGTTGGCTAAGTGTCCCATGCGCCTAACCTGCCCATGTGCCCGGGCACTCATGCACCTGCATAGTGCCCATGAGCCTGGAATAATGCCCAAAATGACTAAGTGTTAGGTCATGTGCCCATATAGTGCCCATGCGCCCAGAAGTTCCCCATGCGCCTAAGTGTTCCCCATGCGCCTAAGACTTAGAATATTTTTCTGAATTTTTGGGAAGAAAGGAAGTTTTAGGCTTTGACTTGGTATATTCCCGGGGGTAATGTATGATGGTTATGATGATGTATGTTGGGGATGTGATGGTTATGATGATGTTATGCATGCTTCTGATTATGTGTGTTTTGTTATGTTTTCTTTATGTTCCTTAGTATGTATGTTCCCATGGCTTTACGTGGTATGATTATGAAATGAATGTAAAGTATTATGTAACGTAAAACGGAAGTTAATGATAATGAAAAGAGGAACGTAAAGAATGAATGAATGCATGCATGAATGAATGAATGGATGAAAAGTCTAGCAAGCAAATGAAAGGAGGTGCACAACTCTAAAATGTTGTTAGCTCAACTGTGTGTGGTTTAGCTAACCCTTAAGGATACACACAAGGGTCCAGTCTTTGTGACTGACCAAATGTATGGGACCTTTGTCGCTTACCCGGTACTGTGGTCAGGCCACCGGGCACAATGTATGGGGGTCTATTTATAGACTTCGGCCCAGTTGCCGCTTTATGCATGATGTTGGGGTGTAGCACATGGCATTGGTCCAAAGGAAAGTGAAAGATAAAGACGAATGATGATGAAAGATAATAATAAGATTATCTACTTGTACGTATGATGTATGATCGCGAACAAAAGTAATGAACGGTTTTAAACGAAAGTAAAGTATTTTATTTATAAGACTAGAACTCACTCAGCAACGCTAACTTTTATACATTTTCCAGTTGGCAAGTGATTGTTGCTGAGGATGGCACGGGGCAGCTACTTGGCTTATTTTGGATGGCATCCATTTTGTATAACTATGACATTTTTGTGATGTAATGCAAACGATGATATTTTGTAACCGTTAGCTATGTTGTATTGTTTTGCAAAAGCAGTCATTAATACATGGAATGGTTTTAAGTTATTCCGCTGCGATGTTTTAATAAGTTTAAATGTATATTTTATGCTTTATGTGCGATGACTGTCCAACTGTAAGCATTCCGGAAATGGGGCCTTACAAGTTTGTATCAGAGCCAAAGTTTAAGAGAATTAGGTTAAATATTTTCTAAAAAGCTAAACTTAAACTGAGAATGGGACAAATGGAAGGATGCCAGTCCAAGTAGTTACGTGCCATCATGTATTTTCTTTAATGTTAAGCGGTATTATGTGTGCATGTTATTTGATTTGTTTGCCTTTAGTAGATTTAGAGACTGATGTAGTCAGGATAGGAAATGCTTGGGTTATGAAGAGTAAAGTAAATGGCTAATCACAACTGGCCACTGTAATTAGAGACTTACTATACTTAAAATAAACTGAGCTATTACCTTGAATGTCCGTGTTGGTGTTTGGATCTTATAGTGTGTTTAGCGATGGCTGGGGGTAGATCTTTAAAGGCTTCTCGAGGTGGAGGTCGTGGTGGACGTGGTGCTGGACCACGGGTCACAAGAGGAAGAGCTAAGGCTGCTAAGACGGCTCATGAAGAGCCCGAGACCCTACATCCGTAAGGTGGGGACGAGAGTGCCAATCTAAGGGCCTCAGTGAAAGAGGCTGTGGTCGAGGAGGTTCATCAGGTCATGCAGACGATCCTACCGCCTATGGTGACCGAGGTGATTAAGGCTGTGAGGGAAGGTGAGAGGAAGGAGAGGAATAGGCCTACGGGAGAAAGGGGGCAACCCGAGACTGAGACGGTTGTCTCCGATGATGAGGAGGAAGAGGAGATGGTGCCCGAAACAGCTCGAGGCTGTAACTATGGGGCATTTCAAAGATGCAAGCCCCCAACTTTCGATGGCAATGGCACTGCTGTTGCTGCCCATCGGTGGGTGCGAGAGATGGAGGATGTGCTCGATATTAGCGAGTGCAGGGAAGATCAGAAGGTGAAGTTTGCCACTCACTCATTCGTGGACTCGGCTTTGGGCTGGTGGGACAATATCGTCCAAGCCGAGGGTGGTAGGGCAATTGGAAGGATGAGGTGGGCAGAGCTGAAGAAGTTGGTGATTGAGGAGTTCTGTCCTCATAGGGAGTTGGACAAGATTGAGAGGGAGTTCTTGCAGTTGGAAGCGGGAACCATGACACACCAGCAGTACGCCACCAAGTTCAACGAGATGGCACGGCTGGTGCCGGATCAGGTGACCCCCGCATCACGAAAGATCAAGAGGTATATTCAGGGTTTGACGGCGGACATTCGCAGGCACATGATCTCCGCCTGGCCAGGTATGTTTAGGTTGGTGGTTGATTTGGCGGGAAGACTGTATGATGAAAGGGAGGTGGTGGTGGCTGAGGTGAGCAAGAAAGGTGGTGGTGACCGGAACTGGAACGCAAAGCGATTTGGACGGGGTGGTGCCCCGGCAAACAACAAGGGTGCACGGGTGGATGACCGGTGTGTGGTCACACCCGGTGCGGGGTTGAAGAAGTGTGGTAAGTGCAGGAAGGAACATGCTGGGGAGTGTAGATGGGGATCAAATGTCTGCTTCAAGTGTGGGCGGACAGGTCATGTGGCCAGGAATTATGGAGTGGTGAGGTGTTTTAACTGTGGCGAAGAGGGCCACATGAGCCGGGAATGCAAGAAGCCTAGGGCTGAGAGTTCCGGATCGAAGAGGACGGTCGGGACTGAAGGGCAGAAGGCGAGCGCCAGAGCCTTCACGATGACCCGGGAGGAGGCTAGGACGGACCCCGATGTCGTGTCAGGTACGTTTCTAGTAAACCAAACTCTTGCTTTTGTGTTATTTGATTCAAGTGCTAGTAGGAGTTTTATTTCTGCTTCTTTCTGTGCTAAGTTGCCGGTTAGTAATAGAAATATTGATGAGCCCTTCGATGTAGAAACTACCATAAGTAAGCCTACCAGGATTTCTGATCGGATAGAAGGTTGTGACATAGAACTAGAAGGTCATAAGTTTCCTGTTAGACCGTTTGTGATGACCTTAGGCGTGTTTGATGTAGTCCTAGGGATGGACTGGTTAGCGGACTAAGAGGCGAATATTGTGTGTCGAAAGAAGATGATTCGACTGACAGCGCCTGACGGGAGTTTGGTGACAATCTATGGTGATCGAGTTACAACTATCCCGAAGGTGATTTCGATGGCAGTGGCGGGAATTGATGAAGCAATTGATGGAGCAACTGCAAGAATTGCTATCTGATGTACCGGTTGTGTGTGAGTTCCCAGATGTGTTCCCAGAAGACCTACCAGGTGTGCCACCGGACCGCGAGATCGAGTTTCAGATTGACTTGATACCTGATGCCCAGCCTGTTGCTAAGGCGCCGTATCGGTTAGCTCCCTCTGAGATGAAGGAATTGATGGAGCAACTGCAAGAATTGCTTGATAAGGGGTTCATTAGACCGAGTATCTCTCCTTGGGTCCGGTCTTATTTGTCAAGAAAAAGGACGGTAGTATGAGGATGTGTATCGACTACCGCGAGTTGAACAAGTTAACGATGAAGAATAGGTATCCATTACCGAGGATTGATGACTTGTTTGATCAGCTCCAAGGTGCCAGTTGGTTCTCGAGGATAGATCTTTGATCTGGCTACCATCAATTGAAGGTGAAGGAGCAAGATATTCCTAAAACAACTTTTCGTACGCGTTATGGACACTACGAGTTCCTCGTTATGTCTTTTGGTTTAACCAACGCGCCAGCTGCTTTTATGGACTTGATGAATCGAGTGTGTCGGGCGATGTTAGATAAATCAGTGATTGTATTTATTGATTATATTCGGGAAGTGTTGGAGATGTGGAGGAAGGAAAAGCACTATGCTAAGTTCTCCAAGTGCGCGTTCTAGTTGCGCGAAGTTCAATTCTTAGGTCACGTGGTGAATCCTGAAGGGATTATGGTGGACCTGGCCAAGGTGGAGGCAGTGATGCAATGGAAGTATCCAAAGACGCCATCTGAGATTCGTAGTTTCTTGGGATTGGTGGGTTATTATAGGAGATTCATCCAAGACTTCTCCAAGATAGCTTCTCCGTTGACTAAGCTGACCCAAAAAGACGTGAAATTTGTATGGGGTCAAGATCAAGAGAAGGCTTTTGAGGAGCTAAAGGCGAGGCTGATGCAAGCTCCAGTCTTATCATTACCCAAAGGAAGCGAGGACTTGGTAGTCTATTCGGATGCTTCCTACTCGGGGTTGGGTTGCGTGTTGATGCAGCGAGAAAAGGTTATAGCTTATGCATCCCGACAGTTAAAGATTCATGAATTTAATTACCCTACTCATGACTTGGAGCTAGCGGCTGTGGTCTTTGCATTAAAGATTTGGAGGCACTACATGTACGGGACAAAATGCACCATCTTCACTGACCACAAGAGCTTGAAGTACTTCTTCGAGCAGAAAGATTTGAATATGAGGCAGATGGGATGGTTGGAGCTCATAAAAGATTACGATTGTGAGATCCATTACCATCCGCGCAAGGCCAACGTGGTGGCAGACGCCCTTAGCCGAAAGGAGAGACCCGAGCCAATTTGGGTGAAGGCTTATCAGTTGATTATGACCTCTGACGTGATGACACAGGTCAAGAAGTTTCAAGACGAGGCGTTGAAAGAAGATCGTCTTAACTCTGAAAGGATGAGAGGTCTAGTCGCGGAGTTGGGTGAAAACACTCTCAGTGTTAGAATCCGATTCGGACGGATGTGGATTCCTTATTATGGGGATCTGCGTGAAAAGATCATGGATGAAGCTCATAAGATTCGATACTCCATTCATCCCGGTGCTACGAAGATGTATCAAGACATGAAGAAAGATTATTGGTGGCCGGGTATGAAACGGGACGTAACGGAGTATGTGAGTAAGTGTCTTACTTGCTTGCAAGTGAAGGCAGAGCATCAACAGCCGTATGGGAAGATCCAACCTTTGGATATACCCGAGTGGAAGTGGGAGCATATCACCATGGACTTTATTATGAAGCTACCACGTACCGCGAAAGGGTACGATGCTATATGGGTGGTCGTTGATCGTTTGACGAAGAGTGCTCACTTCCTACCGATCCGAGAGACGTATTCCTCTGAACGACTAGCGGATCTGTTCATCAAGGAGATTGTAGCCCGTCATGGTGTACCGGTGTCCATTGTATCTGACCGTGACACCCGGTTTATATCCAAGTTTTGGAAGAAATTCCACGATGCGATGGGAACGAGGTTAAATATTAGCACGGCTTATCATCCTCAGACGGATGGTCAGTCGGAGAGAACTAACCAGATGCTAGAAGATATGCTTCGGGCATGCGTCATTGATTTTGGAGGAAGTTGGGATGACCATTTACCGTTAGCCGAGTTCTCATACAATAACAGTTATCATGCCAACATTGGTATGCTGCCTTATGAGATGCTATATGGTAGGAGATGTAGAACGCCCATTTGTTGGGGTGATATTGGTCAAAAGGAGTTGGGAAGCGTTGAAGTGATCGAAGCTACAACTGAGAAACTTGAAAAGATCAAAGCCTTTATGAAGGCGACCAAAGATAGGCAAAAATCGTATGCCGATAAGCGACGTAGACCGATTGAGTTCAAGGTGGGTGATAGAGTCATGCTGAAAGTCTCACCTTGGAAGGGTATCATTGGTTCAGGAAGCGGGGCAAGTTGAGCCCGAGATACATAGGGCCTTTCCGAATTATTGCTCGAGTAGGAGAGGTGGCCTATAGGTTGGAATTACCCGATGAGTTAAGTAGGATTCACCCAACATTCCATGTATCTCATTTGCGGAAATGCTTAGCCGATGAAGACATGGTTGTACCACTGGGGAATATTGAAATAGATGAACGGCTCAATTATGTGGAGCAACCAGTGGCGACCATTGATCGCAAAGAGAAGAGGCTAAGAAATAAAGTGGTTCCCTTGGTACGGGTTCAGTGGAAACACCGAAAGGGATCCGAGTCTACGTGGGAGACTGAAGAAGAAATGAGGCAGCATTACCCACATCTATTCGAGGAGTAACAGGTTTTGGGGACGAAACCTATATAAGGGGGGTGGACTTGTAACACCCGAAAATTTTAAAAGATGTGCAATAAAGAATATAAGTGAAGGAGAAAGAAGGAAGTGCAATAAGACCCAAGTTGAAGGGTTAAAAGTGTGCAAAGGACAAAATATTATTAAATAATGGTACAAAAGGTGATGGCCGCCCATATTGTCCTTCACATCACCTTTTGTTTCGGGTTTTAGAGAGAGAGAGCAGAAGACATTCGGACTTTTGAAGAAGAAGAATTCAGATTCAAGGTAAGGATTCGATGTTCTTATGTGTTCTTGGCTGATTATAGCCTCGGTTATATGCTTATGTTTGTGTTTTGTGGGTTTGTGTGTGTGTTTTGGTGGGTTTTAGGTGGTTGAACTCATTGCATACGGGTTTTGAAGGAGTTCTACCTGAAAGTTGCATAAGGTGAGTTCTAGAACCCCCCTTTCTACATGTTTTAACTGATTTTGGGGCTGGAAATGCATGTATGTATGTTTTTATAAAATGGGTATTTATACCCGTATGTGTATGTGTGTATGTTTGGGGGTGGGTTGTGAATTGGGTGTTTATGTTGTTATGATCATGTTATGAATGTGTTTCTGTGGCTTAGAATGTTGGTGCTAAGCTTAGAACCTGATAATTGTTGGATTGGGAACTGAATTATGTTGTTTAGTGTATGTTGGTTGCCCATGCGCCTAAATGGTGGCCCATGCGCCCAACGGTCGAATTGTCAAAGTATTTCCCAAAACGCCTGAAACCCATGCGCCCAAACAGCTCTCATGCGCCTAGGATTGTGCCAAAGTTGGCTAAGTGTCCCATGCGCCTAACCTGCCCATGCGCCAGGGCACTCATGCGCCTGCATAGTGCCCATGCGCCTGGAATAATGCCCAAAATGACTAAGTGTTAGCTCATGCGCCCATATAGTGCCTATGCGCCCAGAAGTTCCCCATGCGCCTAAGTGTTCCCCATGCACCTGAAAGGCCATGCGCCTGCATAGTGCCCATGCGCCTAAGACTTAGAATATTTTTCTGAATTTTTGGGAAGAAAGGAAGTTTTAGGCTTTGACTTGGGATATTCCCGAGGGTAATGTATGATGGTTATGATGATGTATGTTGGGGATGTGATGGTTATGATGATGTTATGCATGCTTCTGATTATGTGTGTTTTGTTATGTTTTCTTTATGTTCCTTAGTATGTATGTTCCCATGGCTTTACATGGTATGATTATGAAATGAATGTAAAGTATTATGTAACGTAAAATGGAAGTTAATGATAATGAAAAGAGGAACGTAAAGAATGAATGAATGCATGCATGAATGAATGAATGGATGAAAAGTCTTGCAAGCAAATGAAAGGAGGTGCACAACTCTAGAATGTTGTTAGCTCAACTGTGTGTGGTTTAGCTAACCCTTAAGGATACACACAGAGGTCCAGTCTTTGTGACTGACCAAATGTATGGGACCCTTGTTGCTTACCCCAGTACTGTGGTCAAGCCACCGGGCACAATGTATGGGGGTCTATTTATAGACTTCAGCCCAGTACCCGCTTTATGCATGATGTTGGGGTGTAGCTTATGGCATTGGTCCAAAGGAAAGTGAAAGATAAAGACGAATGATGATGAAAGATAATAATAAGATTATCTACTTGTACGTATGATGTATGATCGCGAATGAAAGAAATGACGGTTTTAAACGAAAGTAAAGTATTTTATTTATAAAACTAGAACTCACTCAGCAACTCTGACTTTTATGTATTTTCCAGTTGGCAGGTGATTGTTGCTGAGGATGGCACGGGGCAGCTAATTGGCTTATTTTGGATGGCATCCATTTTGTATAACTATGAAGTTTTTGTGATGTAATGCAAACGATGATATTTTGTAACCGTTAACTATGTTGTATTGTTTTGCAAAAGCAGTCATTAATATATGAAATGGTTTTAAGTTATTCCGCTGCGATGTTATAATAAGTTTAAATGTATATTTTATGCTTTATGTGCGATGATTGTCCAACTGTAAGCGTTCCGGAAACGGGGCCTTACATAAGTGACAAAAACCGATCCTGCATTAACTTTTTGTATAATAGTTGTATGCTCGTTTAGAACCGTCATCTAAAGTGTTTCTCTTTGTATATTGCATTCTCAACAATGTGACAACCCACGAGATAATGATGTGCATCTTTATGATCTATGTTTAAACGAGCCTTTCTTTTAGTTGGATACAAACTTTCAACTGCAATATGTAACTGTTTAGCTGCACTTATGATTGTTGTAAAATATTCATCGATATCCTTAATGTACGGGTAATTATACATGCTTAATACTTAAATAACCCGAAATTTATACATCTTTTATTACAAATTTGTGTTTCAATTAGTTGATTTACGTCATAAGTATATCTGAGGGTTTCGTGAAGTTTTAGCTGAGAACCAGATGAATCCAGAAGACGAGGGACCAAAATTATAAGCAAATAAAAGTCAAAACACATTATATAATATCCCATTTTTTAGTTATACAACTCGGTTGAAGATCTAATGAACAAGAAAGGAATGTTAAAGAGAGGTTTAGGTTCAAATTAAAATGACAGGAAAATAATAGGAACTAATGTGTCAAATCCTTTGTAAAACTAATTCAAGATGATGTCTGAGATGTTGATTGAGATTGATGAGTGAGTTAAGGTTGGTTATGATGATAAGATGGCTGATTAATTTTAATAATGATGAGAGCTTCTACTTCCTTGACTTGAAGATAGACTATAGTTACTTTTGGGGAATTTGCTGGTGTTGTTTCTTGGAGCATTACATTCTTTGGAGAAGTGGCCATTTATACCAAAGTTATAACATATTTCCTTCATCTTATCATAACCTTGCTTGGTGTTTTCATTCAAAGTTAGTTTCTTTCCTTTTCTAAAAATGTTCTTAGCTCTCATAACAATCATGGCCATTTGCCACTCAAGATCCATATCCATTTCTTCATGGTCTTCCTGAATTAGATGTGCAGAGGTCAATATCCCACCCAGATAAACTTGAAAACTAGATACAAAGGCATTGTAAGTTGTCTTCTGTTCTTCATTTACTTGCTCTGATGGAGCATAGGCTTGATATGAAGCTTGAGGTGTAGAGGATGGTATCTTGTTGCTCTTTGTATGCTGAGCATACATGAATGCAATTGTACTTGGACTTTCTTGAGGTGCCATGAAATCATCTTCTTCGGTGATGAAGGCATTGTCAACAAAATGAGTTTCAGATGGAAACTTGTATTCTTCAATCACTTTGTGGACCCCCAAGTCTTCTTGATTTCTTATCTAATTCAAGAGCCTCAACCTTTGCAATCATTATGTCAAGGCTGGTATTGTCAAGATCAAGAGTGTTTTTTAGCATTGCCACACGCGACTTCCAACTCTCAGGTAAAGAGTGAAGCATCTTCTTGTTCACCTCTTTTTCTTTATAAGTCACACCTATAATCTCCGGATCATTAAACAGTTGCACAAATCTGTTAAGGTACTTTGAGATGGATTTACCTTTGATGTGGTGAAAGTTTTCATACTGATTCACCAATTTATCTTTGTTTATCTTTATGACATCACTGCTCTGTTCACACATGATATGCAGAGCATCCCAAACCCATTTGGCTATACTTCATCCTTTTCAGTACATCCATTTTAGAGCAGTTGGGATGAATAGATCTTTATAGATATAAATAAATAGCTAGGATCAACTCCCGGGATATAGTTCCTGAACCTGATTTTCCATTGCTTAAAATTTGATTTATGTTTTACCACTAGTGGTTTTGGATTATGTCCAAGTTCCAAAGAACTTAGTGTATCCATGATTAAGATTTCTTGATTTTACTTTGTTGAATATGATTAGATTGATTTAACTTAGGTGAATTGATTTTAGGTTGATTTTAATGTCTAATCAACCCAATAAGTCAACACTCCACAATTGGGTCAAATTCAGCAAGGTTTTTCAGACAAATACGAGGAACAGTTCACTACACTAGTGACAAATGCGGTAAATAGTACAGTACTTACACAAATACGCTAAATCGTATACTGAACAAATACTTTGAACAGTAACTTAGAGTGTATGCTGAACAGTACTTAGCAAATGAGATGAACATTGTTGTTCAGGAAAATGCGATGAACAGTTCAGTGTTGAACAAATGCGATGAAGAGTGATGCTCAAGAAAATGTAATGGAGATTACTTGATGTGTTCTTCAAATTTCAGTGAAATATGTTGGGTCAAGTAAGGCTGGTGCAACCAAAATAACACATAGAATAAATTTGGTGCAATTGAAGAAACACTTAGAAGAAGTAAACTCTTCTGAAGTATAAGTGGCTTCGGAAGAACTTGTTCTTTCGAAGCCAGTTAACCTTCGGAAGAACCTACTATGAACCAGTGGATATAAGTATGGTCCATCTGACAAGCCGCTGCAACCTCTGATATACTGCATGGCGTTTTCCCACGCCCATGTAGTTGACCATACTTTATTTCACTGTTCATCCTTTATCAGTTAGTACAATTACCAACTTTAGTTGGTGACAAAAAGGTAAGTCATGGACTTGTCGTGACTACCTAATCTAGGATAGTATTTTATCTTAGAAACCTTACTTCTAACAATGTAGTCTTTGTTTATTAGTAAGTTCCAGTTGGTAATCTTAGTATAATCGGCTGTAGATAGTAGTATACATAGTTCTCATTGTAAACTCAATAAGTATGCATGTAAGAGTCTTGTAAACTTTGAGTTGAGAAGTAATATATACAAGTATCTTGAAAACTATTTCTTGTGTTTGCTTACTTAGTATATTATCATCAACTCTTAAAGGATTCTGCATCATCATTCGAGTGTGACTTAGTGAGTTTGAGAGAAAATACTTGTGTTGAGTGACCATATCCGATCCCGCAATTGGTATCAGAGCTTTTTAGGCTCTTGATTGTGAGATCTTACCATCCCAAATCAACTTGTTTCATCACTCATACACTCACTTCACTCAAAATGGCTCTCAACTAGAAATCATCTGAATCTGAAATGGGAACGATGACTAAAGCTCCTATCATCACCCTGACAACTTCAGATCTTGGTGCAAACGTATTGAAGGTATCATTAGGTATCAAGATGGCAAAATGTGAAGATGTATCACCCACGATCCTTACAAGCCAAATATGGAAGCACCGGCTGGTAATGGTGCCATGATAGAGAAAGTCGTTGAAGACTACTCAGATGAGGACTTTAAGAAGATGGATATCAATAGCAAAGCCATGACTGTACTGCTTACAACCATACCAAACTCCATCATGGTAGGCTTTGAGCACTGTCAATCAGCCAAAGAACTCTTTGATGCTTTGACATTGATGTATTCTTGTTCCACCGAGTCCAAAGAGTCCAAGAGAGATACCCTAAAGCAACAGTTCAAGAACTTCACTTATGTTGTTGGAGAGACCCTCAGCCAGCAATACTTCAGGTATATGGACCTTATCTCATAACTTCAGTCTGTGAGAGTGACTCTTGAGAAGAGAGATCTAGTAAAGAAGTTCATGAGTGCACTTCCTCATGAATGGACTTTCTATTGTGTCTCTATCAAGAGGATGGAGAATCTGAACACTCTCACCATGACCGAACTATATGGCATCCTTGATGGATACCGTGTAGAGATGGAGACTCAGAGAGGTCACTAGATATTCCTGCTAGCAACGCTTTACTTGTTGTTCAAGGCTCAAGAACTCCTCAGCCCCAACAGTACCTGACTTACTCCCAACAGTCATCATGTTCTTCTGGGCCATACATCACTTTTCCTGAGACACCAAGGTCTCAACAAGCTCAATCAAATCCTTTCCAGGATAATTGTGCCTTTGTTTCAGGAAATGGGAATTCTAGTGATTTTCAGTTTTGCTTTGATGATCTAGAATGCTTCAGCCTAGATGATGTTGAATAAATGGACATTGTCCAACAAATGGCTCTCTTGACTTACAGAGCAAAGAAGTTCTTTAAAAGAACCTGGAAGGCGGTTCCCTCAAAACCCAACCAACAGCAAATTTGGGTTTGACAAAACTAAGGCCAAGTGTTACAACTGCAACCAACTTGGTCATTTTGCCAGGAAATGTAAAGCTCCTAAATCCAACACAGGAGCCACTCAAGCTTCCACACATCCTGCCACACCAAAGGTTGTTGCAAGATCAACTGAACAACAGACTGCTACTGTTGCTCAAAAAGTTGATTAGAGCTTCATGGTGCAAGATGTCATCCCTGCTCAGACACTCATGGCTGGAACTGATGACAACAAGGTATATGAACACCTCTGTACTCCAGCTTGTATTGCTAAAGTCAAACTATATCAGGATTATAATATGGAAATTAAATATGATATTGAGTCCTTTAACATTCTAAAATCTGATTTTAAAATGGTAGAATCTGACTACAAAATGAAAATAGAAGAGTTAGAGAAAACTGTTTCTTCTTTAAAACATGAACACTCAAACTACAGGGCTCAAATCAAGGACTTAATCTCCAAGTTAACTGAGGCTCAAGCCCAACTAGTAATAGTTGAGGCTAAAGTAAGAAAGTATGCTATTGAAGAGCATAACTTCAAAACCATTATTGCATCATCCTCCCACTCAAAGGTGTGCTATCAGAATAAAAGTGGGTTGGGAACCAATGAAATTGCTTCACCACACTCTTATGTGTCTGTAAGACAGCCAAGATGTGGTACTGATGAGCAAGAGGTTCCAACTGCTGACTCACTACCTCATGGGAAGAAGAATGATATAACTATGGAGACCATCACTGGGAAAGACAAGGTAGAAAACCCCATCCCCACCAGTGATGATCAACCTTTGACCACCAAAGCCAGAAGAAACAAAGCTAAGGAAGCCAGAAAAACTGCCAAGAAAATGGTTGAGTCCAAGCTGAAGATAGACCCAAAGCAAAAGGGTGTATTCATTTCAGCCGGACTTCAAGTGGTTGGAAGTTCTGATCCAGGATAAAAGTGTAATACCAGCACTCCTATCCAGCTGAAGGATTAGAAGTTAAAGGGAAGACTGTTGATGATGAAAAGAAGTGCAAGGTACAACAGTCCTTACACCCAATAAAGAGTAACATTGAGTGCATAATATGTGGTCTGCACAACCACATGGCTAAAGATTGAAACTACAATCCTACTAGCACACATTATGCAAACAGTGTTAAGAAAGAAGGAGTCAAGGAGGGTTTCAGATTTGGACCTTATCATATGGTTCAAGTGTTAAGAAAAGGAAAGCTTGCTTCCGAAGCCAAGTTGCTTTCAGAAGAAAATCAATCTTCCGAAAGGAAAATAGCTTCGGAAGACAAGCCAAAGAAAATTCAAAGAAACAAAAGAATTCTTCTGATACCTTCTGAGAAGAAGACTGCTTCGGAAGAAAAGGTGGTGAAAGCTTCTTCCGAGAAGAAAGAAGCCTCGGAAGTAAGCCATGCTGCTCAAGCTTCATCAAGCTCATCTACACTGATCAACCAAACGATAAAATGGAAGATCAGAAAAGATGTTGCAGTCCAAACCTCTTCTTCACAAGCCATAATTGAACCCCCATGCATACATTTTGGTTCAATTATGTTATTTACATTAGAAGTGCCCAAGACCAACAAGGCTTGGGTTTCCAATAGTAACTAACTATTTCACCTTACGTGCAGGGACATCCTCATGACATAAATGGCAATGTGGATTATAGATAGCGAATGCTCCAGGCACATGATAGGGAACAGATCTCTTCTACAACAATTTCAACATTTTGATGGAGGTCCTGTCCAATTTGGAGGTGAAGCCGGAGGATACATTTCTGGTAGAGGGAGTGTATCCAATGGTAAGTTAATGGTCGACAAAGTAAACTTTGTCAAACAGCTTGAACACAATCTTTAAGTATTTCTCAATTCTATGACCAAAAGCACCAAATGCTTTTCACAGAACATGAGTGCATTGTCCTCAAACATAGGATGATAATTCCTCAGGAATTGGTGCTTCTTAGATCTCCCAAGAGAGGGGATATGTACAAGCTAGATATGAACGATGCTTCCCCACTGGGTGAAGTATCATGCTTTCTTTCCAAAGCTAATGGTGATGAGTCAACTCTGTGGCACAAAAGAATGTGTCATGTAAATTTTAAATCCATGAATAATTTGGTTAAAAATAACTTGGTGCATGGTGTGCCTAAAAAGGAATTTTTCTGTAAAGATAACTGTGTTGCATGTCTGAAAGGAAAGCAACACAGAGTATCTCATAAATCCAAAAAGGTTAACTCTATCACCACTCCATTACACTTATTGCACATGGATCTATTCTGTCCCACAAGTATAATGAGCATTGGAAGGAAATCATACTGCGTTATGATTGTTGATGATTTTACTAGATTTACATGGGTATTCTTTGTAAGAACTAAGGATGAAACTGCTGAAACTTTAAAATCTTTTATTCTTAAAATAGAAAATCAAATTGATTTGATCAAGGGACTGAGTTTAAGAATCAAGTTCTTGCCTTATTCTGTAACTCAAAAGGGATTGCCAGACAATATAGTGCTCCTAGAACTCCTCAGCAAAATGGTGTTGCTGAGAGAAGAAATAGGACACTTATTGAGGCTGCTAGAACTATGTTAACTGATTCAAAGCTACCTCTAACATTCTGGGCAGAGGTAGTCAGCACTGCATGCTATCAGAGTTCTTATAGTCAAGCCCCATGGAAAAACCCCTTATGAGCTATGGAACAAGAGGCCACCGTTCATTGGCTTTCTTAGGTCCTTTGGCAGTAGGTGTACCATACTTAACACAAAGGACAATTTGGCAAATTTTTCTAAAAAGTCGAATGATGCTATCTTTGTCGGATATTCCTCTAACTCTTTTGCCTGTAGAGTTTATAACATCAAAAATAAACAATTTGAGGAATCTTCCGATATTGTTGTAAATGAGCACACTCCTTGTGTTAGGGGAAATGGTCCTGACCATATCTTTGATTTAGAATTATTTCCAAACTATTCTAAACCTTCTTGTGAGAATGTTTCAGTTGGAACAAGAACTCAAAGTGACTCTAATGATGATCAACTGTTTGAGTTACCCAGACCTATTCCAAGTTCTCCAAGAATTGCTGAAAATCAAGCTCCTACAAATGAAAGACCTGAAAGCATAACTATCTCAGGAACCAGCGGAGCTTCATCAAGTTGTCAACAAAGTGAGCCTCAAAACTCATCAAGTGACAACTCGAACACTGCTCAACACCAGCTGATGGAAGCAGCAATCTGGAGGAATAGGCAACTGTTGATGCTGCTTCACATCAAAATGCTATTGATGTTGTCTCTCTTTCATTCAATCAGTCCTCATTGAATGAGTGTGAGACATCAACTGGTCCTAATGTTCAAAATCCCAATCAAAACATCTCCAACCTGGATCTCACCATGCAACTGGATGTGATCCCTAGGCTCAGGATTCACAACACTCACCCAGCTGAGAACATCATTGGAGATGTCACTAAAGATGTGAGAACAATAGGACAATCACACAATGGGAATGTCTGCTTGTACTTATGCTTTCTGTTTTAGATGGAAGTAAAGAAGGTAGAAGAAGCTTTGAAGGATAGTAGTTGGGTTGAATCAATGCAAGAGGAATTGCTTTAATTCAAAAGACAAAAGGTTTGGAACCTATGTCCACTACCACCTGGTCAAGTACCCATTGGCACAAAATGGGTATTCAGAAATAAAAGGGATGATAGAGGCTTGATATCAAGAACAAGGCAAGATTGGTAGTTCAAGGATACACACAGGAGGAAGGAATAGATTACACTGATGTCTTTGTATCTGTCGCAAGAATTGAGGCAGTAAGAATCTTTCTTGCTTATGTAGCATCCAAGAACTTTATAGTTTACCATCTTGATGTCAAGTGTGCATTTTTATACGGGGATATAGACAGAGAAGTTTATGTGTGCCAGCCTCCGGGATTTGAAGACCACAACATCCCAACTATGTGTGCAAATTGGATAAAGCTCTCTATGGGACGCACCAGGCACCTAGGCTATGGTATGAGACTTTGTCTTAGTTTCTCCTGAAGAATGGTTACACCAGAGGTACCATTGATAAGACATTATTCATAAAGAAGTCTGGGAAAGACATTTTTCTAGTACAAGTCTATGTCGATGACATCATATTTAGTTCCTCAAATGACCAAATGTGTAAAGACTTTGAAAGCATTATGACCAAATGTGTCGATGACATCATATTTGGTTCCTTGATGATATCATATTTGGTTCCACGGGAAAAATAGATTTTTTCCTTGAAATTCAGGTGAAGCAGATGAAAGATGGGTTCTTAATCAATCAATCTAAATATATCAATGACATTTTAGAAAGATTTGAAATGCAGGACTGTAAGCGAGCAAAGACACCTATACCTAGAAATCACAATCTTTGTCCTGACTCTAAGGGGGAAGATACTAATCAACATCAGTATAGGGAAATTATTGGATCTCTGATCTATCTCACATCAAGTAGACCTGATATTATGTTTGCAACCTGCATTTGTGCAAGATATCAGGCTGCCCCAAAGCTGTCTCACCTAGTTGCTACTAAAAGAATCCTTAGATACCTGAAAGGAGCTCCTAAACTGGGTCTCTAGTATCCTAGAAATCAAGACTTCAAGCTCGATGGCTACACTGATAGTGACTATGGTAGCTGCAACATCAACAAGAAATCAACATCAGAAGGATGTCAATTTCTTGGTGGAAGGATCATCTCCTGGCAATGCAAAAAACAAGTATGTGTCTCTTCATCAACTGCTGAAGCTGAATACATTGCTGCTGCTAGTTGTTGTGCTCAGCTGCTTTGGATTCAAAATCAGATGTTAGACTATGACTTCAATTTTCTGGAGACTCCTATACACATTGACAATAAGAGTGCTATTTCCATTACAGAAAATCCTGTCAAGCACTCCAAGACAAAGCACATTGATATCAGGTACTATTTCATTAGAGATATTCATGAGAAAAACTTGATCAACCTACTCAAAGTTGATTCAAATGAACAATATGCTGATTTGTTCACCAAAGCTTTTGATGAACAAAGATTTAAATATCTAATCACAGCTATTGGGATGATAAACATTGACTAGTTTATCTCCTTTGAAAACCTTTTTAATATGTGCCTTGTCTATGTCATACAATCTAAGCCTAGTTACAAAAGGTATTTCTTCAAAATCTGCTAAGTATGAGTTCTTTCGAAGAGAAATTTTCCCCTCGGAAGATACCCTAATTTATCTTCCAAAGGAAAATTCCTCTAACTTAATATCTTCCAAAGAATTTTAAGCCTCGGAAGGACATTTGATGCTATATCAAATCTATTTCCGAAGATTCAAACTTCTTAACTCGGAAGACCTTTTACTCTCGGAAGTAAATTTCTCTTATGATATAATTTACTTTGGGAAGTAACTTTGGCTCCGGAAGAAATTACCTTCGGAAAACTCTTACCTTTGGAAGAAAAACCTTACTGTGTAATGGAAATCTTTGGGCCCCACTCTATAAAAATATAAGATATTATTAATGATGTCGGAATATTTTAAATGGATTTAACCTTACATCAAAACCCAAAAGGTCACTTCACCTTATCTATCCGCCATTTCACCCCATTTAAATATTTCCAACCTCTTTCATTAATCTTTTTACCCATTTGAAAGCCCTAAGTTTCCTTCGTCTTCACTTTTACTCTACCAAATTACTTTACTTTCTCTGAACTTCTCAACAATGGCCCTAAACCCGTAGCACAACCAAGTCGCACTCCTTGACTCTTCAAAGGATGCTGATTTCACTGAAATCATCTAGTTTTTGACCCAATCTACCTATTACACCGCCCTCACTGTAAACCCCACTGTTTACTCCAACCTTATGGCCGAATTTTGGCAAACGGTCAAATTGACACTTTAAATGGAGTTAGGGTTATCAGGTCGAGGATATGTGCCCAAGAGTTGATCATATTTGAACAGACCATCAGGGAGCACTTAGAGCTTCATGATGAGGGCACTCCCACTGAATTCCCTAAATCTGATCTAGAAGACACATATGCCCAAATGGGATATGGTGGTGATGTAAGCAGGTCAACTGTTTACAAATTCAACTTCTCCTACAACTGGAAGTTCCTGCTTCACATTGTTCTCCACTGTCTTTCTAACAAATTAGGATAGTGGGATCAAATTCCCTATGATCTGGGATGCCCTGTTCACGGGTTGGTAAGAGGCCTTAGATTCAACTACTCCAAGTTTGTGCTTAACAACCTTAGAGGAAACCTTCAAAAGGAAACATTCTACATGTATCCCAGGTTTATTCAGCACATTATTAACTGTGAGCTGGACCATGACAAGCTTCTCTGTGAAGATACTCTTCTTGTCCCTCACATGAGGTCGGGCATCTTCAAAGTCCTGAAAAGGGTGTCCACCAACTTCATAGGAAGACATACTACACTTCTTCCAGGTATGATTGAGCCAATGGCTCCTGGTGACATCCCTATAAGACCCACAAGTGATGAACCCACACCAGACACAACCATTTCAATGCCAATTCTTCCTCCTCGTCCCATCAAATTTACTTATCGGAGACGCTCCAAACGAACCCTTATTCAATCTACTCTGATTGAACAAGTTCCCCATGTTCAATCTAAAAAGGCTAGAGTGGAAAAATGGGCTCCCACTCAGCCTGAGGTCCAACCATCCTCCATAATTGACCTCAATATTGGCGTTGAGTCTCCTCAGTCTCAACCCAATGAGCCCCAAACCCAAACCTTCAGCCCTCAGGGTGATTTACTATACTCCCCTGAGCAACCAAAAAGGGACAGCCAAATTATAGGCTCAATGCCTCTATATATTGATCAAGGTCCAGGGTCATTAGGTATAACTTCCATATCCTTCACTAACCTACTAATCGGTTCTGATGAAGATTTCATGTTCCTTCAAGGCCATGATGTTGATCTACAACACCAATCTAAAGATCAACTAAGCCCTAGGAAACCTTTGACTTCTATCCCCCATCAGCAAAGCCAAACTTAGGTGAGTCCCACTGATGTGGAGGGGACTTATGTAGATACATATGTCACTACTAAGAGTGTCTCATTGGGCTCTTAGGGCAATGGTAACATCTCTAAGACTGAATCTACGACAACTTTGCATCTTGATGACTCTGAAAGAGACATCACTACGCAAAGGAAACCAGGGTGCCAAGAAACCACATCTGGTGGTGAGGATGAACATACTAGGTATGTTATCTCATCTCCCCGTGACTCTTTGCAACTCACCATATGAGGCCTACTTTCTAAAGTCTCAAACCTTGAATCAAAGGTTAAGACTTTAGAGGAGAGGTCTGCCACTCAGCAACTTGAGATGGAAAATCTCAAGGCTCAACTAGCTGAAACACAGATTGAGAGATCTATCAGGTATGTACCAATTCAAGTCTCTTTAACTTCTTCCTCTAGCTCATCTACCTCTCAAAATGATGCTACCAAAAAGGAGGAGGATGTACAAAGTGAAACACATGAGGAACAAAGCTTAGCCCTCTCAACCTTGTCTTCTTGTTACCCTATTCAACAAGCAATTGTTTTCCCTGAGCATCCTCCAATCACCTTTCAAGTGGACCCAAGGATGCTAATTTAAATAGGTTCTTAACTAATTTCCTAATAAGCTCCTCACTTGAACAACCCTGTTCAGATGTTGCAGTGGCATTCTTTGGAACTGAAGAGCTTTAAAGGTTGAGTGCACCACCTACCACCGAGGAAGGAGTTGGTCAACCTAAGGTCCACATTGAACTTGAGATTAATTTTGAAGGGGATATAGGGACTGATGGCCCAGCAACTGAATCAGTCGTGACAGGTAGTGCAGTCCCACTATCTTCCGAAGCAATGATCCAATCTTCTGAAGCAGAGATCCAAGCTGCGGAAGGAATCATTGAGTTATCTTATTTGTCTGATGATCTTATTATCACAGAGATAATTCTTGAACTAGCCTTTGAGATAAACAATGAAGACTTTTTTAAAACTCCTCTCTCTCAAACACCTTCATCACCACAAGCTCAACTTCCCACTCACCAACCTAAACCCTCTAAACCAGAATCTCCAAAAGCTCAAGCTTCCGAAGACATCAAAGGCAAGAGGATGATGACTGAGGAAGAGATTTTAGAGGAGGAAAGGATGGAAAAACTCACAAATAAAGGTAGACTCACCACTAGGAAGCTACTTGCTGCAAGCAGCAAAGCAGCTGTAGCAGCCCAAGAGGCTATCAACAATAAGAAGAGAGTGAAGGTTATTGACAGACTTGTCAACTTAGGAGTAGCAAGTGAAGAAGTGCTCCTCCTACCACTTGAGGAACTAGTGGAGTTGGAAAAGGCAACCTTGCTGCAGAAAGAACAAGAGGAAGTAGCAAGGTTGGCCTTAGAGGAGGAGAAGAGAAGAAAGAAAGAAGATGCTAAGCAACAACTGAGGAGTGAGAGGATAGCTTTCTTATGCTCTAGGGGCTACACTCTTGAAGAATTGACTCCTCATGACAGTGATACGATCTTGTGGATTTTCCACAAAGAACAAGATCAGATGGATAAGGAGAGAAAGAGAGCAACCAAGGAGAAGTTAAAGGAAAAGAAGAAGAAAGAGGAGGAAGCCCAACTCATGGTTGCCAAGAAGATTGGAGACAAATCCTGGATGAAGGCATATCTTAGAGCCCACGACTTCTCTGGTAGACTAGTTGATCCCATGTCAGAGAAGACCCTACAACGACATGTCAGTGACATCAAGGCTGACATTCGCTCAGGAAGAAGGAAGGAGGTATACCAAAGTATACAGAGGATGACCACCAAACCTCAAACCAAACCTCAACCTAAACCTGAACCAACACCCTTTCCATTCCCCATCAAAACAGAACCAACCACTAAACCATACACCCCTGAACCTACTCCATCAACCATACCTTCATCCTCACCCATTGTATTACAACAACCACCACCTCTACCTATCCAAAAACCCAAAACACTTCCCAGAACCCAACCACCATCTACCCATCAACCACCCAAGTTATCCTCTCAATCATCAAAGCCTCTGACCTTGGAAGAATTCAAGGAGATCAAAAGGAAGCTCATCAAATGCATTACGCTGAGTGAAATCTCATGTGAGGAGTCTATCAAACTTTCCTTAATTGATGGCTCTTCATGTTCCCTCACAAGAGAAGAATTCCTTGATCTGCCTAGGAGAACTTTGCACCAAGCTCTTCAACTCTTGGCAACTAACTCTGACTCCCTTAAGGAAGAAGAGAAGAAGCTGAGAAGAAGACTGACTCTGCTAGACATTAGGAAGGGGGACAAACTATCATCTCAACCCCTTGTTCCTAGGAAGAAGATTGTCCAGTGGAGGTTTAAAGATTCTTTTCATAACTTTGTTGTGGAAAGAGAGAATGGTGCAATCAATGACTCAATAAATCATCTTTGCTACACTCAAGCAGGTTTGATATTGCTGAGTTAGCAGAGAAAATATTTTCCAATCCCTCCAACTGTTAGGACCGTGTATGTACGGAGTACTAACGGATTCTGCGTTAACCAGATCAAATAATGTGGAATCCTATTTGATTGGCGATCCAATCAGTGAGAACTATAACCCGATCGATAACAATGAACTAAATGTTAAGAATGAGTAGGAATCGATCAAGATCGAACTATGAAGTTGGATTGGCTGTTTAGGACGCTCTGGACGGCTAGGGTTTATGAATATTCGAAGTCTCTCTCAAAGTGTTCTATTTTTCCATGAATTAAGTGGTATTTATAGGTTTGTAGTTTTCATTCGTACGACTGAACCATTAGCATTGTTCAGTGTTCGACTGAATCATGCTGTTGATTCATACGCACGACTGAAGGTTCAGTCGTGCGACTGAGTCAATCTTATGTCACAATCATACGACTGAATCAGTCTTCTGGTTCAGTCGTGTGACTGGTCCATAAGCATGATATATTCATGTGTATGGTCCATAAGTATGGTCCATTAGCATGAATAATAACTCAACTAAGTTGAACACATTAATTAATCATTATTGACTAAGAACTATGTACAACAACCTCAAACCTATATATGATGTTTATATATATGACATTAATGATATGAAATATTCAAAGACAATTAAACATCAAGACATATGACATATTTCATTTCATCATCACATTACACATATGTAAGACATGAAAGACTTTTACATTTAAGTACATAAACTAGGAACATCATGTATCTACAAACTCCCCCTTGGACCTAGTTTACCCTATTGTTTAACACTCTTCACATGTTCTTGAAATTTCTTGTACTTCTCTTCTATTGTGACTCCTGCGTGTATCTCGAATGCAAAGTAGAGTCATATAACATGTTGAAACTGTAGAGCTTGTACAATATCTTGCGTGTCATAGAACAGTGGCCACTTGTATAGAGTGTAGACATCTTCTGCGGACAAGTAGGTAAGCCACATTAGGTCAAATACCCTGATAGTCTCAATCTTTCCATCTTTGTTCAACACTATGACCGCTTCTCACGTCCTCCAATCATAATACCACCATTTGAAATGTGAAATGAAGTCCTGAGGCATCTCCCTTAGAGGAATCTTAGACATTGTGCGTGGGGGACTCCACTTCAGCACTACCTTAGGTCTTCTAGAGATAGGGTCAACTTCTGTCTTATGAATAAAATGTTTAGGTTGTTGAGGCTTAAAGTTGACCCATCTGGTGTAGTATTCTTTCTTCAAAGCTGTCTCAAACCATCCCGACATCTTCCTCGGGTTGGCATACAAAAGGTTTAATTTAGCTAATCTATTAAGCTCAAAACCAGGAAGAGTCTTCAGATCATATGGATATCTGAAGTACTCAATCCCTTTCTCTTTCTTTACAACAAAAACATTTAAGTCTTCAAAATAAGCCCACGCGATGATTTTGCCAGACACTTTCTGATGTTTCTTGACTCTGTACAGTTTGGTGTAGGCATTTTGCTTTGGAGGTGCGCGCTGGGCTTTCATTTCAGCAAAACAAGCTGCCCATTCAGCTTTCTTTAAATCAACATTAGCATCAAAAGCTTGGCCTTGACTTTCATCTTTCTCCTTTTCTTTCTCCATCTCGTCCAGCTTATCAAAGGTATCACTGCCAAAAGTTTCACCCAAGTTGGGGATAACGTTGCCCTCAAGGTCAGTGTACTCAGGATAGTGGTCAGCTGTGACATCTTCAATCTCTATTTCATCCACATCCTGTAGCTCCTCATCACTTAAGACAACAACTTCTGGAGTATTTTTAACAATTTCATCTGGATTTAATCTGAACATATCAGCCAGCTGCTCACTGTCAGATGATGGATGATCTCTCCTTTTTCAAGGGTATAGCTAACAGACCTACTTACAATCCCTTGAAAATCATGAATCATAGTAAGCTGAGTCTTGACTTGCTGAAGGGGTATAACATCATAGTCATATGGCTGTTGATTTTCATCTGTTTGATTAAACATCCAACACATCACACATAAATCGTTAATCAAGACATTTAAACATAGATAATCATTAATTACATTAATGTAATACACAATTCAAGTACAAAAGTTTCAAATACATAAACATATAATCATTACTTTTCCCTTGATCGGTTGTCTCTTCAGCTTGAGGAGGGCTGAGGATGAGGCTCTTTGATCCTGATTTCGCTTGGTGCGCCTCTCCTTTGCTATTGGATTTGAGGCTGATGCAGATGCATCACCTTCCTGATCATCCTCATCATCATCATCACCTTCTTTTCCCTTTCCACTTCCTCCTACTTCCTCCTCCTCATCATCTTCTTCTGATTCATCATTAGACGAATCATCATCATCATCATCATCTCCACCATCATCACCATCACCTTTGATCTTTAAGGGCTCTCCCTTAGATCCCTTCAGCCTTAGCATAATCTTCTTGTTCTTTTTCTCCAGACCTTCAATCCTTTTTACCGATGCCATCACCAACTCGTTTTGACTCTGTAGTGTATGGTGAGCTCGGCCTAAAGCTCTCTCATAAAGTGCATTCTTCTCACTGAGCTGAGCTATTTTCTTGGCTTGGGCTGCATTTACCGCCATCAGCTGGTTTATCTGAGTAGCTCTCAGATCATTAGTTACGATCAGCTTTAGCACAATGCGGTTTAGGCTTGCCAGCTGTTCCTCTAACTCGATAGTGGGTAGAGTGGAGCCATGTGTCATTTGGATTGGGTGGATGTACCAGCTTGGTGAGTGGTGGTTGTGGTGGTGGATGTGGTGAAGATGGGAGGAGGAATGGGAATGGATTGTGGTGGAATTATGTTGGGTTGTGTGGGTGTTGTGGTGGTAGTGGCTGTGGTAGTGGTGGTAGGAGCTATGGTAGTGGTGGTAGGAGCTGTGGTAGTGGTGGTGGGAGCTGTGGTAGTGGTGGTGGGAGCTGTGGTAGTGGTGGTGGGAGCTGTGGTAGTGGTGGTGGCTGTAGTGATTAGGGTGATCCTTTGCCTCTTGCTCTTTTTGTCGTGGGGTTGGGCCATCCTCTTCTTCCTTGAGCCCTTGGAGACAGAGGCTCCCCCTGCGCTGATTGGCTGGTCTGGTGTGTAAGTAGGATCAGTGAGATCTGTAGCACCACCTTTCGACCCAGCTTGGCGTCCACCAACCGCCTCTTTACCTTTCTCGGTGGCCACAACCCGGCTACCGACTGTCCTAACCAGAGGCTCATCGTCAGATTCTTCCTCTTCATCGAGCAGGAAGTCTTGGTGGAAGGCAGCCTTCTCCGATCCACCAGGTGCATCGGACGTACCATGTGGAGATGGTGGAGACATAGTAGAAGTGTCAGTGGCCCTAGATTGACTGGGACCAGTATCTCCACCACCTTGACTGTCATCCTGATCGTCATCATCGTCGTCGTCTTCATCGGTGGGTAGCACAATTGGTCAACATCGGAATCGCTATCACGGTGACGCCACTTCTTGCGCTCTCAACATCGGAATCACTATCATCGTGACGCCACTTCTTGCGAAAGGGCGCCACATAATCTTCACTGGCCAGATGCCCAAACAATCTCCTGACCGGGGGCTTCACTTGCTTCCCCCGGTATACTTTCATCCTGCCTAAGGTGGTATCATCCATCACCTCTAGACACACTGCATCGTCCTTCTCTTTGGGTAGGTGAGAAAGCTTCTCATCAATGATCATCTGTAGAAACCTCGGGTACATACAGAAGCCTTCCTTCCCCTTAGCCTTTATGTTCTCCGTCAAGTATGTGAAGAACATCCGCGAGAAACTGAACGGGTGGTTCAGTACCAGTGCAACGAATGCATTCTGGATTTGGTCGCTCATCTCGTCAAATCCGCCATGCCTGGAGGCAATGCACTTGAGGATCACATGTGCTAGGTACTTGAACTGTGGACACATGTTGCTCTTGTTTAGCACGTCGGCATTGATGTCGCCGGCGTACTTGATCCTCAAGAAACATCCCCGAACAGTCAGGGGATGTAGCTTGGCTGGGTGGTCTCCATCCTCCCCCAAATCCAAGACCCTCCGGAAGTCGTCTTCCCTTATGTCAATGTATTGGCCGAAGATAGAACTTCGGATCCGGTATGGCTCAAGTGCGCGATCTACAACAACATTCTCCCAGAATGCCTGCTGCAGTGAGCGATAAGGTGTGCACGGAGTAGATATAGCTCTGTAAATCCTCGATCAACGAAGAAACTCGATGATCCCAATAAACTCTGAAGCTTTCCTAGACGTAGTGTCGAGGTAAGCACAAATATTGTGCTTAGTGCTCATAGTCCATCTGTCAGCCATGTTGCTGCAACACAAGTAACAAACACGTTAGATCCGGTCACAGAAAGAACACTTGAATTTGAACAGATTGTAACCAACTGGTTCAATCGTACGATTGAACCATACGACTGAGCTCAGTCGTACGATTGAGCCTACGACTGAACTTAGTCGTATGTTATGCCATGCGGTTGAGTCAGTCGTGCGACTGAGTAACCGATTGATTCAATCGTGCGATTGAATCATGCGTCTGGCTCAATCGTGCGACTGAAGTTCATCAGCATGTCCTTTCGCATGAGCACTGTTCGAGTCCAAAATTTTGAATCTTTGTCAAAACAGTCAATTTCACTTCACGTTTGAATTCATTAGATGCGCCTGGACACGATATAACACTTAATGTCTTTTAAATACACGTTTATGTACATTTAAGTGTTCTATTTTAGGTTTTTAAGTCACGGTTCTGGTTTTAACATTTTCGGACTGTTTGGTTCGATTAATCTCCTCATTTGACATGGTTTCAGTCTCATAGTACCTGTAGATGGATAGTAATCAGTCAGTAACGCAATATTAATGGAAATCACGATGAAAATTTTGAAAAGGGTGCTTAGTAATTAGCGGTTTTTGAGAGAGTTTTTGAGGTCAAGTGTAGGGCTACGACCGACTGAGCCCCTTTTTATACTATTTTAAATTTCAGTCGTGCGACTGTACCCATACGCATGATTCAAGCGTGCGACTGGCTCATACTCCTTCATCCTGTCGTACGAGTTGTTCAGTCTTATAATCCAATCGCATGATTGTTTCCATACTCATGGTCCAATCGTGTGACTTGTTCATACTTATGGTTCATACGTACGACTGGCTCATACTTATGATTCAATCATACGATTGGTTCATATTTATGATTCAATCGTGCGATTGACTCATACTTATGAGTTTGACCTCATACATTTCCATACACTCAGAATCTAACTTGTGATATATAACATTATGAACAACGATCATCTCAGACATGACTTTTTTTTAACTGAACATCATTTGATCACCTCAGACGTGATCCTTTTTAATTTGAAAATATTTGATCACCTCAGACGTGATCCTTTTTAATTTGAAAACATTTGATCACCTCAGACGTGATCCTTTTAATTTGAAACCATTTGATCACCTCAGACGTGATCCTTTTAATTTGAAACCATTTGATCACCTCAGACGTGATCCTTTTAATTTGAAACCATTTGATCACCTCAGACGTGATCCTTTTCATTTGAAACCATTTGATCACCTCAGACGTGATCCTTTTAGTTTGAAACCATTTGATCACCTCAGACGTGATCCTTTTAGCTTGTGATTCACAGTGTTCGTCTAGTCACATAGTCCGACATCTACGTAAAGCAAATAACAAAAACATAGAAACAATTTGAAATAACACAAACAAAGAGAGAAAACATAATTTTGTGTTTTTGGTTTGAGGTGGATTGAAACATTTTTAAAATCCATTAACCGGTTTTTCCTCCTGAACAGAACAACTTCATGTTATTTTAATCATTTCTGGAGAGATTCATATGGAATCATACAGGTATATCATAATTATTTGGGAACCTTTTAGGTCTATGAGAATACTAGATTTTCATTTGCTTGAGAGTCAATAGCACTTGTAGGAAATCATACTAGAGCTATAAGATGCACACATTGATTTTGACAGTCGAGAGTTGCAGTCACGATGATTGTCAGTATGTTTGTCCATTTAAATCCATACACAGATTTTTGACTCACATTGGTGATGAGTTAGGTTATATTATTTCAACAAGTATTTGTGGATCCCACACTTACATGGTAATCAACATTCCTCAGGAGATTTTTGAGCGGTCTATGAGTATTTGACAAGAAGAAACTATTTTAAGAGCTTTCAGAGAGATGCCAAGCCTCAGGTCAGTGCCATCGCACAACAGAGAGGCGCAAACAACAATGAATTCTAGAATATTTAGGTTATGCTTATCCTCAGGTCAGTGCCATCGCACAGCAGAGAGGCACACAACCTATCTTCTTGTTAGAGCATTTTTTTCTTTTTGCACATAACGCACCAACAACATTAGTCATTAGCTTGATTGCGCTTAACATTTTTTTCATGTGCTTTGCTCATTTTTATGGTCATCCGCACACATTTGTGGCGTTTTGCTCGACACCCTTATTGGAAATGCGTTGATTGTGTTAACCAGGGATAAGATGAGAACCCACAACAAGTTGAACAACTTAGTTTGAATTTGATTCACCAATGAAGTCTACTCGTCTATTGTGTTAAATCTACCGACATCATCTAATGAACTAGCAACCTCCAGGTCTACTTTCTTTATGTTACTTCAATAGCAGACTAGTTTACTATCATTTTTCCTTTGTTTTGCTTAGACTTCTAAGACTTGTAATTTAAATATAGCATGTTAATCATTTAAATCCTTTTGATGTCCCAATTAATTAGTTCCCTGTGTACTTTATTTTCCATAATTGTTCAATCAATTTCACAGATTTGATTTCTTAACTTTCAGCTTATCTACCCGCCCTCGTGTTTTTTAAGTAATTAAATACTGAAACTATAATTGAAACTAACTAAACGATTCTCCCCCTAAAATTCTAAAACCGAAAATATTTTTGTGTTTTTGGATTTTTAAAGACAGGAAAATAAAATAAAATAAAAAATAAGAAATATGGCGGACTACGAACTCGACTCTTCTGGAATCACAGCACTTTTCTTTTTCACGCCATTGACCTCCAACAGATATAAAAACCGAGGTTTGTCAAACGCTTTTGTGTAAAGGTCGGCGCGTTGAAAATCCGTATTAATTTTAACAACATCGATTAATTTCTTTTCAAAACAATCATGTATAAAGTGATATTTAATACCGCTGTGTTTAGTTTTTGGGTGTTGGACCGGATTTTTAGTAATAGCAATTGCAGCAGAATTATCAACAAAGATAGGGGTGTTAAAAAATTGCAAACCGTAGTCTCGCATTTGCTGTTGAATCCAAATGATTTGGGAGCAACAACTTGCTGCAGCAACATATTCAGCTTCACATGTTGATAGAGCAACAGATGTCTGCTTCTTACACTGCCAGGTGACTAATCGTCTTCCAAAGAACTGACATCCCGCTGATGTTGACTTGTAATTCATCTTGCAACCACCATAATCCGAGTCACTATACGCTGTAAGCTCAAAGTCATCATCATGAGGATACCACAACCCGAGTTTTGGAGTACCCTTCAGATAACGAAAGATCCTTTTAATCCCAATTAGATGATTTACTTTTGGTTTAGCCTGATATCTGGAACAGAGACACGTGGCATACATAATATCAGGATGAGAGGCTGTGAGATACATAAGAGATCCGATCATTCTTCTGTACATAGTGGCATCTACCAGATCACCATTATTATCGGGTGCCACATCGTGATTTGTGGGAAGTGGTGTTCCAGCAGCTGTAGCATTCTCCATGTCGAAACGACTGAGGATATCTCCTACATATTTGGACTGATGCAGGAAAATCCCTTTTGGTGTCTGATCCACCTGTAACCCAAGGAAGAACTTCATCTCTCCCATAGCACTCATCTCGAACTCAGCTTTCATCACAGATTCGAATTCCTTACACAAAGCTTCATTTTTGGAGCCGATGATGATGTCATCCACATATATTTGTACAAGTAGTAAATCATCATCTTTCTCTTTGATGAACAACGTGCAGTCAATGACTCCTCTGCAAAAACCATGTTTCAGCAGATGAGTTGATAGTTTCTCATACCAGGCTCGTGGAGCTTGATGAAGCCCGTATAGAGCCTTGTCCAATTTATAGACCATATCCCAATGATACGGATCCTCAAATCCTTCGGTTTGACTGACGTATACTGTTTCACGAATTTCACCATGAAGAAATGCACTTTTCATATCCAGTTGATAAACTTTAATCTTCATATAGGATACGTAGGCTAAGAAAATACGAATTGCTTCCATCCTTGCCACTGGTGCAAACACTTCATTGTAGTCAATGCCTTCTACTTGTCTGAATCCTTGAACCACAAGCGGAGCCTTATTTCTAATATAACACCTTGATCATCTTTCTTACATTTAAGTACCCATTTAGTGCTAATCACCTTTGCACCTTTTGGTCTATCCACAAGAGTCCATACTCCTAACTTCTTGAATTAAACGAGTTCTTCTTGCATAGCACTAACCCATGCCTCGTCGTTTAAGGCTTCACTTACATATTTTGGCTAAAATTGAGACACAAAACATCGATAAGCACCATCGTGTAGATAACCTTTTCCATGAATGCGGCATAATCAGCTGAGTATAGCTGATTTCGTGTCTGAACTCCCGATAGAACATCCCCAATGATGTTGTCCAGGGGATGATACACATTAATTCGAGATCCGGGAGTGGTGGGAACAACTACTTCAGGATCCAGATTTTGAATTCCAGGTTCAGTATCGGTAGCTGTTGGAGTATGAGGTTCAGAAATGTCAGAGGCATCAAGATCTGATGCTTGTGTACTTTCATTAGTGGGAACCTGGTCCTCCTGGTCCACATTTGCAGTCTCAACTGCTTCATCATCAGAGGAGGAGTCACTTACTTCAAGCTCTCCCCCTGAAGGGCTAGAAGTATTATCTAATGGAGCCGATGATGTCGAGTCTTGTGGAGGAGTGTTCAAAACATCGTACATCATTGTAGCAGATAACTCATCATCAGGATGAGAAGGAGGTAGATTGAAGGACTTGAAAAATCCATCATAATCAAAGAAGAAGGAAGGTCCTTTTCCAGCAGGGGGGGTAGTGTATCTTTGGACATCAACATTACACCACACTTCTACCTGACCCGTTGAGTTGTTATAAACTCTCTTGTCTGGTATACTATATCCGAGAAAGATACCTTCTTCGGCCTTCTCACAAAACTTCCCATTCTGAGTTTTCTTTAACAACATGCATGGTGCACCAAATGGTTCGAGATACTCCAAGTTGGGTTTACGTCGCTGGAGCAGTTCATAACATGTTTTACCATGACGTTTGACCACCAGGACTCGATTAAGAGTGTAGCATGCATTTGCCACTGCCTCATTCCAAAATTGTATAGGCAGTTTAGAGTCGGCTAACATTGTTCTTGCTGTCTCTATCAAGCTACGATTCTTTCGTTCAGCAACCCCATTCATCTGTGGAGTGTAGGCAGACGTAAATTGATGTACAATTCCTTTTTCTCTACAGAATGCCTCCATCCACTGATTTTTGAACTCTGTTCCGTTGTCTGATCGAATCTGCCTTACTTTCAGCTTGTAGAGTGATTCCAAAGTAGTTACTAGATGTTTGAATGATTCAAAAGTCTCTGACTTTGCTTTCAGAAACATCACCCAAGAGAATCTTGAGTAATCATCAGTTACTACAAAGCAGCACCAGCAATGCTTTTTGTACTGACTGGGCCAAACAGATCCATATGTAGAAGCTCGAGAGGAATGTCGATAGAATTAACTTTCTTTGCCTTATGAGACTTCTTGGTTTGTTTCCCTTTCTTACATGCTACGCAAAAATCCGGAAGCTGGAAATTCTTGACAGTTACTCCATTCACTAAATCATTCTGTACCAGATGATTCATCTTCCTAGGATTAATGTGTCCCATTCTCCTATGCCAGGAGATTGAATCCCTCTCTGTTTCTTTTGACAAGAAGCATTGCACACTGGTCTTAGTTGTGGAGGCTTTTGATAGATCCAAGACATACAGATCATTATATCTTGAAGCTGACATTAGAACTTTATCCTCCTGGATAACATAATCCTTTTTCAACATGTAGCACTTCTTGTTGTCAAACACAACTTTGAATCCTTTATCACAGATCTGGGAGACTAAAAGCAAGTTGTTCTGTAGTTGTTGAACGTAGTTGACCTTGTCAAACTTCACTTTCTCGTTTCCCACTTCGCCTTGAGCGGTGATGTAACCTCCTTTATTCCCTTACATGTCCCCCTTTAATTTGTTTGACGTTAAAAAGGAGAGACGAATTCCCGGTCATGTGCCTGGACGCCCCACTATCAATAATCCAGGTATTTGTGATAGCACTGTAGCGGACACCCTGCACATTCAAAGGAATTTATTAGTTCAGGTTTGGGACCCAAGCCTTAACTGGCTTGGGTGACCCAGAGGAATCACACATCATGAACTCAACCCACTGTCCTTTAGAGGATGAGAGCACATCTTTCTCCTTCTTATTCTCATTATCAGACAAATTACTTGATTTTATTTTCCACAAACCAGTTTTGTGTAAGGCCTGTTTGTGGTAAACAGACGACTGACTTATGGTTTGAACTTTAGGTTCACTAATCCTCTTAGGTGGAGTATTAGATCTCATTTTAGAAAACTTGGTTTTGCATCATATAGTTCAATTTTCTTTTTGGGCGTCTGATAATAAGGACAATTAGGAGAGATATGTCCTCGTTTTCCACACCTGTAGCATGATCTTCCTTCTACAGATTGAGGAAAATTTTTATGTGGTGTTGAGTTTGGTAAGGGTGTGAGATGTGTCTGGTTGGGTTTTGTCACTTCTCTCTTAGATGTTTCAGCTTCTTTAACAAAATTAATTGTTTTAACATTTTGAACATCTTTAACTATTAGTTTATTTGGACTTTGATGAGTAACACGTTTTTGGTTAACTGGATTAGTCATATTTGATTCAGAAGTAGACGTGTGTGAACCTGACCTTAAATTAACCTTTTCAATTTGATCATCCAAATTTTCAATAGGCATCTTCTTTTTTTGATTTCAAAGTAGATTCCTTCTGTTTAGTGATATTTTTCACAGATTTGCCCGTAGAATCGGGATCACTAACAAGAGGAGTGGACACCACATGATCCTTTACTGGGTTATTATTGATTGGTCTACATTTAGTGTTCAAAAGGACTGCATGTGGTGGCGGAACTACTTTATAACCTAGACCTTCCCCATTATTTCGTTCTTTCACTAAGTTTTGAACTATGTGAGAAGAACTAGCCAAACTATGCAGTTTTTGTTTTAAAGATTCAACTTCGACTTCTAAAACTACTTCTTTCTTTTGAATTTAAATAAAAATTTATGTCATTTTCTTGATTTAATGCAACAACCTCGGTTTTGCTTAGTTGTTTTCCCAAAAGTTCTATTTTTTCTTTGAAATTGCACTTATTTTGTTTTAAAATACGATTAGCCTCAGTGCAGAGTTGTAAATCGTTTACTAAATTATCATTGTGTTCTAATAACCTTGCAAATTTTAGATCAATGCTTTCCTAAATTTGTCACATTCAGTACAAGCATGTTTTTCAAATAATTGGTCTTTAGAACTTACCTGTGAGGAATCAGATGAATCAGCCATCAAAGCTATATCAGACTCTTCATTAACTGGAGATTCTGAGTTTGTTGCTCTGAGCTCTTCCTCAACCAAGTGATCTACAACATTCACAGCTTCTTCGGTATCTAACATCGCTTGCTCAGCTATGATTCACCTTCACTAGCAGATCCATCACCCGGAGAGACAAAGCGGAAGGATCAGTCTTGCCCTTCATCACCTTGAGCAGTCAGAGCCTTTGTCTCTTTACTTGAAGAAGTAGTTCCAATCATATATTTGTCTTGACGGTTGAATGTAGGAAATGGGTTTCCATTTCCAGTTTTCTTGGGCTTTACACATTCACGTTTAAAATGCCATTTTTCACCACAGTTGAAACATGTGACTTTGGTTTTGTCAAAACCAAAAGTCGTATCTTTAGTGGCAACTAGATTTTGCCCCGTCTTTTTGACAAACTTCTTTGCTCTTCTGACTGCACTAGCCAAGGCCCACATTATGTCCATTCTTTCTAGCTCATTTTCATCAACTTGCTCATAATTCTCATCTCCAAGATGACAATTTCCAATCTTTTCGGCAACTAAACCATCATAAGATTGTACAACAGCCGCTAGAAGATCCATGTGCTCCTTAGCAACTTCCACTTTGACATTTCCGAGATTCTCAGTCTTCAACTTTGTAGTATTTGCCTCAGGAACTATGTATTGGGTTCCAGATGACCCTGACGTTTTGGTTCCTGAAGCACTGTTTTGTGAAGGAGCAGAAGAACTAGACACGAACGCTGTTTGTAACGGTGCTCCTGAAACAACTGGAGTCGAAACTGAGTTGTAAAGTGAAGGATTCTGAACATAGGATCCTTTCTTTGACTTGTATTTCATTCGCAGTTCTTCCTCCCTTATTTTCAAGATGAAATCATTTATGTCTAGCGTTGCAAGAATGTCGTTTTGTCTCAGATTAGACACAAATGAATCCCATTTATCAGGCAAACCATCAGCAAAGATTGAAACTTTATCTTTCATAGAGGTTGTCACACCATGAGTGTGCAACTAACTCATCAGATGATAGAATCTATCAAAAATATCATCCAAGCTCTCATTCCCTATCAAAGAGAAATTATCAAATTCCTTTTTGAGAGCTTTAGCCTTTAGTGCTTTGAGAGTTGTGTTTCCATCATATCTCTTCTCCAATGCCTCTCATAACTTTTTAGCCTGCTTGTTCTCAAAAAACTGATGAAAGATGTCCCAAGGTATCGACTGAGTCAACAAGGCATATACTTTCTATCAGCATTGAACAGAATCTTCTGAGCTTCACTCATTCCTCCCAATGTCAACTTGACTCCATTAGCATTGACTGGTATCCTATAACCCGTCTCAATGGATGTCCAAAGATTTGGGTCAACTCCATTTAAATAGATTTCAAACCGCTATTTCCACTGTGGATATTCATCTAACGTTAACAGCTTTGGCGGTTATTATGATTTCCAATCTCATTCTCCAGAAGTAGAAGGTTCTAGATGCAGGAGTCCTTTCCGGCAGTAAATACAGCAAATTGATCTTCCATTGCTTTAAACTTGGTTAACTTAGAACAGGACAGTTTCACTCGTGCGAATGGGCTATGTGTATGGGTCACCCGTGCGAATGAAGGATGCGAATGAATTCAATCGTGCGATTGGATTCAGTCGTGCGTATGAACAAGGTGATTGGAATCAACCGACTGGAGTTGTTCAGTCGTGCGGATGGGAGATGCGACTAAGTTCAGTCGTGTGAATGGAGTATACGAATGAGTTCAATCGTACGAATGGACCAATCGTGCGACTAAAGGCTGCTGTGTTTGTAAATCGAATATTTTTTCACTCAAAATACGAGTTTCCCAGGAACCCTAATCTGACGTATAATGAAAAACTGAGACTTTAATGCATGCAAACGTCGAAAACACCTTTTGAAGCAAAACGGTGACTCTTTTGATTTAAAAACGTAGATTTTAACACCAAAACCAATTGAATCCACGCAAAATCACGAGCCTAAGCTCTGATACCACTTGTTAGGACCGTGTACGTACGGAGTACTAACGGATTTTGCGTTAACCAGATCAAATAATGCGGAATCCTATTTGATTGGCGATCCAATCAGTGAGAACGATAACCCGATCGATATAACAATGAACTAAACGTTAAGAATGAGTAGGAATCGATCAAGATTGAACTATGAAGTTGGATTGGCTGTTTAGGACGCTCTGGACGGCTAGGGTTTATGAATATTCAAAGTCTTTCTCAAAGTGTTCTATTTTTCCATGAATTAAGTGGTATTTATAGGTTTGTAGTTTTCATTCGTACGACTGAACCATTAGCATGGTTCAGTCGTGCGACTGAATCATGCGGTTGATTCATACGCACGACTGAAGGTTCAGTCGTGCGACTGAGTCAATCTTATGTCTCAATCATACGACTGAATCAGTCTCCTAGTTCAGTCGTGCGACTGGTCCATAAGCATGATATATTCATGCGTATGGTCCATAAGTATGGTCCATTAGCATGAATAATCACCCGACTAAGTTGAACACATTACTTAATCATTATTGACTAAGAACTATGTACAACAACCTCAAACCTATATATGATGTTTATATATATGACATTAATGATATGAAATATTCAAAGACAATTAAACATCAAGACATATGACATATTTCATTTCATCATCACATTACACATATGTAAGACATGAAAGACTTTTACATTTAAGTACATAAACTAGGAACATCATGTATCTACACCAACTCTCAAGTAGCAGCTCACATCAGAAACCATCTTAGCAGCCTTCATCTTGTAGAGCTCACTGCAAAGGCAAAGATTGAAGAGGAGTTGAAACTAAGAGCAAGGGAAGTAAAGGAAGGGTCAACTACCAAGGGGAAAGCTTTCCTGTTAATGGTTGAAGGCCCAGCTTTAGAACCCATAGTTAGATAGGAGTATGAATACAACTCCCATCAACTAACTCTCTACAGAGGTACACAACAAAGGGTACATGTCATCCAGAGTAATAGACTAGATTTGTTGTCTACCAATGACTTGTACAAACTTCTCAGCACTACCTCAAGAAAGAATAAAGAAACAGACAAATATCTTCTCTCCTTAGTGCTGAAAGTTTTGAGATGTAGAACTCAGTGAGGTTTTGGTAGCATTAGCCTAGGGCGAGTTTGTTGTGTCAAGTAAGGTTGGTGCAACCAAAACAACACTTAGAATAATTTTGGTGCAACTAAAGAAAGACTTCTGAAGGCAAAGCTGCACTTCCGAAGGTTACGATTAGAGGAACTTCTGAAGAGGAACTCAGTCTTCCGAAGACAAAGTAATTCCTCTTCCAAAGACAAACACTTGGAAGGTTTCAAGACAAAGACTTCTGAAGTATAAAGTCTTGAAGATCAGAAGAAGTAGACTCTTCCAAAGTATAAGTGGCTTCGGAAGAACTTGTTCTTCCGAAGCCAGTTAACCTTCAGAAGAACCTACTATGAACCCATGGATATAAGTATGGTCCATCTGACAAGCCGCTGAAACCTCTGATATACTGCATGGCGTTTTCCCACGCCCATGTAGTTGACCATACTTTATTTCACTGTTCATCCTTTATTAGTTAGTACAATTACCAACTTTAGTTGGTGACAAAAAGGTGAGTCATGGACTTGTCGTGACTACCTAATCTTGGATAGTATTTTATCTTAGAAACCTTACTTCAAACAATGTAGTCTTTGTTTAGTAGTAAGTTCTAGCTGGTAATCTTAGTATAATCGACTGTAGATAGTAGTATATATAGTTCTCATTGTAAACTCAGTAAGTATGCTTGTAAAAGTTTTGTAAACTTTGAGTTGAGAAGTAATATATACAAGTATCTTGAAAACTATTTATTGTGTTTGCTTACTTAGTATATTATCATCAACTCTTAAAGGATTCTGCATCATCATTCGAGTGTGACTTAGTGTGTTTGAGAGAAAATACTTGTGTTGAGTGACCATATTCGATCCTGCAAAATATGATGTGATTTTCTCACAAATTGGATGTAATACCCTTCGATTGGGAACCCTAGCTAATCTCTGGTCATTTTGCTCACTAATTCTCTCAGATTTGAGGTTGTTGGTCCAAAACAGATCGAATTACAGTACTATTGATTGAATAAATGATTCAATATCAATAACAATTCTCTAAACAAACATATGATGAAGAATAATAGACCAAAAGTGTTCAAAAATAAATAAATCAAAGCCAAAACTCACAATAAACAAGAGCTCAATGATATTTCAATAAGATTCCAGCTTACAGAATAGACTTGCAACAATGATAATACGAATTAGGGTTTTGCAAGATTACCTACAATGAAAGAAACAAATTCTATATATAGAGTTGATAGTTTTGCTGACAGTTTCGCTGTCAGCGAAACTATCATTCCCAAGCTTAGTTTCGCCAGGCTGTGAAACTCAGTTTCGCCGGGTGAAACAAGACTGCTGACTATGAGCGAAACTATAGTTTCGCTCATAGTTTCGCTAGGCAGCAAAACTCTAACAACTAACTTACTTACAAAAGTAATCTAACATTTGACCTATTATATTTAAACATAAACAAAAACTAATTTAAGGTGAGTCCAACCTAATCTTGATCTTCAATACTCCCCCTAGGTTGGACCTCACCGGCTGGATCATCTTCGTTTGGCGCACCAGCTCCAATATCTTCTTCAGCGTTGGATCTGCCTTCAGCTTCGGCTCCTGCTGCACTCACATCTTCACCATGTGCACTAGCTCTTTCAAATGTCTAGTCAGATCTGTTGGACCCTAAAAGGATCATACATTCCAATTCAAGTGGTGGATTGATGGTTGTTCTGCTGAAATCCCACAAGTCCAAGAAGATATGCGGATGAAGAATCTGCAACAACAAAAGAAGACAAGTGTCGGCTATCCGCATTTGTATATGCGGATGACCAGAGAACAAATGCTGATAAGTGTTTGTTCTTCCGCATTAACAAATACGGACAGCCAAACAAATGCTGACAAGGATTTTGTACATCCGCATTTACTAATACGAATGCTCAGCAACAAATGCGCCAAGTGTTTATTCATCCGCATTTGTCAACGCTGATGATCAAACACTAATGCGATAGATTAAACAAATACTGATGAAGATCTACACATCCGCATTAGTTAATGCGGATGGACAACAACAAATGCTGATGAAGACTTTTGTACTTAGAATAGTTTATAGTACAGGGGTAGTTTAGTCTTTTTGTAAGGGCTTCTTGTCAGCCTATAAATGGAATAGAAATCCTCGTGTGTGAGGTGACGGCTGACTAACATTATACAATCAGAATATTTTGTTTAGTCTTATGTTCAGAAGGTGTATTGTTACTGTTTAATGCTCAAACCCTAGCATTCATTGTAACCGTTCACCTTAATTAATACAAAGAGCATTTATGAGTACTTCTTGCATTCACTGTTCTGTGATTGTATGATTCCGCCATATAATCATTGACTCAATCATCATATTCGATCCTAGTTGATTCATATCAACTGAGAATATCATTCTCACACCCAGTCAATTGGTATCATAGCTTTGGCTCTCGGTTCATCTTCAGATCTGCTCAGATCTGAACTGAAACTCGATTGATCTGGTGATTGAGTTGCTGATAGAGTGTTCGACTACCTCTGATCAGTATACATGCTGAAACTCTGCTGAAAACATCGACAGTCATTGTTCACCCGAAACCATTCACAAGAACAAATCTGTGAACAACTTGCTCAACCATAAAAATTAGAACAAAACATCATTAACATCTTAATATTCGCACATTAAAAACACCAGAAAAGTTACAGAAGAAGTTCCAACAAATCTCAGTTTATACTCAGCAGATCTGTTTACATAAGACTGTTTTTGGACTATTTGGACTTAACAATTAATCTAATTATTATTCCAACAAGTTAAAAACAAGCTTATTAAAATGGACTCTCATAATTTTTCTGAACTTGGTCATACTCCTAAACCTCCTATGCTAAAACACAAATCTGAGTTTAAGCAATGGAAAATCAGGTTTATGAATAATATTACAGATGTAGATTTGGATTACTGGATATCCATATGCAAAGGACCTCACATCCCTGTGACACTCTTGGCTGACCAAGCTGCTTTGTACAAGACATCAAGAATACCTATAGAAGATCTAACTCTTGATGATGATGATTATAAGAAGATAAAGATTGACCTTAAAGCATACTTCATTCTCACTCAAGCTTTGAAAATGGATGTACTTAAGAGTCTGGAGAAATATGGAACAGCTAAGGTTGTGTGGGATGCACTGCTCATCATGTGTGAAGGCAGCAGTGAAGTAGCAGAAATCAACAAGGATAAATTGGTCAATCAATATGAAACCTTCTATCACTCCAAGGGGGAGTCAAACTCAAAACAACTGCATAGGTTTGTGCAGCTGGTTAATGATCTTGAGATTATGGGGGTTACATACAAAGTGAAGGAGCTGAACAAGAAGATGTTGCACAGTCTCCCTGAAAGCTGGAAACAAAATGTGACCATGCTGAAAAACACACTTGATCTAGAAAGTACTACTCTGGATATCATGATTGCAAAGAAGAGATGTAGAAGAAATGGATCTTTGATAGCAAGACTCACTTGGGAGGAAGACTCACTTCTGCTCATCTGATCCAAGAAGACTTAGAAGAAATGGATCCAAATGATGTAGAAGAAATGGATCTGCGGTGGCAAATGGCTATGATAGCAATGAGAGCCAAAAAGTTTTTCAAAAAAGGAAGAAAGCTAAGTCTCAATGAGAACACCAAACTTGGATATGACAAATCCAAGGTCAAATGCTTCAACTGTGGTATGACTAGCCACTTTTCAAGAGAATGCAATGCTCCAAGAAGAAACAACAACAACTTTCAGAGGAGTTCTCAGGGCCAATCATCATCACAACCAAGCTCAAGCTTCCAATCCAACAATCAACATCAGTATCATCATCAAAATCAACATCAACAATCATACCAAAGTCAACCTCAGTTGACTAATCAAGCTCAAGGAAGAAGCCAACCCACTTCAAATGCTCTTTTCATCAGACAAGATGGAGTTTGTGATTGGAGTCTGTATGCAGAGGAAGTGAAGCCTCAATTCCAGAATCATGCACTCATGGCTCACATCAATAATGGCCCAACACCCATGCCATCTGAGGTAAAATCTAATCTTTGCAGTGATAAATGCATTGCTGAACTGCAGGGTTATCGTGAGCACAATCATAAATTGGCTGCTAAAATTAAAGAAGAAAAGGTAAAGTCAGAGATGCTTAAAAGAGAAATTAAAGGTTTTGAAATTAAAATCAAATCACTCATCTCTGACATTGAAAAACTGCATGGGGAAAAGTATACTCTTGCAGCTGAAAATGAACAGCTAACTGAAAAGTTAGCTCAATCAAAAGCTAAGCAATCACTTACTGAAGTGAAACTTGAAAAGTTTCAAATGTCTTCAGTCAAGCTGCAAGAGATGCTAGATTCACAAAAGGATCCCAAGGATATGACTGGGATTGGGTATAATTCATGTCCCCAACATACAATGACAATTACACTGTCATGCCTGAGTCTGTCACACTCATTGAGCAAAATGAACCTAAAACTATTGAACCCAAATCAGTAGTAAAACAAGTCACAAATCCTCAAAATAAACCAGATGTTTATATTGAAACTAATGAGGAGAAAATTAAATTAGGTTATCCAATTAAAATCAAGGAGTGCACAGACAAGACAGTGAATGTCATCAAACCAAAAAGCCCAGTCAAAGCCATAGTGGCATTTGTGAAATTCATTCCTGCAATTTTCAAAGAAAAGAATAAAATCAATTCTTCTTTGAAAACATCTGATGAAAGCATATCAGACTGTGAGATCAAATCACCAAAGAATTTGCTCAAATCAAACAACTCTCACATAAAAACAAAAGCAAAACTTCTCTGGTTTCAAAAACAAAAGTCAAATATGATCCTCAATCATCAAAATCAAAACAAGGGGTTGGTTTTGACATTGCAATAAGGATCATGTAAATCAGCTTGAACAGAAAGTCAGAAAGAGGTTGAGGAAATAAAATCAGCCTAAAAGAATCAAAAATAGTAGTGTTGTGAAACAAACTACTAAAAAGGCTGATCTTGCTTCTTCCCTAAAATCAAAGACTGAGACTCAGTTAAGAACTGGTAAATCTACTGAGTCATCAACATCAAAATCAGCTTCAAGAAACAAACATATGTATTGTGACATTTGTGAAATGTCTAATCACAAAACAGATGACTGTTATTTCAATCAATACTGCTCAATCTGTGACATGAACAATCATTCCACCAAAAATTGTTATTTTAACAAATATTGTTCTGTCTGTGATATGACTAATCACAACACATCTGATTGTTTCTTCAAACAAAAAGGCTTGAGAATTCCTCGAAACAAGCTCATCTCACCAATATCATCTGTAAAACCCAAGATCAAAAGTTATTTTTATAATAAACAATCCAGGACTTCAAGTTCTGATGATAATTTGGGTAATCTGAAAGAGTTAAAGAAAGGTCAAAGAAACTCAAATCAGAACTTTAAACAAACTCATGAATTTCATAAATCAAACTTGAAGTTTAACAATCAAAAGCGTGTCCAAATTTTTAAAAGAAACAGGGACCAAAGATTTGAATACTCTTCTAACTCTTCAGTTGAAATTGATGAGACGAAACCGGCAAGATATCAACAAAAATCCAGCAAAGCTTCATCCTCTAAGCCACAATTTAGAGGAAAATACCAAGAAGTTACTGTCATGGATAGAAATGGGAAACCCAATGTTGGAGCTGTAAAAGATAGTCTATATTATCAACACACTGAAAGTCAACAAAAGTCAACGTCACGGTCAAAGTCAACAAAAGTCAAACCCGACACGTTCGAGATGAGGAACGGAGATGAGACATTGAAGATTTTAATGACTAGGAGTTTTATTGTAATAAATATATTTTGTGGGAACAAAATATATTTTATCTTGTTTTTAGTCATTATTATGCTTAATATGTAATTTTGATTAATTAGCCTAAGTCTAGGGGGTTAAGTGCAATTAGTGAATATTAGTCTAGACTATAAATAGGTTAATTTTCATTAGTGTTGGAAAGGGTTGAATGACCAATTGATTGGGGTTTCCACTTTGTACAAATCATATGCAATCAATATAGATCAAAGGGGTTTTATTGTGATTATCATTGTTTGATCTTACAAATCTTCATAATATTTGATTCAAGTGTTTATCCTGGAGTTACAATTTGGTATCAGAGCCATTTTGGATCAAATTCATTGAAGATTTTGAAGATTATTGAAGCTGCTCGTACAATGCTGATAGAATCTTCATTACCCATTATCTTCTGGGCTGAAGCTGTAAATTGTGCTTCATATGTTCTAAACCGGGTGTTGATTGTGAAAGAAAAAAATGAAGACTCCTTATGAACTCTTTCATAAGAGAAAGCCTCTAATTGATTTCTTTCGGCCATTTGGTTGCTCTTGCACTCTTCTGAATACTCATTCTCAAAAGACAAAGTTTGGTGCTGTTTCTGATGAGTGTTACTTTGTTGGTTATTCTTCTTCTCAAAAGGCATATCGGGTTTATAACAAAAGAACACGTATCGTTCAAGAGTCGTTCTATGTTGATTGGCAGGAATCTAACTCTTCTAAAGTTAGATCTGAACCATCATGGTTCTTTGCTCCGATACCGTGTTTAATTCGTTCAATTTGCCAGTTTTTGATGATGATACATCCATTCCAAATGCTCAAACGAATATTATTTCATCATCTCCATCGTCTGTTCCTTCCAACTCATTAGTAAATGATGTTGTTTCAACTGATGTTAGTTCCTCGTCTCCAATGAATGATCCGGCACCAACATCTGATTCTTTATCTCATACATCTTCTCCTCTACCTGATCCAACACCTATCATCAATTCACCTTCATCTAATCTTTCACCGACTATGGGTGACATTTCTCCAAACATCTTTCCTTCAGCCAGCGATTACAAAACCTTGAAAGACCATCCTCTTGATAACGTGATTGGATCTATCTCTGATGGTGTTCGAACGCGAAGTCAATGGTTTAATTAATATTTGTCTTTTTTCATGCTTCATTTCTCAAACTGTCCCGAAAAACGTTCATGCTGCTCTACAGGATCCTTGTTGGGTGGAGTCCATGCAATTGGAACTTCAACAGTTCAGAAAGCTTAAAGTTTGGACCTTGGTTGACTTACCTCCTAACAAATGTCCAATCGGTACAAAATGGGTGTTTAAGAACAAACCGGATGATCGAGGTGTAGTGGTGCGTAACAAGTCTAGACTCGTTGTGCAAGGTTTTGCTCAAGAAGAAGGGATTGATTATACAGAAGTCTTCGCTCCAGTTGCTCGTCTTGAAGCAATCAGAATATTTCTCGCTCATGCTGCTCATAAACAATTTAAAGTCTATCAGATGGATGTGAAGTGTGCTTTTCTCTACGGAGAGATTGATGAGGAGATATATGTGTGTCAACCACCAGGTTTTGAGAATCCTAATTTTCCTGATAAAGTGTTTAAGCTTGACAAATCTCTGTATGGTCTTCATCAAGCACCCAGGATCTAGTATGAGACCCTTACACAGTATCTTCTAAGCAATGGTTTCTCTCGTGGTACCATTGATATGACTCTCTTCAAAAGGGAATGAATGGTGAAATGTTATTTGTCCAAGTTTACGTTGATGATATTATTTTTGGATCTACCAATTCTCAATTATGTAGAGAGTCCGAAGAGGTAATGAGTCAAAGGTTTGAAATGAGTATGATGGGAGAATGTGTTTCTTCCTTGGATTACAAGTTGAACAACAGAAAGAAGGAATTCTTATTCATCAGGAGAAGTATATTAAGGATATTTTAAAGAAAATTAAAATGGATGATGCTTCTTCTGAGATGACTCCATTTATTGCTCAGACTTGTCTTACTCCAGATGAAAACGGAAAACCAGTTGATCCTCATCTTTTTAGATCTATGATTGGCTCTCTCATGTATCTTACTGCAAGCCCTCCTGATATCACTTTTGTTGTTGGCTACTGTGCTCGATATCAGTCGGCTCCAAAAGAATCTCATGAGAAAGCTGTCAAAAGAATATTCCGTTATCTCAAAGGATCATCTCGTTTAGGGCTATGGTATCCATATGGAGGGAATTTTGATTTACATGCTTATTTTGATAGTGATTCCAATGGTTGCAGGTTAAACAGAAAATATGTGTCTAGAGGGTGTCAATATTTGGGAAATTGTTTGGTGTCTTGGCAGAACAAGAAACACACCACTGTTTCTCTTTCTACAGGGGAAGCCGAATATATTGCTCCCTCAAGCTGTTGTTCTCAAGTTCTCTGGATTCAACACCAAATGATTGGTTATGGAATTAATTTTCTCCATACACCTTTATTTTGTGACAATGAAGCAGCCATTGGGATTGCAAAAAATCCTATTCATCATTCCCGAACCAAGCATATCGAGACACGAATTCATGCAATTCGTGATGCTCAAGAAAAGGGTTTCATCGATATTATACCCATCGATACAAAACATCAAAAAGCTGATCTTTTCACAAAAACTTTTGATAAACCCCATTTTTATGAATTGATCTCTATGCTCGGGTTAATATCCTTTTAAATTTTCATTTTCTGTCCTTTATTATAAAAAAATAATTATAATAAATAAATTATAAATATTTTTCATAATTTATATAAATTATCTATTCTTTGAAAATAAAATTTTGGGGGAGTAATTTCATATCCTGAGATCGGAATTTAAAATGACGAGAAATGATTGTATATCCTCTAAGTATGTTCTTCATACATGACCGGTGCTTCAAAGAGAAATGATAGTAATTGATACTGGATTCTGTTTCACATAAAATTTTTCAAGAAGAATCGATCAGATTCTTTAACGATATGCTTGATAGACTCAGCATGAAGAATAAAGTAGACAGCAGCTCTATGATTAAATTAAACATCATGCTTAAGAATGACTGGAATTACTCAATTGTTTTGGCTTGCATAAAAACTGAGTCCTGACAAAAATTGGATTGAGAATGAATCTTTCACCCAGTCTGCTCTTATAAGTCATCTCCCTGGACCATATCTGGTATATTCTTGTATTTGTGTATCTTGTGTCTGTGCTAATCTCCTCTGCTGTACGAAAGTACTGACCTGGAGTGATGATCTCCTCTGCTGTACAATGGTACTGACCTAGAGCTCTCATCAGCAGATGTTTAAATGGTTATCTCCTCTGTTATACGTGAGTATAGATCTAGAGCTCTCACCATTTTGATATAATTATGTCAAATCATCTAATCGATGAGTTTTTTTCAGAATGAAATATTCTGTTTATAATCATTTGCACACTAATGCACAAGCCTTGCTCCGTATAGATTGATTCAAAATTCAAGAAATCCTGAGGTTGGGTGAGGGGTTTTGCCAAATGATTGTGGGGTCCTAACATTCTAAAGCATCTAATTGAACCTTAACAAATCATAAGCTGTTTGTTAAAAAAAAGATAAGGCATGAGTTTAAGTGGACAAATATATCAGCAATCATTATTAATTTGTTCTAATTTCAGTTGTTCCTGTGCAGATTGTGATAAGATCTCGTATTCAGTATGATCTCATTGCCGGTCGATGATTTTTGATCATCTTTATGTTCATAAATACCTAGAGGATGTGATCTCTGATTAATTTAGAACTCATTGTGTGACGTTCTTCATTATTCAAAATAAAAAAAATAATAATAATAAAAAATAACAAAATATATATATATATATATATATATATATATATATATATATATATATATATATAAATAAAAATAAAAAAATAATAATAATAATAAAATATCATAAAGGGGTGCCGAAACTACTCTTTCGCTAATTGTTTCGCATGGCGAAACTGCAATTTCGCTAGGTTTTCTAATTAGTTTTCAACTGGCTATCTCTTAGCGAAATTGCAGATTCTCTGGGCAAAACTGTAAATTCGCCCTGCGAATCTATAGCTTCGCTCTCTGCGAAACTATTTGCTATTTAAGTCGTTTTGATAAATTCTTCTCTCATTTTCACAAGATCGACCTGTGTAGTGGTTTAGGGCTTTTCCGTGACTTTCGTTGGCGATTCTGAGTATTGTTTGTGTTTTGGACCGATTGATTGTTTCTTTTACTTCGCATGTGAGTTTCGAACAGTGTTCAATCATTTAATCTGGTTAAAATTAACTCCTTTTAAGACATTTGGATTTTGACCCTTCGGTGTCTTCGCTGTTCATCCAGCGAAACTGCAGATTATTCTGCGAAACTGAACGAAAGTTCATTACTTCTCAGCGAAACTGTAAAGTTATGTTGTCCGCGCGAACTTAACAGTTTCGCAGAATCTGGACTTAAGCTTGTACAGTTTCGCCTGGTCATATTTTCTTTTTGAACAGCGAAACTAATATGTTTTTGCCAGCGAAACTATGTTTTTGCTTGCCGAAACTAATAGCGAATCTATTTTAAATTATTTTCGCCTAGTCGAAACTGTCTTTTGTTCAGCGAAACTAACATGTTTTAATGAGCGAAACTAGTGTTTCGCTTGCCGAAACTGTTAGTTTTCATTGTTTTATTATTATTTCCTTCTCTTCTTAATTTCTCATTCAACTTATCTGATTTCTTCATCAGGTTATCATGGCTAATCTCAAGTTTGATGAGCGGAATAATATCACCGCTATTTTAGATGATACTCATCCAAAGGCAGCTGGATTTAGAGATTGTATCAGATGGCTTCAAAGATCACCTATAGCCATGCCATATCTCATTTGCCTACCATCTATGATCTTCATATCAGAGACTTCTGGCGATCTGCAGAGTATGATACTCGAGGAGATTCACAGCGGATTACTGCTAAAGTCGTTGATCAAGAAGTGACGATCACTGCTGAGACTGTATCGAGGATTCTAAGACTTGAAGAAGATTCAGGAGATGAAGTGACTATGACAGATTCTGAGGTGTTCCATGCCTTTAGAAGTATGGGATATGAGGGACCAGCCTTTGGTTCCCGGAAGGAGATCAAGAAGTCATTTTTACCTAAAGAGTGGAGATACATTGCTCATGTTTTTATCATGTGTCTTGATCACCGTAAAGGTGGATCCGATGGTCTTAACATTGATTGGGCTAAGGCAATGGTGTTATGTTGTAAAGGTGAAAAGGCCAATATTGCCAGACTGATTTTTTCGTGCATGGCGGAGAATGTGATGGCGTTAAAGAAAGACAAATGGCTGCTGTATCCTCGATTTCTTCAGATGATATTTGATGATCTTATACCTCATGTTCCAAAACATGGAGAGATCAAGAGGCTGGTACAAATGAATCCCCGTATCTTTGTTGACTGCTGTGCCATTCGCCACGACTTCAGTGGAAAGATCACCCATCTTTGGGAAAACATGTATCCTCCTGAAAGCTGGAGCTATATTAAACGGGTGGATGAATCAGAAAATAAACGAGCTGAAGAAACAAGAGTACAGCAAGCTGATGCTACAAAGAAAAGAAAGAGATATGCCAAAGAAAAAGACTATGACTTTAAGGAGGATATTGCTGCACAAGCTGAGGAAGTTAGGGTTGAAAAAGAAAGAAGGTCTAAGAAGAAAACTGATTTTGCTGAACCTGAGCGACGAACCAAGCATAGATATGAAGGATTTACAACTAGAAGAGAGGCTAGTGAAAACCTTGATGAGGATATGATAAGCAATTTGAATACTTCGTTGGCTAATGAACTGAGTATGATCAAGACTAAACTCACAAACCAGGAAATCAGAAAAAGGGCAAGTGTAACTCCAGGAACATCAAACTTGAATCAAATCATGAAGAATTAGATCAAAATAATGATAATCACAATAAAACCCCTTTGATCTCTATTGATTGCTAATAATATTGTTTACAAGTAAATCCCTCAATCAATTGGTCATGCAACCATTTTTTAACCAAAACCTAATGACAATTAACCTATTTATAGTCTAGACTAAGATTCACTAATTGCACTTAACCCCCTAGACTTAGGCTAATTAATACAAAATTACATATTAAGCATAAAAATGACTAAAAACAAGATAAAATATATTTTGTTCACACAAAATATATTTATTACAATAAAACTCCTAGTCATTTAAATCTTCAACGTCTTGTCTCGATTCCTCGTCTCGAGCGTGTCGGGTTTGACTTTTGTTGACTTTGACCGTGACGTTGGCTTTTGTTGACTTTCATTGTGTTGATAATATAGACTATCTTTTCCAGCTCCAACAATACTCCCCCTTAGTCTATCATTATCAACGTCTTCATACGAATTCAGCCCCGAGAAATCAACTGTAGAAAGATCTTCAAATTAAAGTTTTTCGAATTTGATGAGAAAAGTTATTCATCTCATAAGCTCCCCCTATTTATATGCTCCCCCTTTTTTAGTGCATCCTTTGTGAGGATATTGGAACAACTTTCCCAAATCTCTAATCTCGAGTGCTTCAGAAGATGTAGGAGGAGGATTCCTAGCTCGGTATCTTCTGCAAACTTGATGAACAGGTTCTCTGATCAGGTACACTGCTCAACTGATGATCGCCCATCACTTACAGCAAAAATTGAAACACATTCTCAAACACAATCTCGACATTTCTAATTAGATCATTTCATTTTAACAAAATAAACCCGTGTTTATCTGTGTGTGAAAAACAAGCGAATCCGTGTTCGTTTGTACGTAATTTCTATAAATGCTTGAAAATGATAAAATTGTATCAGTATAATATGGAAGACCTAAACGAAATTTTGAACTAAAAATTTATTATATTTTTTATTTTTATTATATACATTTATTATAACATTTTTTTATCTATTATTTTTATTGTTTTTTTTTTAACATTTAAAACCGAGAACTGAAACGATCATGAGATCACATCCTCAAGATATACTTTAGCACAAAGATGAATTTAACCATCGACTAGCAATGAGATCACACTGATAACTGAATCTAATCATAGTCTTTAAATGATTTTGAAATTCTCAACAGATCAATAACGATTGCTGATATGTTTGTCCACTTAAACTCATGCCCTATCTTTTTCAACAAGCAGTAAATGATTCATTAAGGTTCGATTAAATGCTTTATGAAGATCATGATAGGTTGGACTCACTTTAGTATAGATGTTTACTTTTCAATGTAATAGGACTTGTGTTAGTTTCAGTTTGTATTTTGATAGTTATTAGCAGTTTTGGCAGTCCAGCGAAACTGTGAGCGAATCTATAGTTTCGCTCACAGTTTGCTGTTTTGGTTCACCCGGCGAACTTATGTTCTGCCGGGCGAAACTATAGTTTCGGCATAACAGTTTCGCTTGTAGCGAAACTGTCAGCGAAACTATGACTGCTATATATAGTTTTGTTATTTCATTTTGCATGATAAGTTTGCAAAACCCAAAAACGTGGAATTCTGTTGCAAACTATCATTCTCAAGCAGTTACTTCATTGAAATACATTGTGCTTATTGATATTGAGTGAGTTAGTTCATTTGCATTTCAAATATGTCTTGATTCTTCTTATTCTTCTCTTAATTGTTTGTTATTGTGCTTATATAAGTGATATTGATCAAACTATTCAATCAATTGTACTGTTCATCGATCATATGGACCAACAATATGGTATCAGAGCCTTAGTGCTCTTGATTTGTTGAGTTTTGGTGGTTTTGGTCAATATCTAGGTTCAATCAATTTTCATCGAATTATAAGCTGTTTTTGGGATGGAAATTGATTGAATTATGCTTGTTCTTCATTGAGGAAGATTCTACAATCATCAGATCTCAAATTCATTGAGTTTTGGATGATTTTGGATTGATTTTAAGGTGAAAAAGGGTTTTCAGATCGACGAGCGAAACTACAGTTCTTACAGCGAAACTGTGATCTTCATTCAGCGAAACTATGGTTTATTTTGGATCTGAAGTTGTTTTTTAGAATTTCAGCGAAAGTATCTCTTTGAACGAAAGTTCAGCAGTGTTTTTGATCAAGTATCAAGCGAAAGTGCTGCCGAAACTATATCTGAACGAAAGTTCAAGCTTGTTTCCTGCGAAATTAGCAGCGAAACTAAGCAATTGTTGTCTTTGATTCAAGCGAAAGTGCTGCTGAAATTTCAAGAGAAAGTGTCTGAGTTTGCGAAAGTATTTGTTGTAGCGAAACTATTAAGCAGGCTTACTTTCTCAGCGAAGTTGTTAGCGAATTTGCCAGCGAACTTACCAGCGAAATTACCAAACTTTCTGCGAAATTATAATGTCAAAATTAACTACTCTCACACTTGCGGATCTTGAAAGTGTTGCTCCTAATAGACCTCCAAGACTCATTAATGGAGATAATTTTGAAGATTGGAAGAGATGTCTCAAGGCTTTCTTTTTCTATACAGATCATAATCAATGGGAATCGATTATTTCAGGTCCTCATATACCTACGGTTACAGTTGGTGATGTCGTTTCTCAGAATAAAGATCCATCTTCTTATACTGAAAGAGATCTGAAACTGATTGATCGTGATCAAAAAGCATTTGGTGCTCTAACTCTCTGCTTGGCTCCTGACATCTACAATCGTTTTGCAGAGCATAAAAATGCTAAATCCCTTTATGATGCTCTCTGTGAATTCTTTGATGGGAATGCAGATCTGGTGAAAGACAAGAGTATTCAAGCTGAAAAGGAGTTTAACTCGTTTGTAGGATATAAGAATGAAAGTTTGACAGATTTTACAAATCGATTCTTAACTGTCTCAAGCACTCTGAAGAAATATGATGAAAGACTCTCCAACAGCGAACAAGTTAACAGACTTCTCGATTCTCTTCCACCACAATGGAGTCTTCAAGTGAGGATGCTCAAACAAGAAAGAGGTTTTACAGATTACAAGCTGATGGATATCATTAATAAATTGAAATCTTTTGAGTTGGATATGAAAAGAAGAGAATTTAACCAGACTATGATGCCCACACCTGGTTTTTCTCAAAATGCTGCTTTATTGTCATCCGCTGCAAACTCTCACATTCAGAATCCAATTCAAGGAGGGAGCAATTCAAGTAATTTCTCAAGTGGTAGTAATCATGTTGGAAAGGAATTGGGAAATTCTAAGGTGAATGCTGAAACTACTATTCCATCAGAAACAATGGCTCTTTTTGGAATGTTTGTTCAGAGCTATGAAGCTCTTGTTGCTGGTGAGTTGAAGGGTAAAGGAATGACTATGGAGGATATGTATTAAGTTGATCCTGATGATTTGGAAGAGACTGATATTCAATGGCAAATGGCAATGTTAACTTTAAGAGCTCGGAGGTTTATGGAAAGAACGGGAAGAAAGAATTTCGGTGGTCAATCATCAACCTCAAAACTAGGATTTGACAAGTCAAAACTGAGATGCTTCAACTGTAAACAATTGGGACATTTTAAACGTGAATGTCCATTACCAATTGTAACAGATCCTAGTAACACTGGAGTGCCAAGATTGACAGAGAAAGTAAAGGAAGAGGGAAATTCGTAAAAGGAGTCAGCCTTGATTTCTAATTTTGACTGGAGTGCAGAGGTGGAAGAAACCAGATCTGAAATAAATCATGCTTTAGTTGCTGAGATTGTGAAAAGTGATGAGATGGAAGTTGAGAAAGATGAGTTTGTGCTGTTTAAAGAATTCAAAGGAGAGAATGAATCTTCAGTAAAAGAGAAAGAAGAGAAAGATGATGGAGAGAAGAAAGAGAAAGCTACAGATTCAAAAGCTGTGAAAGGAAAAGAGAAGGATGATGCGGCCGCTATTGTTGAGGAAAGGAAATCGAGTACTCCAGTATGCATGTGCGATAAAGCTTTAGCTGCCGAAAAGATGGTAATGGGACTTCCTTATGAGGTAATACAGGATATGTGTTCATCTGCTTGCAAAATTAGACTTTTTGGGGTTTATAAGGCTAATCGTTTGTTAATTGATAATGAAAAGGATTTAAAACGAATTAATGATGAACTTAAATTGAATGAATCAAAATATTTTGTGAAATTAAATGAGGCTTTAAAAGAAACTGATCATTTAAAAAGAATTGTTTTGGAAAGGAATGTAGAGATTAATACTTTGACTGAACGAGTTGCTCTGGCTGAGTTTGAAGCAAGCAAACTTCAGTCAAAGTTAGATAAATGGACTATTTCTGGAATGAAACATGATGATCTTTGTAAATCTCAACGGGGAGCAAGAATTAAAACTGGTTTGGGTTATGAAAATGTACAGGTTTATCCTCCTCCTAGTACATATTGTTATTCTCCTATGCCTGTTCCTCATCCTTCTAATGATTTAATCAAATCAGATACTGATAGTATGTCTGCAGGTTTAGTTGGGAATAACTCTAAGTACATTCGTGAAGACTACGACTATGGACCAACTAGTGGGCTTGGATGCACTAGTTCTAGTACACCTGAAAAATTGCAGTCTGTTTTAGATAATAAGTCTAGTTTAAATTCAGTATTTGTTTCTAGTTCAAATGTAACAGACTTGAATGTCTCATGTTCTTCTGATTGTTCTATTTCATCTTGTAATTCAAATCTTAATAGTGATGATTTTTGTTCTGGTTTTGAATTGAATGAATCTGATGTTTCACCAAAAGAATCTGATGTTTCACATAACACAACTGAGCAACTTAAAACTAATTCTTTTGAAAAGTTCTTTTCTCAACCTATTCCATCTTTTATACCATTAAATATGACATCTTCAGAAAAATGCAGTTCTTCTGAAACTAGTACCAATGGTACGAGTTTTACTGATTTGTCAAAAGAATCAAGCTATGATTTTGTAAAGAATAATTCTGAGTCAAATAAACAAAAACATCATGAGATGTATGAGACATTCAGTGATGTTGATTCTAGTTTGTCTGAATGTGATGAGGAGATTATTATTGATCCTATTTTTACCTCATCACATCATCGATCTAGATTCAAACATCATTGTTTCAGGTGTGGTGAAGAGGATCATCTTATCAAAAATTGCCCTTTGATTGAAAGATCCTCTAATAGAAATTGTTTTGGGAATAAATTGACAAAATTGGTTAATAATTTCTTTCATAAAAAATCAGCTTCTTTGAAAACAAAGGTTGTTCAATCTTGGGTTCCTATTACTCCTGGCTAAATGATTTGTTCATTCATTTCAGGGATCTTCTTCAAAGATTGTAAACAGTCTGTGGCATGTTGATAGCGGATGTTCTAAACACATGACGGGATTAAAGGATTTGTTGACTAATTATCGAATTATCAATGGAGGATATGTGGCATTTGCTGGAGACAAGAAGGGTGGAAAAATGATTGGACAAGGAGAAGTTACTAATGGCTCTCTTACTCTTGAAAAAGTCAATCATGTTCCTGAATTGGCATTTAATCTTCTGAGCGTCTCTCAAATTTGTGATAAAGATATTCCAGTTCTATTTAAATCTGACGAATGTTTATTTTTGAAATCAGAGATAGCTGTTCCAGAAGATTTAATTCTCATGCGTGCTCCAAGGAAACACGATACATATCTTCTTGATATGAATTCTAATGAGTCAAAAGCTACTGCAACTTGTCTTCTTTCAAAAGCATCAACATCTGAGTCACTCTTGTGGCATCGTCGATTGGGCCATGTCAATTTTAAGATAATTAATAAATTAGTAAAGAACAATCTTGTTAGAGGACTTCCTTTAAAAGATTTCTCTGTGTCTGAAAAATGCATGGCATGTGCCAAAGGGAAACAACATAAGAAATCTCACAAGCCTAAACTTTTAAATAGCATATCAAGTCCTCTAGAGTTGTTACATACTGATTTATTTGGGCCAATTAGTGTTAAATCAATTGCTAAAAAGTCTTTCTGTCTTGTTGTTACAGATGATTTTTCCCGTTATTCATGGGTGAGATTTCTTGCTCACAAAAGTGAAGTTGCTGAGGAACTGCAGAAATTAATCATTTCAATTGAATCAGTCAGTAAGAAAAGAGTTATGGGATTAAGAAGTGACAATGGCACTGAATTTAAAAATCAGATTCTTGATTCATTTTGTGCTCAAAAAGGGATCGTGAGACAATTTAGTGCTGCAAGAACACCCCAGCAGAACGGAGTTGCAGAAAGAAAGAATCGTACTCTTGTGGAAGCTGCTCGTACAATGTTGATAGAATCATCACTACCTGTCATTTTCTGGGCTGAAGCTGTTAATTGTGCTTCTTATGTTTTAAACAGAGTGCTAATTGTGAAAGACAAAGTGAAGACTCCTTATGAACTTTTTCATAAGAGGAAGCCACTAATTGATTTCTTTCGCCCATTTGGATGTTCTTGTACGCTTCTGAATACTCAAGCACAAAAGACCAAGTTTGGGGCTGTTTCTGATGAATGTTACTTTGTTGGATATTCTTCTTCACAAAAGGCATATCGAGTTTACAACAAAAGAACACGTATTGTTCAAGAGTCATTTTATGTTGATTGGCAAGAATCAAATCCTACTGAAGTTAAATCTGAACCTGCATGGTTCTTTGATTCTGATACTGTGTTCAATTCATTCAATTTGCCAGTTTTCGATGATGATATGTCAAGTCCATGTACTCAAACGAATATTATTCCATCATCTTCATCGTCTGTTTCATCAATTTCACAAGTAACTGATGCTGTTTCAATTGATGTCAGCTCATCGTCTATGATGCCTGATCAAGCACCATTATCTGATTCTTTATCACCTACATCTCTTAACTCACCTGATTCATCACCTGACATTGTTCCATCTTCACCTTCATCTACTCTTTCTCCGGCGGCTGATACTTCTTCAACTATCTTTCCTTCTTCTGGAGATTATAAAACTTTGAAAGATCATCCACTTGATAATGTAATTGGATCTGTTTCTGATGGTGTTCGTACTCGAAGTCAATCTGGTCTGATTAATGTTTGTCTTTTCTCATGCTTCATCTCTCAAATTGTTCCTAAGAATGTTCATGCTGCTCTACAAGATCCGTGTTGGGTAGAGTCTATGCAATTGGAACTTCAACAGTTCAGGAAGCTTAAGGTTTGGACTTTAGTTGATTTACCTCCCAACAAGTATCCAATTGGTACAAAATGGGTGTTCAAGAACAAACCAGATGATCGGGGCGTGGTGGTGCGAAACAAATCTAGACTTGTCGTGCAAGGCTTTGCTCAAGAAGAAGGTATTGATTATACAGAAGTCTTTGCTCCAGTTGCTCGTCTTGAAGCAATCCGTATATTTCTTGCTCATGCTGCTCATAAACAATTCAAAGTGTACCAGATGGATGTGAAATGTGCTTTTCTCTATGGCGACATTGATGAAGAAATATATGTGTGTCAACCACCAGGCTTTGAAGATCCTGATTTTCCTGATAAAGTGTATAAACTTGATAAATCTTTGTATGGACTTCATCAAGCACCCAGAATCTGGTATGAGACTCTTACACAATATCTTTTAAGCAATGGTTATTCTCGTGGTACCATTGATATGACCTTATTTAAGAAGGAGGTGAATGGTGAAATGATCTTTGTTCAAGTGTATGTCGATGATATTATTTTTGGATCTACAAACTCTAAGTTGTGTAGAGAGTTTGAAGAAGTAATGAGCCAACGGTTTGAAATGAGTATGATGGGAGAAATGTGCTTCTTTCTTGGTTTGCAAGTTGAACAACAGAAAGAAGGAATTCTTATTCATCAAGAGAAGTACATTAAAGATATTCTGAAGAAATTTAAAATGGATGATGCGTCTACTGAATTGACCCCCTTTACTGCTCAGACGTGTCTCACTCCAGACGAAAATGGAAAACCAGTTGATCCTCATCTTTTTCGTTCTATGATTGGCTCTCTCATGTATCTTACTGCAAGTCGTCCTGATATCACTTTTGCTGTTGGTTACTGTGCTAGATATCAGTCGGCTCCAAAGGAATCTCATGAGAAAGCTGTCAAACGAATTTTTCGTTATCTCAAAGGATCATCTCGTCTCGGACTGTGGTATCCATATGGTGGAAATTTTGATTTACATGCTTATTCTGACAGTGATTCCAATGGTTGCAGGTTAAACAGAAAATCTGTGTCTGGAGGATGTCAATATTTGGGTAATTGTCTGGTATCTTGGCAGAGCAAGAAACAAACAACAGTTTCTCTTTCTACAGGGGAAGCTGAATATACTGCTGCATCTAGCTGCTGCTCTCAAATTTTCTGGATACAACACCAAATGATTGATTATGGAATCAATTTCCTTCATACACCTTTATTCTGTGATAATGAGGCTGCCATTGGAATCGCTAAAAATCCTATTCATCATTCTCGCACAAAGCATATTGAAACCCGAATTCATGCGATTCGTGATGCTCAAGAGAAGGGTTTCATTAATATTATTTCCATTGACACTAAAAATCAAAAGGCTGATCTTTTCACAAAAACGTTTGACAAACCTCGTTTTTATGAATTGATTTCTATGCTTGGGTTAATATCTTTTTAAATTTTTATTTTCTATTTCTTTGATAATAATTTAAAAAAAAAAAAACAATAAAAACAAAAATAAAATTTTTTAGTTCCAATTTTTCTATAATTATTGACATATGAAAATAAAAATTTGGGGGAGTAATATCAGTATTTTGAGATTGGATTTAACATGATGAGAAATGATTGTATATTCTCTAAAATTTCTTATCTACATGACCAGTAATTCTATGAGAAATGATAGTAACTGTCTCTAGATTCTGTTTCATAATAAAAAAAATATAAGGAAATGGATCAAATTCTTTGACGATATGCTTGATAGACTCAGCCTGATGAATGAAGTAGACAGCAGCTTTATGGTTAAATTAAACTTTATGCTTAAGAATGCCTGGATTTACTCATTCATTTTGGATTGAACAAAAACTGAGTCCTGACAAAAATGGATTGAGAATGAATCCTTCATTCATTGTGCTTTGTTAGTCATCTTTCTTTGCTGTTTTATTTTTGTGTTAAGATGTCTTGTGTCTGTGCTTATCTCCTTTGCTGTACGGAAGTACTGACCTGGAGTGATGATCTCCTCTGCTGTACGGTAGTACTGACCTGGAGCTCTCATCAGCACATGTTCAAATGGTTATCTCCTTGTTATACGTGAGTATAGATCTGGAGCTCTCACCATTTTGATATAATTATGTCAAATCATCTTATCGATGAATTTATCTCAGAATGAAATATTTTGTGTATAATCATTTATATACTTTTTCAAAAGTTTGCTTCATGAAGATTGATTCATAATTCAATAAATCCTGAGGTTGGGTGAGGGTTTTTACCAAATGATTGTGGGGTCTTAGCATTCTAAAGCATCTAATCGAACCTTAAATGAATCATAAGCTGTTGTTTGAAAAAGGATAAGGCATGAGTTTAAAGTGGATAATTATATCAGCAATCGTTATTGATTTGTTCTAATTTCTGTGATTTCTGTGCAGATTGTGATCAGATCTTGTTTTCAGTATGATCTCATGACTGGTAGATGATTTTTAATCATCATTATGTTCTAAAATATTTAGAGAATGTGATCTCTGATTATTTTAGATCTCATTATGTGATGTGCTTCCCTTGAGTATTATTGATAATAAAAAAAATATATAAAAAAAATTAAAAAATAATAAATAAAAAATAAAAAAAAATAAAAAAATAAAATAAAAAAAATATTAATAAAAATAAAAAATAAATAAAAATTTTGGTGCGAAATTATTCTTTCGCTGACTGTTTCGCTAAGCGAAACTGCAATTTCGCTAGGTTAGCTTATAAGTTGTTAACCAGTTATCTTTTAGCGAAATTACAGTTTCACTGAGCGAAACTGTAAATTCGCTTGACGAATTTATAGTTTCGCTGCCAGCGAAACTATTGACTATATAAGTCAATTTTGCGAAATTTTCTTCATAACTTCGCAAATCTGGTTTTAGTTGACTGTTAGGGTTTTAGACTTCTTTCACGGCGATATTGATTTGAAATTGGTTTTTAGACCGATTTTGAGTGATATTATCTTCAGATGTGAGTTTCGAACATGAATTGAGCATTTAATCTGGATTATATCTCTGTTCTGTGAAGCGATTTGGATTTGTCGCTTCGGTGGTTTCGCTGTTCGTTCAGCGAAACTACCGAAGTTTCAGCGAAATTGAACGAAAGTTCACTGTTTTTCAGCGAAACTGTAAAGTTATGCTGTCCGAGCGAACTTAACAGTTTCGGCACATCTTATCTAATTTCGCAAAGACTAATCCTTATTTCACAGTTTCGTCTATAATTTCTCAAGTCAGCGAAACTAATTTGTAACAGCGAATCTAAATTAATTTCTGGTGAAACTAGTTGCGAAACTACTTTGAATCATTCTAATCTTGTCAAAAATACTTTTTGTTCTGCGAAATTAACAAGTTTCTATGAGCGAAACTATAGTTTCGCTTGTCGAAACTGTTTGATTTCCTTGACGAAATTGTCTGTAATTCAGCGAATCAATCATGTCTTAGTGAGCGAAACTGTTGTTTCGCTTGCCGAAATTAATTTTTTTTTTTTGTTTGTATCTTATTTTTCTTATTTTCAGTATTTCTTATTCAAATTTATTTGTTGTTCTTTTCAGATTATTATGGCGAATCTAAAGTTTGACGAGAGGAATAACATTACTGCGATATTAGATGATACTTTGCCTAAAGCGGCCGGATTTCGAGATTGTATTCGATGGCTCCAACGATCACCCATTGCATATGCTATTTCTCATTCTCCCACTATATATGATCTTCACATTAGAGATTTTTGGAGGTCAGCGGAATACAACACCGGAGGAGACGTTCAGAGGATCACAGCTAGGGTACTTGCTCATGATATATCTATTACTGCTGAAGATGTGTCGAGGATTCTTAGACTGGACGATGATACTGGTGATGAGGTTGATATGACAGAATCTGAAGTATTCCAATCTTTCCGGCAAATGGGATATGAGGGACCAGTTTTTGGGTCGAGGAAAGAGATTAAAAAGTCATTTCTATCTAAAGAATGGAGATATATAGCTCACGTGTTTATTATGTGCTTAGATCACCGTAAGGGTGGATCAGATGGACTTAATCTTGACTGGGCCAAAGCAATGGTGATATGTTGCAAAGGAGAGAAGGCAAATATTGCTAGATTGATCTTCGCTTGTATGGCAGAAAACGTGATGGCAGTGAAAAAGGATAAATGGTTGTTATATCCTCGTTTTATTCAGATGATGATTGATGATTTGATTCCTGATGTTCCTAAACACGGTGAAGTTAAGAGATTGGTTCAGATGAACCCTCGGATATTTGCAGATTGCTGTGCTATACGCCATGATTTCAGCGGTAAAATAACCCATCTCTGGGAGAACATGTATCCACCAGAGCGATGGAATTATATCAGACGAGTGGATGAGTCTGAAAATAAAAGAGCTGAGGAAACACGAGTGAAACAAGCTGATGCAGCTAAGAAACGAAAGAGATATGCAAAGGAGAAAGATTATGATTTTGAAGAAGATATAGATACACAAGCTGAAGAGATAAGGGTGGAGAAGGAACGAAGGTCTAAAAAGAGGACTGATTTTGTAGAACCTGAACGGAGATCAAAACATAGACATGAGGGTTACACAGCTGGGAAAGGAGCAAGTGCTGGTCTTGATGAGGATATGATTCGTGGTCTAAATACTTCATTGGCTAATGAGTTAAGTATGATAAAGACCAAACTGATGAATCAAGAGATTCGGGAACAACAGAAAGATGAGATCATGGATGGAATGAAAAAGATGTTGATTGATCAGAACAGCTTGATTAAGAAGTTATTTGAAGAGATCTCACAGATGAAGACTGCTGCTGGCCTACCCAGTCAACTAACTCAATCTGAGTTAGATGATATGACTGATTTATCTAAGTACCCATTCTTGAATGTTGGTACCTCATCAAAGGTAGGAGAGGGCACCTCTGGAGCAGCTGACACTGAAACAAGAGAACAAGAGATTCCAAGAGAAGAGGATGAAGAGGCTGGTAGAAATGATGAAGATGAGATTGTTGAGGCTGAGTTTGTTAATCTACAGTTTGACTTTGATAAAGATATTTTGGGAGAAGAAGTGATTGTTAAAGCTACTCATGAGGAGACATCAGATAAAGGTAAAAGTTTGATTGATGAAGAAGAAGAGGAGGATGAGCAGTTGATTGATTATGATTCTGAGCCAGAATTCTATGAAGTAGATGAAAGACCTCTAGTGTATGTGGCTAAGAAGGGAGAGGATGAGAATGATGTGTTTGAAATGGATAAGAGTGATTGGTTGATAAAAGAGAAGGAGGCTGAAGAACTCACTCCTCTGTTTCAAAATTTGGAGGGTTTGAACAAGAAGGAAGCTGACAAGAAGATAATCAGCTGGTGTTATAATCCTTTCTTAAAGATGTTCTTGATTAAAAGACGAGGAGGCAATATCAGTTACATGCTTAAGAGGAAGGCGTTTAAGACCTTGCCTAAGTGGGATCTGAGACGATTAGCTACACTGCCTTTGATTAATGCTAATTTAAGTGAAAGGGCAGAATTTCTGGAGAAGGAGATTAAAAATGGTCTAAATGATAATTTTGAATCATTTGGTTTTATGAAGGCTGAACGAAAGAGATCCAAGAAAGACAAAGACTGGGAGACAGGGAAAGGGAGATTTGTGCTGAGAGTTAAACCGCCTAAGACTGTGAACAGAGTAAGACTGGCTGATCCTCTTCCTCCTCGTTTACAGGACTTTGAGAAGTGGTTCTATGATAATAACACCGGGGAGGCTGTGATTAGAGTTAAACAAGGAAGAGAATTTAGGGTGTTTGACCCAATGGAGTTATTCAGCTTTTGTGATGAAGATCTTTTGATTCTCTGTGAAAATCATATAAAGGCGGGGGCAGGTGAGGAAACAAGGAAGGAAGCAAGCTTGTTTATGAATGTGGCGAATAAAATAAGGGGAGTTCGGGCAGAGGTGAAAAGTTTGGCTGAAAAGGTGAGAGCACAAGATGACTTAGCTATGGATGTTCAAGACTTAACTAGACAGTTTGCTAGAGCTAGTGGTCATTCACATGAAGCTGATGAGGCAGGAACTAATCTTGGAGAATCTGTGGCTGAAGCTTCTCAAGACATTGCTGCAGGAGGAGTTGAAGACAGATCTACAGCAGCTGAGGAAACGGGAGCTGAAGAGCCGAACGAAGAGCAGTGAAGACAGTGAGGTCCAACCTAGGGGGAGTATTGAAGATCATGATAGGTTGGACTCACTTTAGTATAGATGTTTACTTTTCAATGTAATAGGACTTGTGTTAGTTTCAGTTTGTATTTTGATAGTTATTAGCAGTTTTGGCAGTCCAGCGAAACTGTGAGCGAATCTATAGTTTCGCTCACAGTTTGCTGTTTTGGTTCACCCGGCGAACTTATGTTCTGCCGGGCGAAACTATAGTTTCGGCATAACAGTTTCGCTTGTAGCGAAACTGTCAGCGAAACTATGACTGCTATATATAGTTTTGTTATTTCATTTTGCATGATAAGTTTGCAAAACCCAAAAACGTGGAATTCTGTTGCAAACTATCATTCTCAAGCAGTTACTTCATTGAAATACATTGTGCTTATTGATATTGAGTGAGTTAGTTCATTTGCATTTCAAATATGTCATGATTCTTCTTATTCTTCTCTTAATTGTTTGTTATTGTGCTTATATAAGTGATATTGATCAAACTATTCAATTAATTGTACTGTTCATCGATCATATGGACCAACACTTTAGAATGCTAGGACCCCACAATCATTTAGCAAAAACCCTCACCCAACCTCAGGATTTCTTGAATTTTGTAATGAACTTTACAGAACAAGGCTTGTGCATTAGTATGCAAGTGATTATCGACAGAATATTGCATTCTGTGATGAATTCATCGTTTAGATGATTTGACACTACATAGACCAAAATGGTGAGAGCTCCAGTCTATACTCACGTATAACAAAGGAGATGCCCATTTAATCATGTGCCGATGAGAGCTCCAGGTCAGTACTATCGTACAGCAGAGGAGATCATCACTCCAGGTCAGTACTTCCGTACAGCAGAGGAGATTAGCACAAACACAAGACACATAAATACACCAATCATTGCACAAAGATATGTCTTATATGATTTGTATCATGGTGGGTGAAAGATCAATTCTCAATCCAATTTTTGTTAGGATTCAGTTTTTGTGCAGGCTAAAATAATCGCGTAAATCCAGATATCCTTAAGCATATATTTTAATTTAAATCATGATGCTGCTGTCTACTTTATTCTTCAGGCTGAGTCTACCAAGCATATCATTAAAGCATCTGTTTGTTTTTCTATTATTTGCACTTAAAAATAAGATGTAAATCAGATAACAGCATCAGTTACTATCATTTCTCATTTTTCAAACGCTAGTCATGCAAAAACAAGCATTTCAAGAAGATATACAATCATTTCTCAATCATCTCAAATCAAGTTTCCAGTTCTCTTTTAATTTTTATTTACTTATACTCTCCCCCTAAATTTTTATTTTTGCAAACTTTTTCTTATTATTTTATTATTTTTATAATTTTTTTTATTTTTTTATTTTTTTATTTTTTAAATTTTTTTAATTTTTTATTTTTTTTAATTTTTTTTTAAACTGTACAAAAATAAAAATTTATCAAAGAAGGTCTTCCAAACTACACTGATATGAAAATAAGAAATGAATTCTCAAGAAATATGCAGTGACTGTGAAGTGAGAACTGTGATAATGCAGATAAAAATCCAGATTGTGGATATAATACCATGACCTTAACATGTTTGTTCCGCCTCAAATTTGAATTAGGAACAATCTCTGTCAGTAAACCGGATTACTAACAGTCCTCCTGAATTGTTCCTGCACTCATAAACAGATTAGTTAGAAAGGGGAACCCAGGCCATCGAAGTCCTAGAAGTTCCTTTTTCATCAATATAAGAAACCTGCTTCGGCACACAACCGTTTAAACAATCGGGGGTTGCTGTATCCTTCTTTTTAATTTGCCAAATTTGTTTCGGTTCAATTAATTTGGATTTGAATGAATTAAATTTGGAAATCATTTTCTGTTTAAGACCGGAATGAAAAGAATTTGGTTTTAAACCTTTGGTCATTTTCATCTTTGAATCATGTGAAACCGGCTTCACATGAAAAGGTTTGGATGGAGGGTTTTCCATCCAACCATTCAAAGATGTGTGCTTTTTACCTCTTGATCCAGAGAAGCAACCTGTGTTGCCTTTACCGTCTGGAACATTCTTTTTATACTTACATTCGGAGAAGCAATTTGTTTTGCCTTTACCATTCGTAGCAAGCCTTTGAGGACATTTCTTAACCACATGACCTTCTTTTCCACACGCAAAACAAGCCTTGAAAAGCTTTTGATTCTTTGTAGTCCCGTGTTGTGGAGGTGGTGATGAGGATTGCTTGGAGCTTGTAGCAGATTCTTGCTTGTTCTGTAGTTTCTCGTGCTGAGCAGTGAATGAGATCTTTTCTGATTTACTGGGATGCTTTGCAATTGGAGAAGAGATCCGTATTGGTCTTGATTCAGCTTTTGGAAGCTTTTGTGACTTGACAATGTCAGGAGATATCTTGATCTGTGAGGAACCAACACGCTCCTCTATGATTGATTCATCATCTGAGCTTATCCAGTCTCGTATACACAGATCATTCTCCAACGGATCTTGATTGACATCTCCTATCGTGTTGGCTTCGCTTGTAGGATCTTCATTGCCTGATGATTCAACAACTATTCGTTCTTTGACATACCTGACGGGAACAAACGAAGGAATGTTACCTGATTTGAATTTGTTGAAGAAAGTTGGAGAAAAAACTGATATTGGTGTTTGAGCATCAGAAGTGGAATCGTCATTAATCTTCTTATCAGACCCTTGCTTGAGGAATCCCAAACCTACAGGAGAATCCTGCACATCTCTAACCTCTTTAAGATTAACACTGCTTAGACCTGCATTTAAACGATTAGTTTCTGCAGCTTCAATCAAATCATTTGTTGAATGAGGTCTGGGAATTGGTGAATAACATAAAGTAGAAGGAGGTGGAACTGAATTAAATACAGTTTCACCATCAGATTTATATCCAATCCCATGTTTTACCCGCACCCCTTGTTGTTTAGCAATAAGCTCCTCCTTTTTCATGTGTGAAAGGGTCCATTTATCAAACTTTGTTTGAAGTTGAGTTGTTTCAAATTGAGCTAAAACAGCCCTTTCTTTCAAAATATTAATTTCAACGTTACGCTCCAAAATGGTTCTTCTTAAAAGATCATTTTCAGCCAATGCTTCAATAAGTTTTCTTGAAAAAGCAATTTCATTTTTCTTTAATTCCTGATTGATTGTTTTTAATTCTTTTTCATTTTCCAATAACAATGTGTCTGCCTTATAAATCCCAAATAACCGGATTTTGCATGACGAAGAACACATATCCTGAACAGTCTCATAAGGAAGACCCATGATAGTTCGTTCTGCAGCTAAGCTCCTTTCACAATTACAAACCCGTGTGATATTTTGTTGTTCCTCTTCTGTGACCTTCAGCATCTCGTCAGTCTCAGATTCTTTCTTTCTGTTATCAGCTTTTCCAGCCTTATCATTATCGGCTCTCACAGAATCCAGTTTACTATCATTGTTGACTCTTAAAGCTTCACGATTCTCTTCAACAGTTTCTCTAAATTTAGAGTTTAAATCCGAATCAGTTCTCAATAACTTCAACTTTTCAATCATCTCTGTTTTGTAATCAAGTATGTTTGTTACAGAAGAAACAAGTTCAGTATTAAGCACGTGGGTTTGATGTGGGAACACAGCTTGCTGAAATTCGTTTCTTTGGATATCCATCTCAAGAGATTTTAGTCTGCTGATCATATCCATAAGTTTTGTGTCGACATAACCTCTTTCTTGCTTCAGCATTTTAACTTGATGATTCCATGCAGACGGAAGCGAGTCAAGAAGCTTTTGAATTTGTTCATGATTACTAAGATCAGGAACATGTTTCTTTAGATTATTTGCCACTTTCAAAAATCGATCAATTAAATCTGACAATTTTTCTTTCTTTGTACCTGCAAAAGAGTCAAACCGGCTTTGTGCCGTTGTGAGATTATCTGATTTAAAGTCTTCTGAAGATGACATTGTATTAAAAAATTTAAACAATTAAACGCCCCAAAAATATTTTTCTCAAAAAGTTTAGAATAATTCTCCCCGGGAATAATATTATTTGTTAAACTGCAATTTCGCTAGGTTTGCTAATAAGTTGTTAACCTGTTTTCTTTTAGCGAAATTACAGTTTCACTGGGCGAAACTGTAAATTCGCCTGACGAATTTATAGTTTCGCTGCCAGCGAAACTGATGGCTATATAAGTCATTTTTGCGAAATTTCTTTCATAATTTCGCGACATCGTTCAGTGTCTCGTTTTAGGGTTTTTCCGTAACATAAACGGCGATTTTGATTTGTGTGTGTTATTTGGACTGATTTTGCGTGCTATTCTCTTCGTATGTGAGTTTCGAACACTGATTGACTCTTTAATCTGGATTACATCATCTATTCATAAGGAATTTGGATTATGTCGCTTCGGTGGTTTCGCTGTTCGTTCAGCGAAACTACTGAAGTCTCTGCGAAATTGAACGAAAGTTCACATCTTTTCAGCGAAACTGTAAAGTTATGCTGTCCGAGCGAACTTAACAGTTTCGCCATATCTTATCTAAATTCGCAATGACTGATCCTTAATTCACACAGTTTCGCTTGTATTTTCATGAGTCAGCGAAACTAATTTGTAATAGCGAAACTAAATTAATATTTGGTGAAACTAATTGCGAAACTACTTTGATTCATTCTAATCTTGTCGAAACTACTTTTTGTTCTGCGAAAATAACAAGTTTCAATGAGCGAAATTATAGTTTCGTTCGTCGAAACTGTTTTGTTTTCTCTTGTCGAAACTGTCTTTAATTCAGCGAAACTATCATGTCTTAGTGAGCGAAACTATTGTTTCGCTTGCCGAAACTGATTGTTTCTTATGTTTTTGTCTTATTTTCCTATTTTCAGTATTTCTTATTCAAATTTATTTGTGGTTCTTTTCAGGTTATTATGGCGAATCTCAAGTTTGATGAGAGGAATAACATCACTGCCATATTAGACGATACGCTTCCAAAGGCGGCCGGATTTCGTGATTGTATTAGATGGCTCCAAAGATCACCCATTGCATATGCTATCTCTCACTCACCCACTATCTATGATCTTCACATTAGAGACTTTTGGAGATCAGCTGAATACAACACTGGAGGAGATGTTCAGAGGATCACAGCTAGAGTGATTGATCATGATATATCTATTACTGCTGAGAGCGTGTCGAGGATTCTTAGACTAGAAGATGATACTGGTGATGAAGTTGATATGACGGAATCTAAAGTATTCCAAGCTTTCAGACAAATGGGATATGAGGGACCAGTCTTTGGTTTGAGGAAGGAGATTAAAAAGTCTTTTTTATCTAAAGAATGGAGATATATAGCTCACGTTTTTATTATGTGCTTAGATCACCGTAAGGGTGGATCTGATGGACTTAACCTTGACTGGGCCAAAGCTATGGTGATATGTTGTAAAGGAGAGAAAGCAAACATTGCTAGATTGATCTTTGCGTGTATGGCAGAAAATGTGATGGCGGTGAAAAAGGATAAATGGTTGCTATATCCTCGCTTTATTCAGATGATTATTGATGATCTGGTTCCTGATGTTCCTAAACATGGTGAAGTTAAGAGATTAGTGCAGATGAACCCTCGGATATTTGCTGATTGATGTGCTATACGCCATGATTTCAGTGGTAAAATAACCCATCTCTGGGAAAATATGTACCCACCAGAGCGATGGAATTATATCAGACGGGTTGATGAGTCTGAAAACAAAAGGGCTGAGGAAACAAGGGTGAAACAAGCTGATGCAGCTAAGAAGAGAAAGAGATATGCAAAAGAGAAAGATTATGATTTCGAAGAAGACATAGATACACAAGCAGAGGAAATAAGGGTGGAGAAAGAACGGAGGTCTAAAAAGAAAACTGACTTTGCTGAGCCTGAACAAAGAACAAAACATAGACACGAGGGTTTCACAGCAGGGAAAGAGGCTAGTGCTGGTCTTGATGAGGATGTGATTCGTAGTCTAAATACTTCATTGGCAAATGAGTTAAGTATGATAAAGACTAAACTGACGAATCAGGAGATTAGGGAACAACAGAAAGATGAGGTCATTGAAGGAATGAAAAGGATGTTGGTTGACCAGAATAATTTGATTAAGAGATTGTTTGAAGAAATTTCTCAGATGAAAGCTGCTGCTGGCCTACCTAGTCAACTAACTCAATCTGAGTTAGATGATATGACTGATATATCTAAGTACTCATTCTTGAATGTGGGTACTTCATCCAAGGTAGGAGAGGGCACTTCTGGAGCAGCTGATACTGAAGCACAGGAACAAGAGATCCCAAGAGAAGATGCTGGGAGAAATGAGGAAGATGATATTATTGAAGCAGGGTTTGTTAACCTACAGTTTGACTTTGATAAGGATATTGTGGGAGAAGAAGTGGTTGTTACAGCTACTAATGAGGAAGTGTCAGATAAAGGAAAAGGCTTGATTGATGAAGAAGAGGAGGATGAGCAATTGGTTGATTATGATTCTGAACCGGAGTTCTATGAAGTAGATGAGAGACCTTTGGTGTATGTTGCTAAGAAAGGAGATGATGAAGGTGATGTGTTTGAGATGGATAAGAGTGATTGGTTGGTGAAGGAGAAGGAGGCTGAAGAACTTACTCCGTTGTTTCAAAATATGGAAAGTTTAAGCAGGAAAGAGGCAGACAAGAAGATAATCAGTTGGTGTTATAATCCTTTCTTAAAGATGTTTTTGATTAAAAGAAGAGGAGGCAATATTAGTTACATGCTCAAGAGGAAGGCTTTTAAGACCTTGCCTAAATGGGATCTGAGACCGTTCGCCACCTTGCCTTTGATTAATGCTCATTTAAGTGAAAGGGCAGTATTTCTTGAGAAGGAAATTAAAAATGGCCTTAATGATAATTTTGAGTCATTTGGATACATGAAGGCTGAACGAAAGAGATCGAAGAAAGATAAAGACTGGGAGACTGGGAAAGGGAGGATTGTTTTGAGAGTCAAACCACCTAAGACTGTAAACAGAGTAAGATTGGCTGATCCTCTTCCTCCACGTTTACAGGACTTTGAAAAGTGGTTCTATGATAATAACACTGGCGAGGCTGTGATTAGAGCCAAACAAGGAAAAGAGTTTAGGGTGTTTGACCCAATGGAGTTATTCAGTTTCTGTGATGAAGATCTCTTGATTCTTTGTGAAAATCATATTAAAGCTGGGGCAGGAGAGGAAACACGAAAGGAGGCAAGCTTGTTTATGAATGTGGCGAACAAAATAAGAGGAGTACGGGCAGAGGTAAAGAGTTTGGCTGAAAAGGTGAGAGCACAAGATGACTTTGCCATGGATGTTCAAGACATGACCAGGCAGTTTGCTAGAGCTAGTGGTCATTCGGAGGAAGCTGATGATGCAGGAATTAACCTTGGAGAATCAGTGGCTGAAGCTTCTAAAGATGTTGCTGCAGGAGGGGATGAAGATAGACAAACAGCAGCTGAGGAAACGGGAGCTGACGAGTCAAACCAAGAGAAGTGAAGACAGTGAGGTCCAACCTAGGGGGAGTATTGAAGATCATGTTAGGTTGGACTCACTTTAGTATAGATGTTTACTTTACATTGTAATAGGACTTTTGTTAGTTTCATTTTGTATTTTGTTAAGTAATTAGCAGTTTTGGCAGTCCAGCGAAACTGTGAGCGAATCTATAGTTTCGCTCACAGTTTGCTGTTTTGGTTCACCCGGCGAACTTGTGTTCTGCCGGGCGAAACTATAGTTTCGGCATGACAGTTTCGCTAGTAGCGAAACTGTCAGCGAAACTATGACTGCTATATATACTATTGTCATTTCACTTTGTATGGTAAGTTTGCAAAACCCTAATCGTGGAATTCTATTGCAAACTATCATTTTCAAGTAGTTACTTCATTGAAATACAATTGTGCTTATTGTTATTGAGTGAGTTTGTTCATTTGAATATCAATTATGTCTTGATTCATCATATTCACTTCTCAATTGTTGTTATTTGGTTTGTGTATTTGATATTGATCAAATTATCCTATCAATTGTACTGTTCATCGATCACATGGACCAACAGCAAGCGGGTAAAGGAGTAGACTAGCCGACAAAGGAAAGTCGGAATAAAGAGAAAAACAAAAAGATGAAGTGATTGAAGGTATACAGAGGATGTTAGTTGATCAAACCGATTGGTGAAGAAGTTGTTTGAGGAGATTACACAGTTGAAGCCTGCAGCCGGCCTACCTAATCAACTAACTCAATCTGAGTTAGATGATTTGACTGATACATCAAAGTACTCATTTTTGAATGTGGGTACTTCATCTAAGGTAGGAGAGGGTACTTCTGGTGCAGCAACTACTGATGCTGGAGATCGGGAAGCTCCAGGAGAGGATGTTGGAAGAAATGATGAGGAGGATATTATAGAGGCTGGGTTTGTAAACATGCAATTTGACTTTGAAAAGGATCTGGTTGGTGAAGAAGTTATTGTAACAGCTACTACTGAAGGAGAACCTGAGAAAGGTAAAGGGTTGGTTGATGAGGAAGAGGAAGATGAACAGCTCATAGATTATGATTCAGAACCTGAGTTCTATGAAGTTGATGAACGACCATTGATCTATGTTGCTAAAAAGGGAGAGGATGATGCAGATGTATTTGAGATGGATAAAAATGATTGGTTTGTGAAAGAGAAGGAGGTAGAAGAAATCACTCCTCTTTTCCAACACTTGGAGGGATTGAGCAGGAAGGAGGCTGACAAGAAAATCATAAGTTGGTGTTATAATTCAAGCTTAAAGATGTTTATGATCAAGAGACGGGGAGGTAATATCAGTTATATGCTTAAAAGGAAGGCTTTTAAGACCTTTCCTAAATGGGATTTAAGGCGTTTGGCAACTCTACCTCTGATCAATGCTCATCTGAGTGAAAGAGCCACATTTCTTGAAAAAGAGATAAAAAATGGGCTTAATGACAACTTTGAGTCTTTCGGGTATATGAAAGCAGAAAGAAAGAGATCAAAGAAGGATAAAGACTGGGAGACGGGAAAGGGAAGGATTGTTCTAAGAGTTAAACCTCCAAAGACTGTAAATAGGGTAAGATTGGCTGATCCTCTTCCCCAACAACTACAGGACTTTGAGAAATGGTTTTATGATAACAACACTGGAGAAGCTGTGATCAGAGTTAAACATGGAAAGGAGTTTAGAGTATTTGATCCGATGGAGTTGTTCAGTTTCTGTGATGAAGATCTTCTGGTATTATGTGAAAATCACATTAAGGCTGGGGCTGGAGAGGAAACTAGGAAAGAAGCAAGTTTGTTTATGAATGTTGCCAACAAGATCAGGGCAGTAAGGTCTGAGGTAAAGAAGTTAGCTGAAAGGGTAAGGGCTCAGGATGACTTTAATATGGATGTTCAAGATCTGACCAGGCAATTTGCAAAGGCTAGTGGTTGATGCAGGAAAGGACCATGGAGGATCATTTGCTGAAGCTTCTGAGGACGTAGCTGCAGGAGGTGAAGAAGACAGATCAATCGCAGCAGAGGAAACTGGAGCTGACAAGTCAAATCAAGAAGAATGAAGACGGTGAGATCCAACCTAGGGGGAGTATTGAAGATCATGTATAGGTTGGACTCACCTTAGTATAGATTGTTTACTTTACTTGTAATAAGACTTTTGTTAGTTTCCTTTTGTATGTTCTTAAATTTGTGTGTTTTTAGCAGTCCAGCGAAACTGTGAGCGAATCGGTAAATTCGCTCACAGTTTGTTGTTCTAGTTTACCTAGCGAACTTATGTTCTGCCGGGCGAAACTGTAGTTTTGGCATGACAGTTTCGCTGGCAGCGAAACTGTTTGCGAAACTACGACTGCTATATATACTTTTGTTAATTTTTATTGTAAGGTAAGCTTGCAAAACCCTAATCGTGGATCATTGTTGCAAGTTACCTATTCCAAGCAGTTATTACACAGAAATATCATTGTGCTTTATGTTATTGATTGTCATTGTTCTTTTTGTTATCAAGTATGAGTTAGAATTGTATTCAATCTTCTCTATTGTCATTGTTTAGCATGCTTGTTAGATATTGAGCAATTCATCACATCATTTGCACTGTTTTTCGATCACATGGACCAACACCCAAGACCATCATGGCTTGGGTTCCACATTCTAATTAGTTCTTTTTATGCTTGTAGGGTCGTCCATACAGGTCCAATAGCTTATGGTATGTGGATAGTGGGTGCTCCTGACACATGACTGGAGATCGTTCCCTCCTTCATGATTTCAAGCATATTCAAGGAACTACTGTGGTATTTGGTGGAGATTCACAAGGTGGTAGAATCACTGGTGAAGGATCTGTGACAAACGGGTTGTTGAGCTTTGATAGAGTGAACTACTGTGAACAATTGAACTTCAATCTGCTCAGCGTGTCTCAGATCTGTGACAAGAAATATTCCACTCACTTCACTGACACTCATTGCTACATTCTGAAACCAGGATTTCAAATTCCTGAAGAATGGGTTGTCTTGAAGACCCCAAGGAAGAATAATACTTATGTCTTAAACCTCAATTCTGCTTTACCAAAAGAAGAAACGTGTCTTCTGTCAAAAGCATCTTTTGATGAGTCACAGCTTTGGCACAGACGTTTGGGACACACAAATTTCAAAAACATGAACAAATTGGTCAAGGGAAATCATGTGATTGGTTTACCCCAAAAAGAATTTCATTTTATTTATCATTGTTCAACGTGTCTCAAAGGGAAACAACATATGTCTTCCCACAAGCCAAAACTTGTGAACACAAACAATTCTCCATTGAAGTTACTTCATATGGATCTTTTTGGACCAACTCATGTTATGAGCATTGGAAAGAAACAGTATTGTTTGGTGATCATAGATGACTTTTCCAGATTTACATGGGTCTTCTTCTTACTTCATAAAAACGAAGCGTCTCAACTAATAAAAGATTTTATCACTAAAATTGAAAATCAACTTGATCATAAAGTCAAAACAAATAAAAGTGATAATGGGACAGAATTTAAAAATGAAGATGTGAGTTCATTTTGTGCAACCAAAGGCATTGCTCATCAATTTAGTGCAGCTAGAACTCCTCAACAAAATGGGGTAGCTGAAAGGAGAAATAGAACACTGATTGAAGCCGCAAGAACAATGCTAGCCGATGCTAAACTGCCAATTACCTTCTGGGCAGAAGTGGTTAACACATCGTGCTTTGTACAAAATAGAACTTTGATTGTAAAAGAAAGCAACAAGACTCCTTATGACTTCTCTTTCATAGAAAACCATTTATTGGATTTTTCAAGTCATTTGATAGTCCTGTCTCAATATTAAACACCCGAGACCATTTGGGAAAGTTTTCATCAAAGTCTGATGAAGGACTCTTTGTAGGATATTCTTCTGTCTCAAAAGGCTTATAGAGTCTTTAATCCTAGATTAAACATTATTGATGAATCAACAAATGTTCAATTCAATGAGCATTCATTTCCCAAATCAACAAATGGTCCTGACTGGTTGTTTGATATTGATTCATTTACAAAATCTTTTGATCAATTTCACTTGTCTGATGCAGGAAACCTACAATCAGCTGAATCTTCTTCAGTAGTAGAAAGAAGGGATGACTTTCTAATGGTTCCTCCAACTTCTACTAAGCAACTTAATGAAGATGTCTCACTGCAAGCTGATCCTGTCAGACAACAATCTCAAAATCAAAGTGTTTCAACTAAGGCTGGTCCTACCATACTCCCATCTCCTTCAGAAGAACCCTCAACTGAAGTCAGAAATCAAGATCAAGCTACACCTCCAGTTGAAACTGAAAGAACTTCAAATGATGGAAGTAATCAAAGTGTTGTTGATGCTGAAGCAGTCACTAGAACAGACTCTGATTATTTCCACAACTTACCCACAGTACAAGATGAAGGTGCCTCTCACCAAGATGATCTGAATGTCTCCAATCTTGATGTAACCATTGCTGGTGACTCAATTCCCACCACCAGAATACACAAGAACCATCCAGTGGAAAGCATCATTGGTGAACTTAATGAACGGGTGACAAGAAGCAAGTCAAGCATTGCAAACATCTGTTTGTTCTCTTGCTTTCTATGTCAAACAGTACCTACAAACATCAAAGAGGCTCTTCAAGACAATAGCTGGATTGAGGCAATGCAGGAAGAGTTGTTGCAATTCAAGAAACAAGAAGTATGGCAACTGGTATACCTTCCCGAAAGACAATACCCTATCGGTACTAGGTGGCTATACAGAAACAAAACTGATGATAGAGGGATTGTCATCAGAAACAAAGCAAGATTAGTGGCTTAGGGGTATACACAAGAGAAGAAATTGATTATGATGAAGTATTTGCTCCTGTTGCCAGATTAGAAGCAATAAGAATCTTTCTTGCATACTCAGCATCCATGAAGTTTACTGTTTATCAAATGGATGTGAAGTGTGCATTTCTGTATGGAAAGATTGCTGAAGAAGTCTATGTGAGTCAACCACCAGGCTTTGAAGATCCTGATTTTCCACACAGGGTGTACAAGCTTGACAAAGCCTTGTATGGTCTTCATCAAGCCCCAAGAAAGTGGTACGAGACTCTATCATCTTTTCTTCTTGAACATGGATATGAAAGAGGAAAGATTGATCAGACTCTCTTCAGAAAGAGAAAAGGAAAAGACATGTTGCTAGTCCAGATCTATATGGATGATATCATCTTTGGCTCAACAAACAAGCAGCTCTGTAAAGACTTTGAAGACCTTATGCATTCAAAATTCCAAATGAGTGCAATGGGGAACTCACATTCTTTCTAGGAGTGCAAGTCCAACAAACAGCAGATGGAATCTTCATCAATCAAAATATGTGGAAACAATGTTGAAGAAATTTCACTTTACTGATTGTTAGTCCACCAGAACACCTGTTGATACTAAAGTGAATATTGGTCCAGATCCAGAAGGCAAATCAGTGGATCGACTCACTATCAATCTATGATCGGTTCACTTATGTATCTAACAGCCAGTAGGCCTGACATTATGTTTGGTGTTTGTGTGTGCCAGATATCAAGCAGATCCCAAGGAATCTCATGTGAATGTTGTCAAAAGGATATTCAGATATCTTAAGGGCAAGCCTGCTCTTGGATTATGGTATCCAAAGGAAGGAGATTTCAATCTTTATGCCTACACTGACAGTGATTATGGGGGATGCAACTTCAATAGGAAGTCCACTTCTGGCGCTTGTCAATTTCTTGGTCCCAGACTGGTCTCCTGGCAGTGCAAGAAGCAGACAAACGTATCTGTTTCAATAGCAGAAGCTGAGTATATAGCAGCATCAGCTTGTTGCTCTCAAGTTCTCTGGATTCAAAACCAGATGCTTGACTATGGTTTTAACTTCTTGCATACTCCAATTCATATTGACAACACAGCAGTTGTTCTTATCACAAATAATCCAGTTCAGCACTCAAAAACAAAACATATTGAAATTTAATATCACTTTTTGAGAGATTGTGCTGAAAAAGGGTTAATAAAATTGATTCAAGTTCACACTGATAATCAATTGGCTGATTTATTTACCAAGGCATTTGAACCTAGTAGGTTTGAAATCCTAGTTCAATCAATTGGCATGATTAACCTTGAATAAAATCAAAAACATCAAAAACAATTCAAAAATTCAAAAAATTACAAAAAGAAGTCATTTTGATGAAGAATATGATATATACTTATGGGAAATGATATAATTACAGTCGTTATATCATTCACAGTGCTTATTTCAAAATCTCAAAAGACTGACATGACTTACTTGATATGTGGGTAGGCTCAACTTGGAAAAGAAGATACATGCTATGATGAATTAAAATCCTATTCAACTGTGAAGCACTCATCTCAGAGTACGGGTATGTATTGGCTTATCCAAGTGTATGTGTGTGTAGTAACCTAAACGCACCAGGTAATGATATCCTATGAATCTCTTTCACCTACATCAGTTTCTTCTCTGTTTTGCTAAGCAAAGACCTGGAGAAACAAGCACATAGTGCTGATGTAATGATCTAAAAGATTCCCAATGAGGAACACATCCAAATTGGATGAATAAACAAAAGAATACATTCCTTGTGAATGAACAAAAAGAATCCCATCATGGATCACCTTCCAAAGTGAAGTGAAAAAGAATCCCAATATGGATCAAATCATGAAAAGGATCAAAGTAAAAGAATCCTAATGAGGATCAGTGAAAATGAGATCTCATACTTTAAGTGACCTGGTCAAGTAAGTTGTGAAAAAGTTCTACCATGCATTACATGAGGGTGGTTAATCATACCATGCTTTTGAGTGTGGGGTACATGTTGAATAATCAAATTAATCAAAACATGATAAATATCATATGCATTATAATATTAACCACGTATGAGTTTAAGAGGACAAACATACCTTCAATCAATATGTTAACATGTCTATTTTACTAACAAAATATTGCACTTGTGTAATGTAAGATTGATATGATCCCAAGGAAAGGTATACTTCCTCTTCATGCTCAAATCAAAAAACAAAAACATCAAAAAATATTTCATGTTCAAAAGTTTTAAATCCTTAAAGTTTCTATCTAGTTATAGATATAAACATTAGGGGAGTAATTTAAAATTTGATCAAGTTTGTACAGATATTTCCTTTCTTAACATTAACATTATAAAATCAAAAAGAAATTGATTGTATTGGTGCAGAAGTTATACTATAGTATCTCAGCTTATGCAGATACTTGAAAGCATAAAAGTCCAAGATCAGTCAAACAATGGGAAACTTGTATCAAATCTGATATACAAGTCAATCCAAGCAAGTATTGACAACCCCAACAATAGTCAAAACTTCATAAGAAACAAGTCAAGCAATGACAGTTCTTCATAACAATCAATGAATCAGTAGAAAAACAGAAAAAATTTTACTTTGCAGAAACATTAAGTTTGATTAAGTTCAAATATTAATGCAGGTAAGTGCATTGGTTAATGCGGGTGAAGGTAACCCAGGCATATAACCAATGCGGGTAACTGTTTTATGTCATTAAAAACAAAGTGAAACTAATGCGGACAAGTTAACTCTACCGCATTTGATTCAAGTAAGTATACTTAAAAGGTTTGAAGTGTTGAAAACGTATGCGGACAAAAATATTCAACCGCATTTGTGTATGTGACAAACTTTTGTTTTGGCGCATTTCTTTTTACTCATCCGCATTTCCTAAATGTGGTTGACATCAACACTAAAACCTTCCTTGTGTATCAAAAGGAATAAATGGTGTGCTTAATATCTTCTGTCATGATGATTTATGAAAGTCAAGAAATGCGGACAACTTCATTGTTCTACCGCATTTCTTGAAGTAAATGTGGACAAAGGAATTTGCTCTACCGCATTTGTTACAGTGAACAAATGCTGACTAACTTTTGTTCTACTGCATTTGTTACAGTGAACAAATGCTGACAACTTTTGTTCTACCGCATTTGCTACAGTGAACAAATGTTGTTAAGTATTTACACTCCCGCATTTGTAACAGTACACAAATGCTGAAGAACAAAATACATCCGCATTTGCTACAGCGAAATTAAAATTTTGACCGCATTTGTTTTAAAACTTGTAACATTTGCAAAAGACATTAAATTGACTATTTAAACCCACATCAGAAGGTCATTCAATACTTTTCAAATTTGAGAGACTTAAAAGTGCGACGAGTGTTCATCATTGTTCTTCATTCATCATCATCATCATCACCATCACCAAAAAACCTGTGTTCTAGATTCAGTCACCCCAATATTCCTCAGTCTCGATTCTTTACAACAGTAGTATCAAAGACAAGGTGAAAATCTTCAAAGTTCATAACCTAAAACAGTCGGACATTCAAACTGATTTTGAACTTAGAACTCTAGGTTAAGAAATAATCACCAAAATTAACATCAAACTAAGGTTTAAGAGACATTTTCGAGTGCAATGAACTTCACTAACAAGAATTTAACAACATATAAGTGATTTGCAAAAACCTAGTTCATGTCAAGAAAAGGGGGTAACCGAATCTGAAAATGTTGATGTCAAAATTTGATGTTAAGGATCAAAAGGTGTTAAAATCAATAAGGATAATCTCTATAAACTTGAAAAACAACATAAAAGTGATTATTCATGACAAAATCAAGTTGGGTATGATTTCTATGAAACAGTACATAAGAACACTCAATTTTGACCATTAAAAGTCAAACTAAGAAAACCTCACTTGATTTATGATTTACAATCTGATGATTATTATCCAAGTTTCTAATTCATATGTCTCTAATGCAGGGTACATGGCAAATCTCACATGGAGTAAGCTCCATAATGTCAGTGGTTATCTTGACCCTGATGTACCCGAGGGAGAAGGTCTCAGAGACATGATCAGATTCATATCTACTACCAGAGTTGCTCATGCTATTACTGTCAGACCAATCATTTATGAGAGATTCATAAGGTCATTTTGGAGCATTACTGAGGTGACAGAGATAGATGGTGTAAGGACTCTACTGAAGATCATACATTGGCCATCACTGAACAGACTGTGAGACAGTGTCTGCAGTTTGGTGATGATGCCAACTCTCCCTTGGAATTAGAAGATGATGAAATCATGACTTTCTTTACAAACATTGGTTATGAAAGAGGTTATGAAGGGCATCAGATTATGAAGGGATTAGTTGACTTACAATGGAGGTTCCTCATTCATCTCTACCAACATTGTCTGTCAAAGAGGAAGACTAGATGGAATGATATCCCTAGTGACAACCTCATCTGCCATATGTGATTTGTGCACCAACAGGCCATTTAACATGTCTGCATATGTGTTTAATGGTCTTGTTTCAAACATTCAGGAAGGAAGAAGGCACATGTTCCTGATGTATCCAAGGTTCTTACAATGCTTTATCAATGAAGCATTCCCAGAGATAGTGCATGTAGAGCCAGTGATGGATATTCCTCACTATAATGCCAAGTCCTACAAGTACACCAGATGCAAATGCATGTGAGGCAAGTTACTTCAGAAGCAGTTCACTCTGAAAGTTTTGCTGAATCAGAGGTGAACAGACCAGATGAGAAGGGTGAGATGATCACTGAGCTTTTGAAGAAGGTGGCCAAAATGGAAAAACTCTTAGATAGAAGGTCTGGTATCATAAAGGACAAACTTCTAGAGTTGGATGAGAAGGAGAAGGAGTTGAAAGACTTGAAAGAAAGATATGAGGCTGAAAAGGCAGAAAAGGATAAGGAGATAGAAGAACTTAAGGCTGCTCTCAAACATTCTAGGGATGAAGTAAGTGGTCATGTGGATACTTTAGCCATCCAAACAATTTCCATGGAAGAGCAGGAAGGATTGATTGAGGAACAATCCGACATAACCATAGAACAGCAAAAACAAATAGACTCTCTGAATAAGAGGATTGCTGAGTTGGAGCTGTTGATTATGATAAAACAAGAAGTTGAAAAAGAAAAAGATGATGAAAGTGATAAAGATGAGATTGAGAAGAAGAAAGATGATGAGAAGGAATAAGAAAGTGAAGAAAGTTCCTCAGGGGAAGGTAATGGTGACTCCCCTCCAGCCAAAAAGATGAGATTCACTGAGCCTGAAAAGGAAGCTGAATCTCGTGGGACAAAGCCCAAAGAGCAAAGCTTAGCCATGGTAGTCTATTCAAGCAAAGATCATGAAGAAGCACAAACTGAAGAATCAGAATTCAGTGACATGATCAAGGCTTTGACATATCACAGCTGAGGAATTCATCATGATGATGAATCTGGGACTTCATTAGAGATGAAAGACAATTGTTGAACCAATTGTGGTTATCCTTAATCTCCTGTCCCAGTTGAGAAGGAATTGAGTCTCCAGGTTGTACCTGCTGTATCATCAACTGATGAACAAAAAGAGATGATTAGAAAGCTCTGTGAAGAACAACAACAGATAGAAGAATCAAATGTTAAGCTCAAAGAGAAAGAACAGGCTAAAGCTAAGCTAAAAAAAGAGACTGAAAAAATGTTACATGAAACTGAAAAGGCTGAAACCTCTTCTGTCCAAGCATGCAAACATATACCAAAAAGAGGAAATACCTATCTGAAAAGGCAAAGGCAAAAGACCATAGAGAAAAAGAGCCTGTTAAGAAAAGCAAAAAGATGATCCCCGTAGCCTGCAGCATGTTGAGTTTCAGATGAGCATGAAAAGGTTGAGGCAGAATGAAAAAGAGAGCTTAATTTATAAATCTTGAGAATGAGAGATGATAGAAGGAGGCTATGTGGTTTTTGATGAACATTAGCAACAAGAAAGCCCTATGAGGTTGAGTCTTCAGTGATGAGATGGTGGAGAAAGCTCAAAACAGTGACTTGATGGTGAAGGCTATGTTTCTCATCAATATGGTTATGATGATGATGGGTATGCGAGGATGACCTATGAGGGTATGATAGCAGAAGAAGAGAAAGCTAAACAAGCTACTAGACCCATCATATGAGACAGAGGTGTGAAAAACAAGCTGTTGGACCAAAAGAACCAATGAGCCTGATCAGAAAAACCTCTAAGTCCCACAGACATTACAACTGCTGAAGATAGTTACATCAGCTGAAGACATCAGCTGATTACAAAGGTCTGAAGACAAAGTCTGAAAGCAAAGAACTGAAGACAAAGTCTGAAAGCAAAGAACTGAAGACAAAGTCTGAAGATGAAGTGCTGAAGACAAAGACTGAAGACCAGAGTGATCAGCAGTTGTCACAACAGCTGAAGTTGTTAACTTCAGTAGTTGTGATGGTTTTACTTTTCAGTACTTGTAATTTATATTTCAGTAGTTTATTGTTTCAGTAGTTATTAGTCAGTAGTTTATGTAATTGTACTTAGCATTTACTGAGATGTAATCAGTTGTTGAGAACATCTCAGTAGTTTGCTTATTTCAGTTGTTTTTGTAATTCTGTTAGATGTCACTGTCAAGTGACATCAGCAGACGTCACATTCCTCTATATAAGGGATGTTGACCTAGCTGTATTTCTAACCGAAGCATTACGCGTGAATGAAATCTTTCCCTTAACAGAAATTTCTCTCTATAATTGTGATTGATTGTCTTGCATATTCATTACTTTCTTGCTTGAATTCGATCTCAATTGGTGATATTCCGCTGCATAATTCTAACCTAATTGATCCGATCCTATCAAATGGTATCAGAGCAGGTTAATCATTGATCGATCTAACAATTGATCATTGAAACTGTTCTTTTGATAGCAAAGGTTGATCGAATTAGTAGTTTTGCAAGAATTGATTATAGAGATTATTTTTCTGTGCTTCCGGTTCATTAATTGTGATTCTAATTGTGTTTTCTAAGTGTGTTGTTGAGTTTTCAAACCAGACCAATTTTAATCTCCTTGACTTCAATTGAATTAGTGAAAATGACTACTTCAATGAATGATCCTCACAATACTGGCTCCTCAACTAAGCCTCCTATGCTTGTTAGGAGTGAGTATAACATATGGCAACGCCGAATGCTCCATCACCTGTCTGTTAACAGTTCAGGTTGTTGGAAGTCTGTGGTTCATGGACCATACAAGCCTATGGTGAGTAATCCTGAAACCAAGGAGATGGTTCCTAAAAAGAAGGAACAATATTCTGATGAGGATTTAAAACTGTTTGAGATTGATGCTAAAGCCCATGGAATTCTGGCCATGGCAATACCTAATGAAATCTATTCTGGGCTCATGCATCATGAAACTGCTTATGATCTCTGGGTTGCTCTAAAGGAACAATTTGGAGGAACTGATGAGGTCTTAGCAAACAATAGAGAAATCCTTGCCCAGCAATATGAGACATTCTCTCATAGGAAGGGTGAGACACTGACTCAACAGTTTGAGCGGTTTTCATGTTTAATCTCTGAGCTTAAAATGGTTCAACATGAATACACAAACAGCCAGATGAATAATAGATTCCTCAGATCCCTGCCTGAGAGATGGGACACTTACACCATTGTCCTACGCTCCAGTGCAAATCTGGATACTCTATCTCTCACCCAACTTCATGGGAAGCTCTTAACATTTGAGAGAGAGATAGAACAGAAAAGGAAACTATCTTCATCTGGAAAGCTCACTGATGACTTTGTACCAGGTAATACTGCTCTGGTTGGTCATGAGTCTGAATATGCTTCATCTGAAAGTTCATATGATGAGCATATTGATTTCTCTTCAAACAGTGGAAATCATGCTTTTGTTGGAGTTGAGGGAAACTCATGTTTTAATGCTGATAATTTGTGTTTTGTGATGGATGATTTAAAGGAATAGCTGATGATGATCTTGAAGAGATGGATATTTTGAGCCAAATGGCATTGATTAATATCAGATCTCAAAAATTTTATAAGAGAACAGGTAGGAAATTTCCTGGTCTCTCTGGCAAAACCAAGGTTGGTTTTGACAAGAGTAAGTTGAGATGTCACAAGTGTCACAGACTTGGACATTTTGCTAGAGAGTGTAGATCATCTGGATCTAACTCATCTGCACCCTTTGTGACTTTTCCAAGTAATAATTCACAATCCAAAGGGCAACATCCTACCAGTTCTGATCATCATTCTCAGCATCAATCATCTCCTGCATACTTTGTCCCTCAAAGCCCCATGCCATATCCTTATCCATGTTTTTACATGCCTCAGTCTGGTCAAGTTTCAGTACCAATGGCTCAACAACCACATGCTCTACCTGATTCTCAGCCTTCTCAATCAAATCAGCAATCTCAACCTCAATCTCATCAGAGCTTTTTCACCCCTGAGGTTGTTGACTGGAGCAGCCTACCAGATGATGTCTCTGGTTATTCTGAGCAATTTGCTGGTGCTGGTCAACATGGTGGTGACAATCCTTTTGGAAACCTTGCTTTAATGGCCCTGGAATCTACTGATGACAATCCTTCATCATCACAGGGTTCTTCATCACAGGTACCACAGGTATCTTCTGAGGCTAAGGCCAAGATTTGTTCTGAATCATGCATAGCTGCTTTTGTTTCTATTAGGGAAGCAAATGTAGCTTTAATTAATCAAAATCTTGACCTAGAAAAGGCAATTTCTAAAAGAAAATCTGAGTTTGAGTCTGTGTTAAAGAAAAGGATGAAGAGATTTATAAGCTTAAATGTCAAATTACTGATGAAAAGGCTAAGGTAGAGGTCATTCTAGAAAATCACAAGAATCTCAAGGAAACACTTGCAGCTACCCAAGTTGATTGTGTGAACGATGGGTAACATCCTGCAAGGGATTTGAAATGCTTCTCAGTAAGCAAACTGCTTCAATGTGAAGTTTGGGATTGGGTATAATCATACCATACCTCCCACAGATTTTACTCCTAAGTCAGAAGTACAATCTGAGGTTGAGAGTCATTCCCAAAACCACATCATCAGGTGTTTCATCCTCTATTGAAAATTTAAAATCTGAGGATGAAGATAGTGTGAGTATCTCAGTTAATCAAATAACTGATGATCCTACTACTTCGAAACACTTGATCAAGAAGAAGCTGAGAAATTCAGGTGTTGTTCCACAAGGTACTCAAAGTACTGAAGGGCAAAACACAACACCTGAAGAGCATTTCAAATCAGAAGAAAATGAGCAATCCTTGACAACTGCTGAAGAATCTATCAGGATTCAAAAAATACTGATAGCAAACCACTGAAGAAGAAATCTTCAGTTGTTGAAAATCCTTCAGTACTTCCCAAAAGTACTGAAAGGAAGAAAGTACTGAAGAACAAATCTTCAGTAGTTTCCTCAACTTCAGCAGTTGATCAAGAAAAGATGAAAACAAAACCATGTGAAATATGTGGTTTGTTCAATCATCTGACTGATGAGTGCTGGTATAGCAAGGGTTTAAAATTCAATAAAAAGAAAATCATTAAGCAGGAAATGCAGAAATGAAAAACGAATTTCAAACCAAGTTTGTACCTCAATCATCTCATTCTGATAAACCTAAGCTTTCTCAAAATGCCACTAAGAAAGAAGGGGTTTTTCAAACAACAGCTGGAAATATTCCTCAGGGAATATTGAAAACTCAGACTAAGTCTGTGTCTTTTCAAAAGAAGGGTGTAGAGAATAACAAGAACAAATCATCCACAAGTACTGATGTGTCAACTGAGTTGAAAACTCTATCAACAAATCAGACACAACTTGTGATGATGATTCAACATCTATTGGGGAGAGTTAACCAATTGGATGTTTCTGTGTCTAAACCACTGAAAAGGATACCCAAGCAAAAATCCAAGGAATCCTTTTCAGCATCATCTACATCTTCAAAAGCTGTTAATCATGCACAACCTGTTAGTTTAACATCTGTTGATGAAAACAGACCCAAAACCAAAAAGGTTTGGGTCTCCAAAGCTAACTAATGTTTGTGTTAAATGCAGGGTTCTTCATCATGCCAAAGAAGCATCTGGTATGTGGACAGTGGAGGATCCATGCATATGACAGGGAGCAGCTCTCTTCTTCATGACTATTCCCAAAGGAAGAAGGGATTTGTTTCATTTGGAAATGATGCAAAAGGTTACATCATTGGGAAGGGTTTTGTCTCAAATGGGGAGATAAGATTTGATGATGTCAACCATGTGGAGAACCTCAAATACAACCTTTTGAGTGTCAGTCAAATGTGTGATAAAGGGCATGTTGCACTTTTCACAAGTCAAAACTGTCGGATTCTGTCTTCCACAGTTTTGCACAAGATTGACAAAATATTGGATGAGTATACTCTCCTGAAGGCCAACAGGATTGGTGGTAGAGTATATGCCTTAGATCTATCAAAGAAAATAGATCTAAAAGGCCATCCATGTTTGTTCTCCAAAGCCTCTCCTCAAGAATCTGAACTATGGCATAGAAGGCTGGGTCATGTGAATTTCAAAAACATGAATCAGCTCATTCATCATGGATTAGTGAGAGGCTTACCATTGAAAGAGTTCAAGTGTGATGATACCTGCCCAGCTTGCTTGAAAGGAAAACAACAAAGCTTCATTCCCTTCTATAGAAGAACCTAAGTCCACAGCATGCTTGCAATTACTGCACATGGATCTCTTTGGTCCTGTGAGAGTAATGAGCATGGCAAAGAAAAAGTACTGTCTGGTAATTGTGGATGATTACTCTAGATATGTATGGACTTTCTTCTTGCACTCCAAGGATGAAGCAGCTCAAAGTATTATCTATTTTGTGTTACATGTGGAGAAGCAGCATTCACTTCCTGTTAAGTGTGTGAGAAGTGATAATGGGACAGAGTTTAGAAATCACACTCTTGATGAATTCTATTTGTCTAAGGGAATCAAAAGACAATATAGTATTCAAAGAACTCCAGAGCAAAATGGAGTGGTGGAAAGAAAGAACAGGACCCTGATTGAAGCTGCAAGGACAATGTTGGCTGACTCTGGGTTGCCACTAACCTTTTGGGCTGAAGCTGTCAATACAGCTTGCTATGTTCAGAATAGAGTATTAGTGAATCAGAGGTTGATGAAGACTCCTTATGAGCTCTTACATCATTTGGCTCCTTTGATTTCATTCTTTAGAGCCTTTGGGTGTCCCTGTTATATTCTTAACACAAAAAGTATCCTTCAGAAGTTTGATTCCAAGGTGGATGCAGGGTATTTTGTTGGGTATTCATCTACTTGCAAAGCATACAGAGTGTTCAACTGCAGAACAAAGATTGTTGAAGAGACTTTGCATGTCAAGTTCAATGAATCCCCAAAAGACAAGATTCCTCAAAACCCTGTTGAGATGTTTGACTTGGACATACTGCAATATGTTCCATATCAGCCTCCACCTGTTATGGTCTCTGAAGATCCATCATCTCCAACTGAAGATACAAATGCAAGTTGTAGTGATCATCTGCCTGGTTCTACTACACTTGATGTTCCTGTAGCCTCAGCAGCTCCATCCACAACAAATGCTGATGAAATCTCTGAATCCTCTACTTCATTTGAACTGCCATCTCAGTCTAGGTTTCAAGAGTCTACATCAACATCTGCTGCTGCTGAATCTTCTACAAACACTTGCACAGATATCATTGCTATCAAGAATTGAAGAATCATCCTGTGTCCCAGATCATTGGTGACATAACTGCTGGTGTTTCAACAAGAAGTCAATTGTCCAATTTTGTCTCTATGCTCTCTTCATCAGTCAGCAAGAGCCAAAGAATTATCATGTTGCTTTAAGGGACAATGGATGGGTTGAAGCCATGCAGCTTGAGCTTCTTCAATTTCAAAAACAGCAAGTGTGGGAACTGGTTCCTCTACCCCAGGTAAGTGTGCAATAGGCACTAAATGGGTGTTTAGGAATAAAACTGATGAAAAAGGTCAAATTGTCAAGAACAAGGCCAGACTGGTTGTACAGGGGTTCTCACAAGAAGAAGGTATTGATTATGATGAAACCTTTGCCCCTGTGGCCAGACTGGAGGCAATTCGTTTGTTTTTAGCTTATGCTGCTTTTCATAACCTTAAAGTTTTTCAAATGGATGTCAAAAGTGCATTTTTGTATGGTAAAATAAAAGAAGAAGTTTATGTATGTCAACCACCAGGTTTTGAAGATCATAAACACCCTGATTGGGTGTATAAGCTTGATAAGGCTCTTTATGGGTTGAAACAAGCACCCAGAGCCTGGTATGAAACATTATCTAATTTTCTTCTTCAAAATAATTTCACTAGAGGCTCCATAGATAAAACTTTGTTTATAAAGAAAGCTGGCATGCATAAGCTCCTTGTTCAAATTTATGTTGATGATATTATTTTTGCATCATCTGATCCCCAGTTGTGTGATGCATTCACAAAATTGATGCAACAAAAGTTTGAAATGAGTGCTATGGGAGAATTACAGTTCTTTCTGGGTTTACAAATCAAACAAAACTGATGGAACTTTCATTCATCAGTCAAAATACACAAAAGATTTGTTAACCAAGTTTGATTTACAAAACTGTAAATCCTGTTCTACTCCCATGTGCAGCAACACACAACTGGATGCTGATCAAAAAGGTAAAGCAGTTGATGAAACTCTTTACAGATGTATGATTGGTTCCTTGATGTACCTAACAGCTTCTAGACCAGATATTATGTTTGCAACTTGTGTCTGTGCTAGATTTCAGGCGGCTCCTAAGGATTCCCATATGATTGCAGTCAAGAGGATCTTTAGATATTTGCAGGGAACTAAATCACTAGGACTATGGTATTCCACTGGGCACTCTTGTAAATTGGTTGCTTTTTCTGATAGTGACTATGCAGGGTGTAAGTTAACCAGAAAATCAACTTCTGGTGGATGCCAATTTCTAGGCAACTGTTTGGTCTCTTGGCAGAGTAAGAAACAAACATCAGTTGCTACATCAACAGCTGAAGCAGAGTACATTGCAGCTGCAAGCTGTACATCTCAGGTACTTTGGCTTCAAAATCAGTTATTGGATTATGACATTACTGAGACTAAGACTCCATTATTAATGGATAGTTCTTCAGCTCTTTGTATTGTTAAGAATCCTGTCCAGCATTCTAGGACCAAACATATTGAGATCAGACATCATTTCATTAGGGATTGCTATGAAAAAGGTCTGATTGATCCAAAGTTTGTGCCTAGTGCTGATGAGCTTGCAGATATATTTACTAAGCCTTTGGATAGTGCAACATTTCATAATCTTGTACTCAGGCTTGGTATGCTGCAGCTAGAATAATTTGACAACTACTGATGCTCTTAGTTCATAAATACTGATGAGCATTAGTACCTTTTGTCAAAATAAATAATGATAAGTCATTTGATAAGTCATTTATTAGTTCTTACAACTACTGAAGACTTAATTACTTAAAAGTACTGAAGTATCTTATTAGTTCAAAAATACTGATGTAGTTCAAACTACTGATGTCTTTTGTAATAAATAAGTACTGATGACCGATGAAACATCTGAAAATCAGATGATCTGATGAGTAAGTGTCAAGGTCATTGAAACAGCTGAACTTTGTGAATTGACGACAACTACTGTTTCATTTTCAAACAACTGAAGCCAAAACCAAGTCTTCAGTAGTTTTCCAACTACTGATGACCAACACCAAGTCTTCAGTTGTTTACAACATCTGAAAGTTAAAACCATGTCTTCAGTTGTTTTCTAACATCTGATGACCAACACCAACACTTTCAGTTGTTTTACCTCAGCCGTTTCATAACCTATATATACCTAACCCTAACTTCAACCTTTTCATAACCCACTTTCCAAACGTTCATCTTCCATTAATGGCGACCATGCAAATCAAACCTCGACACAACTGTGTTGCTCATCTTACCAAATCACCATTCTGGAACAAGTTTGATGCTGCTATCGACTTGATGAACGATTCCCAATACCGCACAGCCTTTCTCCTCAATCCAACCATTTACCCTGATACCCTGTGCCAGTTCTGGACGAACGTTACCGTTCATACTGATGAGAATGATGCCACCATCACTCTCCAGTCTTTTGTTAACCAGAAACGGGTGATCATCACTCCTGAGATCATTCGTCAAACCTAGACCTAAATGATGATCCCACCATACCCAAAGAATGCAATATTAAAAGGCACCATTGATCTTTCTTTGCCAATCATGGTTATGAAGGTGACCTAAGTGCTACTACCATACTGAAGAAGCACTTCCATGATGCTGAGCGACTCATATTTCACATGATCAATGTCTGCCTGGCTCCTAAAACATCTTCTTGGGATCAAATGTCATCCAGATGGCAACAGGTATTATACTCTATCCTTGAGCATCAAAATCTAAATTTTTCTGATATTCTCTTTTGGAACTAAAAGATTTGGCATTGAAACCTGTGGCAAATAGATGGATATTATATCCAAGGTTTCTTATGGCAATCATTTTAAACCAATTAAAATCTGATGGCCTTGTTGGCCTTGGAGTCCCTGCTCTGTTGGTTCTACCAGAGGTATACTCCAGGCACAACTCAAACCCACAACTCAAACAGGCTGCCAAACTGCTCAAACCCAAGCAGAGGAACCCACAGCCTCCACCTCCAAATCTAAAGTCCCCTCCAAACCCAAACCAAAGAAAACCAAAAAGGCTACTCAGGGAGTTGAGTCCCCTGATGATGCCCTGCAGCACAAACGCAGGATGAGACTACAAGTCTTAATCCCCTTGTAGTCTCAATGACTCCACCAGCTGAAACCGCTCAGGTATCCTCTCAACAGGGTCCTGATGCAACCAATATAGGGGAAACCACATTGCTGGAATCTATCTCACTTGAGAAGATTACCATTGAAGAGCACCAATCTCCCCAGGTGCAAACCTTTTCACCACCATCTCCCACTGATACTGCTCCTACAAGCCCAACTGCAGTCATTGCACAAGTGCTGACTCAGCTACATTCCTCTACCCCTCCCCAGATACCTGTTACTACTGGGAAAACCTCAACAGCTGAGGGAGAGGATCAAAATGTGGTTGATATCCAACAGCATAGGGATTATCAAGTTCAGTCTCCCAGTGTAAATGTGGAGACTAGAACATCTGGTGAGGCTACCTCTTCCCCTGCTTCAGCACATGAACAGGATGAAGCTGGTATCATCTCTAAGACCTCACCAGAGGCAACTGTCAATGAAGGACTTGCTCCTGAGACAGGAAGTCCCCAGTTCCAAGACAAAGGGGCACATGTGATTACTGATTTACACTCAGCACATGTTCATCCTGATTCACTCAGGAGGTCAGGTGATTCAGTTTATACTGATGATGACCTGGGCTTTTTCTTTGAAGTCTTAGCCCAAAACACTATTCTTGAGGCTGAGGTTTGTAGATTGAAAGATCTGCTTCCCATCCTGCCTCAGGAATCAAGACCATCTGCCCCAATAAACCCACAGATGGCAGCTTCTGTTGAAGCTTCCCTAAACACTGAGCCACTCAAATCAACCAAACCACCAGCCTCAGGTTCAGGCACCATTTCTCAGGGAGAGAACCCCTCTGAGCAAATGGTTGCTGCATTCAAATCTTCCTTACCTCTCATCACACCCATCATCACATCTATTGTTCATAAAACCATTGATGAGAGGCTCTCCTCAGATATTACCTCACTTGTGACTGATGCTGTGTCCAAGCACCTTTCTGACATTCAAACCCTGAACCCAATGCAACCAAAAAGGGGGAGTTTAAGTCAGCAAAGGATGATAAAAGGAAAGAGCTGAAGAGGAAGAAGATAAGGAAGAGAACAAAGGTAAAGAGATCATCACCTACAAAAGAAAGAAAAGTATTGGTGATAAAACTGAAGATGAGAAGAGACTAGATGAGATGATCAAAGAAGCTGATGACCAACACAGCAGATCCATGGACAGGATCATTGATCAGCTCTTCAGGCAAGGATTTGACACTGCTAAACTTGACTCAGAGATCAGGAGACTTGAGATTCAAGAAATTGAAGATCGATGGGCAAGTTGTGAAGAAGAAGAAAGGAGAGACTAGAGGCTATGATTAGATTTCTGTCTAAACATCTGGGAAGACCTATCATAGAGATTAAATCATGGTCCAGAGATAGCATCTTGGAGATCACTACCAAGATATGCTCATCTGAAAGCTTCAACAAAGGCCTAATCATTGAAGCTCTGGATGAAGCTGGTGCTGGGAAGAGAACTGATATGGCCAAGTTGTCAAAAGCCACCCTCACCAACAAAATGATAGAGCAGCCTTTCAAATCCCCCTTACCTAAACAATCCTCCAAGCCAACCTCACAATCAAAAAGCCTCATTTCCCAAACTCATCTCACCCTCAAAACACAACAACCTCACAACCATCCAAACATTCCTTCCCCACCACCAGGAACCTTCTGCGTGAAGCAAAACTTGAAGAAGAAGAGGAGGACCTCTGACTCCCTCTCGTCAACTTCTAAGAACAGCAACTCAACTGAAGTCTTGCTCAGTTACAACTCCCCAATGTCATGAGTCTGGTGAAGCCACAGGAAGCATATTTTCAGCCTTATTGATCGAAGGTTTTCCCTCAGTCCTATCCTTACCGGATCAAGCTTCAATTTAACTTCTTCTCCCTCTTTCATTCTGCCTGGCAAGTTCTCCATCAGCAATTCTCAGACACATCCTCCTGGTAGTCTCACCCTGGAATTTAAGTCAAGAAAGCCAAATCAACCCTTTTTCCTACCAAATGATCCAAAGTTCATCACCAATCCAAGGTAATCTGTACTTCTCTCGTTCTAGCATACTTCTATAAACTTAATAATGAAGTTTTCCCTCTCTCTTCAAGAATCCTGACCAGGCAGACTCCTCCAATCAAATCTTTTCCAGGTCCAACAATCTTTAAACCCTGAGTTCCTACTCAAGATGAATTTTTAACTCATCAGTCTAGAACTTCAACTGACCACTCACCAATGCCCTCAGTCAAAACCCAGTCACCATGAAAGAGAGAGATCAAATCAATACAAGCAAAGACGAAAAAGGAAAAAAAATAAAAATAAGAGAATAAAACAACTACAAGTGATCTTTAAACCAATTCCTTCACCCAAGAAACCTATCCAAGAGTCCACCAGTAAGCACCAAAAAGAAAAAGAAGGTTGCTGAGGATGATGGAAGAGAAGAAGAGGAGGATGAGAAGACAATCTGCCAATATCTGCTGTTCTTGAGAAGAAGAAACTGAAGCCTAGGAGTCAATCACAACCAATAACTCCTGAAACTAAGGCTGACAGTTAAAGTCAAAATTGAAGAAGAAGAACAGCAGAAGCAGCATGATGAGCAGTTTCTCAAGATGGTTGACACGGACTTCCCTCAGTCCTCATCTATTCAAGCCATGAAGATTCAAGCTCAAAGGTTGTACACTCTCAGGCATACTTTTCAACATCAAAGGAGAGAGTGCGGATTTGGCCAGATCCCAGGGTAAGTTCTAGAATTCACAAGAAAAATTTACCAAGTAGATATCATGGCAAGTAAGAAAGACTTTGAATGCTGCAATCATGCTGGCCATGGTATAGTCTCACCTGGGGGAAATCATTGAAGAATTCAAGAGAGCTCACACATCCAAATCAACCCTATGTCTATTCTTGAGAACAAAATGATCAAGAAGGGGTTGTTGTACAAAAGACTTGAAGATCTTCAGAAGAGTGAACTCCAGTTGTTACTTGAAGGCTCTCATCCAGATGAATTCGCATATAGAGAGATAACAACTGTTGAGCTGAAGAATGGGAAGACAGTAAGGTACCTGTCTGAGTATTATGGGCCTGAGTTCTTCTTTGAGGGAGAAGCAGAAGAACTCACTAAGGATGAACAAGTTGTTCTCCTTGAGGCCTATGCAAGGGAGTCTTTCAGACTCATAAATGGAAAATAGGTTTCATGGTTGGGACAAGACTCTGTGTCCAATTTCCCCAAGACAGAGTTCCCTTCCATACTTAACCAATCAAATGATTAGAAAACTTTTCCTGGCCTGTGCTTATTTGTTTACCTCTGAAGCTGATCAAGAGAGTACTTTTGCCAAAGAATAAGTGGAATTTTCAATAAAGTTAGAGGTTTTGGCTGCATTGGTTCAGGGGGAGTTTGTTGGACCAAAAGAACCAATGAGCCTGATCAGAAAAACCTCTAAGTCCCACAGACATTACAACTGCTAAAGATAGTTAAATCAGCTGAAGACATCAGCTGATTACAAAGGTCTGAAGACAAAGTCTGAAAGCAAAGAACTGAAGAGAAAGTTTGAAAGCAAAGAACTGAAGACAAAGTCTAAAGATGAAGTGCTGAAGACAAAGACTGAAGACCAGAGTGATCAGCAGTTGTCACAACAGCTGAAGTTGTTAACTTCAGTAGTTGTGATGGTTTTACTTTTCAGTACTTGTAATTTTATATTTCAGTAGTTTAGTGTTTCAATAGTTATTAGTCAGTAGTTTATGTAATTGTACTTAGCATTTACTGAGATGTAATCAGTTGTTGAGAACATCTCAGTAGTTTGCTTATTTCAGTTGTTTTTGTAATTCTGTTAGATGTCACTGTCAAGTGACATCAGCAGACGTCACATTCCTCTATATAAGGGATGTTGACCTAGCTGTATTTCTAAATGAAGCATTACGCGTGAATGAAATCTTTCCCTTAACAGAAATTTTCTCTCTATAATTGTGATTGATTGTCTTGCATATTCATTACATTTCTTGCTTGAATTCGATCTCAATTGGTGATATTCCGCTGCATAATTCTAACCTAATTGATCCGATCCTATCACAAGCAGACTGAAGCTCCTAAATCCTTGTAGTACAAGGGCTTTTTACTAGTCAAGTGGTATGGTAGGGCGCTATTCGATGTTCCTGATCCCTATAGTATGTCTGACAAGAAAATGAAGGACTATCTGTCTAAACAAGGTTTCACCAAAAGAAAGCTTGGTAATATGAAGACAAACTCTCTAAGAGCTGCAATCCTTAGGCTGATGAATGAGAAGAAGGAAAGGTTGAAAAAGCTTGAGGAAGAAATTATCAGCAAGAAACCAAGAACCAGTGTATCTGCCCAAGACATCCACCTCACCCATAGAGATCATGACTCTTTGGCACCTGTTCTACATAGAAATCCTGAGTGGTTTGCAGAGCCTTCCTAGTTAAAGCTTCAAGAAGGACTCACCACTGCAGAAATGATTAAGGGTGTATCTACTCCCCAGGGCAAGACTGATCAGAAGATAATTTCCTGGAAGTATGATAGTGACTGGAACATGTTCATCATCAAAAGGATCTCAGGGTTGGTTCAATTCTTCACTGAGTATACTGCTCTAGTGAAATCCCTGCAGATTCATGATCTGAAAGAACTAGCCAATCTGGAGCTGATCAATCATAAGGCTATGTTCAGGGGTTATGAGTTTGAAGACATTCTAAAGATGTTCAAAAGAACAGACAACTTCAAATCTCTCAAGGCTATCTGTATGAGGAAAGATAGGTCCTTTGTCAACCCCCTTGAGAAGAAAAAGACCAAGGCAGCTGAAGAAGTGATATTCCCTGAGCTCAAGGTAAAGCCAACTGAATCATTAAAGAGAAAGATGGTGGCAGGAACTCACTCCTCCAAACCAATCTCAAATGTCTATTATGATGAAAAGACATATGAGATGGTGATTGAAAGGAGGTGGGGAGGTAAAGAAGGTGCTGAGATAAGGCTGTTTAGTGGATATGAGGTGAGACTGCTAGTTGAATCCTATATCCACTACATATACACCAGGCACTTCAGAGAAATAAACAACAAACTGGGAGAAGAAGACATGCACTTCTTTCTTAAGTGCATAAAGATTCTGAAGATGGCTTATGATAGAATCATAGCCAAGAGAGAGCAGAGGAGGAAGAAGAAGACTCCTTTGCAACTTGAGAATATTGTGAAGCTAGAGGTAGATGTGGAAGGATCTCTACTGATTCATAGGATGGGTTATCAACTGTGTCAATATGGGAACCCATCTCATTGAAAAGGCTGCCCATTGAAGCCATCTACACTATGAGCCAAATGAAGATTCATGTGCTGAATAGAGAAAAGATGTCTGAAGCCAATGACTTTGTCAATATGATAAAGGCCATTTTGGATCCATCACTTGCAGAACCACAAGTATCCTCTCCTGCTACACAAGACCCAGCAGAATCCTCAAAACCTCATCCACCATCAAACCCTTGAAGTACATAGGTTGTATAATCCTTAGGGGGAGTATTGTTGGACCCTGAAAGGATCATACATGCCAATTCAAGTGGTGGATTGATGGTTGTTCTGATGAAATCCCACAAGTCCAAGAAGATATGCGGATGAAGAATCTGCAACAACAAAAGAAGACAATTGTCAGCTATCTGCATTTGTATATGCGGATGACCACATAACAAATGCTGATAAGTGTTTGTTCTTCCGCATTAACAAATGCGGACAACCGAACAAATGCTGACAAGGATTTTGTACATCCGTATTTACTAATGCGGATGCTCAGCAACAAATGCGCCAAGTGTTTGTTCATCCGCATTTGTCAATGTTGATGACCAAACACTAATGCGATAGAAGAAAACAAATGCTGATGAAGATCTACACATCCGTATTCGTTAATGCGGATGGACAACAACAAATGCTGATGAAGACTTTTGTACTTAGAATAGTTTATAGTACATGGGTAGTTTAGTCTTTTTGTAAGGGCTTCTTGTCAGCCTATCAATAGAATAGAAATCCTCATGTGTGAGGTGACGGCTGACTAACATTAGACAATCAGAATATTTTTTTAGTCTTATGTTCAGAAGGTGTATTGTTACTGTTTAATACTCAAACCCTAGCATTCATTGTAACCGTTCACCTCAATTAATACAAAGAGCATTTATGAGTACTTATTGCATTCAATGTTCTGTGATTGTATGATTCCGCCATATAATCATTGACTCAATCATCATATTCGATCCTAGTTGATTCATATCAACTGAGAATATCATTCTCACACCCAGTCCAGATCCTGCACATCCATCCTCACTTCATCTGCCTCACGAATCCTCTCAGCTAACTCTCTAACCTCAGCTCTAACCCCTCGGGCTTTGTTAGCAACCTCCATGAACAGGCTTGCCTCTTTTCTCATTTCTGCTCCTGCCCCAGCCTTAATATGATTTTCACACAATACCAGCAAATCCTCCTCACAAAATGAAAATACTTCCATCGGATCAAAGAGTCTAAATTCAGCTCCATCCTTTATCCTAATCACCGCCTCCCCCGTGTTGTTGTCGTAGAACCACTTTTCAAACCTCTGAAGCCTTTGGGGGAGGGGATCAGATATCCTCACCCTACTAACCGTCTTCGAGGGCTTAACCCTTAGCACAATCCGTCCCTTTCCTGTCTCCCAGTCTTTGTCCTTTTTGGACCTCCTCCTTTCCGCCTTCATGTATCCAAAAGACTCAAAATTGTTGTTTCGCCCCTGCTTAATCTCCTCTTCCAATAGTTTGGCTCGCTCACTCAGATGAGAATCTATCAAGGGAATCTCTGCCAACCTCCTGAGATCCCATTTAGGCAAGATCTTGAACGCCTTCCTTTTGTGCAGGTACGAGATCCTTCCTCCTCTTCTCTTGATCATGAACATTTTCAGCCCTGTGTTATATTTCCATCTTATAATTTTCTTATCCGCCTCTTTCCTGCTCGACCCTTGTATATTCTGGAATAGTGGGGTCAGCTCTTCTGCCTCTTTCTCCTTTACAAACCATTCCTCCTTTTCAAGCACAAACATCTTCATCTACAGAGCCCTTCTTGGCTACATAAGTCATACTCGGGCTCTGAATCATAATCCACCAATTGCTCATCACCTCCTCTTCATCTATCAAACTCATCTCAGCTATCTTCTGGACTCCCTTAACATTTTGTTCTCTCACAATCTCCTCACCAACCAAATATTTATCTATGTCTAGCCCCAAATTAATAAACCCTGCTTCAATCACTTCCTCTACGTTCTCCTCGGTCTCTTTCCATCCTGTCTCAGCCTCTCTCTTATCAGCATCCCTCACACCAAAACCTCCTGTAGTTTCCTCTGCTACACCACTTGTGCCCTCTCCTGCCTTGGATGAGGTACCCACATTCAGGAATGTGTACCTTAAGATATTTGTAAGATCATCTAACTCAGATTAAGTTAGCTGATTAGGCAGGCAGAGGGCAGCCTTAAGCTCGTTCACCTCAGTCAATGTTGGAGCATATATTGTCATATATAGTGTGTCCGTCACTTGTCGAATAGTCTAGGCTTAATGTAATACACCTGATATGTTGTAAACACATGAAGCTGTGTCATTCGTAGTAGCATATGCGAATGAGACTCAGTCGTACGACTGAGCCATGCTAATGGACCATTCGTGCGACTGAGAGATGCGATTGGTCCATTCGTAAGACTGAACCATAAGTATGGTCCAGTCGTACGATTGAACCATACGCATGGCCCAATCGTACGAATGGGCCCAGTCGCATCTGATATGGGCTGAGGCTTATAAATACTAGTTTCATTGTGTAGAGAGAGAAGGGTTTTAGAGGAGTCTGCCCAGGGCCTAGATGCGATGCCGGATGAGAGGGAGATCATGCTCGATCTCCCCTTGCCAAGACTCATGATTCTTATGTTGTAACGAGCTTGTAATCATTAGGTTTTATCAATGAAACCATTTTATTATAGTTCGTTCTATTGTTTGTCTCTTGGTTGTTTATCCTTCCGTCAAGAACACGCTTAGATGTCTACCGATCCAGCAACTTCACAATTGGTATGAGAGCCGGTTACTACTAGAATGATCTAACAATCATTCTTGCAACCCGAGCTCTTGATTTCTAGATCTATTTCATGTTCTTTGACGTTAAACCCACTTCGTGTTCTTCGTGTTTTGCTCAGATCTTGTTACGTGTGTTGGTTCTTGGTTAAAATCGAACTCAGAAACACGTTCTTATCACCCTTGCGAATCTAATGATGTCTATTTTGTTTTGGTTCATGTAAAATTCATCAGATTAGGGTTTTTGGCGGCCATGGCGGCTGTAGATCTGAAAATCTGCGTGCAGATCCGCTCATGCGACTGGACCATGCGAATGGACCATTCGTACGACTGGACCATGCTAATGGACCATTCGTACGACTGGACCATGTTAATTGACCATTCGTACGACAAGACCATGCTAATGGACCATTCGTACGACTGGACCATTCGTATGACTGGAATGCGACTGGACCAGTCATGCTACTGGACCAGTCTTATGTCCAGTCATGCTACTAGACCAGTCTTATGACCAGTCTCACGAAGATATCATTCGTATTATCCACTCACACGAATGTGATAATTGTACTCCATGTCATACGAATGAACGGTGTTCCAGACCAAATAAAAAAAATCTGGAACTACCTTTTGCATAGATTTGAGGATGAGTGAAGCACATTCACCTTGAGGTTCTTTTGTCAAATAAGTTCGATGGATACCCCATTATTCGTTGGACTTCCAGAATAGGTGATTGTAGTTAGAACACAAAAGAGAGAAGAGAAGATGTCAGCAGTCGGTGCTGATTTTATGGGGTAGTCAGGAGCATCTGACTATTTATGGGTCAATCAAGTTTTATTTATCCTCACAGAGAGGATTGTGACTCTTAGGGGGAATCCATGTTTAGAGAAATTGAAGACGCAATCAGAAAGTGATGATGTGAGTCGTTTTCTGTTGATGAATCTGAGCGCATGCTGATTTGTTTGAGATTGTCAGCTGTTGATTGGAACCTTCTACTTTTTGCCCAATACACCGTATGAAGACGCCGGGAGAGCACAATGTTTATATACTGGGATATGCTGAATTTTGTGGGGGGAATTTCTGCAGGTGTTAATGTTAATCAGGTTAGCCTGTGTGAAGATTGAAGCAATGGAAAACTGTTCAAGTCATTATCTGGAAAAATCAGTCATATGGAGAATCTTGCTGCTATGATGGTGTTCTGCAAAGTAAACGAAAGCTATTGTGCCTAAATTCATTTTCAGGGATACTGTACCAACCTGACGGATCGGCAACATTGGCTAATATGGTTTTTCGTTTGATTCTATTGGAAACCAGAGCAACGATTGACTGAAGATTGTAAGGTGTTATCTACTATTCGCAAGCAACGTCCAAGGGGGAATTTGTTGGAGCATATATTGTCATATATAGTGTGTCCGTCTCTTGTCGAATAGTCTAGCCTTAATGTAATACACCTGATATGTTGTAAACACATGAAATTGAGTCATTCGCAGGAGCATATGTGAATGAGACTCAGTCGTACGACTGAGCCATGCTAATGGAACAGTCGTGCAACTGAGAGATGCGATTGGCCCATTCGTTAGACTGAACCATAAGTATGGTCCAGACGTAAGATTGAACCATACGCATGGCCCAATCGTACGAATGGGCCCAGTCGCATCTGATATGGGCTGAAGCCTATAAATACCAGTTTCATTGTGTAGAGAGAGAAGGGTTTTAGAGGAGTCTGCCCGGGGCCTAGGTGCTGCCGGATGAGAGGGGAGATCATGCTCGATCTCCCCTTGCCAAGAGTCATGATTCTTATGTTGTAACGAGCTTGTAATCATTAGGTTTTATCAATGAAACCAATTTAATATAGTTCATTCTACTGTTTGTCTCTTGCTTGTTTATCCTTCCGTCAAGAACACGCTCGGATGTCTACTGATCCAGCGACTTCACAATTGGTATCAGAGCCGGTTATTGCTAGAATGATCTAACAATCATTCTAGCAACCCGAGCTCTTGATTTCTGGATCTATTTCATGTTCTTTGACGTTAAACCCACTTTGTGTTCTTCGTGTTTTGCTCAGATCTTGTTACGTGTGTTGGTTCTTGGTTAAAATCAAACTCGGAAACACATTCTTATCACCCTTGCGAATCTGATGATGTCTATTTTGTTTTGGTTCATGTAAAATTCATCAGATTAGGGTTTTTGGCGGCGCCATGGCGGCTGCAGATCTGAAAATCTGGGTGAAGATCCGCTCATGCGACTGGACCATGCGAATGCTCCATTCGTACGACTGGACCATGCTAATGGACCATTTGTACAACTGGACCATGCTAATGGACCATTCGTATGACTGGACCATTCGTACGAATGGACCATGCGACTGGACCATTCGTACGACTGGAATGTGATTGGACCAGTCTTATGACTAGTCATGTACTGGACCAGTCTTATTTCCAGTCATGCTACTGGACCAGTCTTATGACCAGTCATGCTACTGGACAATCTTATGACCAGTCTCACGAAGATATCATTCGTATTATCCACTCACACGAATGTGATAATTGTACTCCATGTCATACGAATGAACGGTGTTCCAGACGAAATAAAAAAATATGGAACTACCTTTTGCACATATTTGAGGATGAGCGAAACACATTCACCTTGAGGTTCTTTTGTCAAATAAGTTCGATGGATACCCCATTATTCGTTAGACTTCCAGAATAGGTGACTGTAGTTAGAACACAAAAGAGAGAAGAGAAGATGTCAGCAGTCGGTGCTGATTTTATGGGGTAGTCAGGAGCATCTGACTATTTATGGGCCAATCAGTTTTATTTTTATCCTCACAGAGAGGATTGTGACTCTTAGGGGGAATCCATGTTTAGAGAAATTGAAGACGCAATCAGAAAGTGATGATGTGAGTCGGTTTCTGATGATGAATCTGAGTGCATGCTGATTTGTTTGAGATTGTCAGCTGTGGATTGGAACCTTCTACTTTTTGCCCAATACACCGTATGAAGACGCCGGGAGAGCACAATGTTTATATATTGGGATATGCTGAATTTGAGGGGGAATTTCTGCAGGTGTTAATGTTAATCAGGTTAGCCTGTGTGAAGATTGAAGCAATGGAAAATTGTTCATGTCATTATCTGGAAAAATCAGTCATATGGAGAATCTTGCTGCTATGATGGTGTTCTGCAAAGTAAACGAAAGCTATTGTGCCTAAATTCATTTTCAGGGATACTGTAGCAACCTGACGGATCGGCAACGTTGGCTAATATGGTTTTTCGTTTGATTCTATTGGAAACCAGAGCAAAGATTGACTGAAGATTGTAAGGTGTTATCTAGTATTCGCAAGCAACATCCAAGGGGGAATTTGTTGGAGCATATATTGTCATATATAGTGTGTCCGTCGATTGTCGAATAGTCTAGGCTAATGTAATACACCTGATATTGTAAACACATGAAATTGAGTCATTCGCAGGAGCATATGCGAATAACACTCAGACGTACAACTGAGCCATGCTAATGGGACAGTCGTGCGAGAAGAGATGCGATTGGGCCATTCGTAAGACTGAACCATAAGTATGGTCCATTCGTACGATTGAACCATACACATGGCCCAATCGTACGAACGGGCCCAGTCGCATCTGATATGGGCTGAGGCCTATAAATATCAGTTTCATTGTGTAGAGAGGGAAGGATTTTTGAGAGTGTGCCTGGGGCCTAGGTGCTGCTGGATGAGAGGGGAGATCATGCTCGATCTCCCCTTGCCAAGAGTCGTGATTCTTATGTTTAAATGAGCTTGTAATCATTAGATTTTATCAATGAAACCATTTTATTATAGTTCGTTCTATTGTTTGTCTCTTGGTTGTTTATCCTTCCGTCAAGAACACGCTCGGATGTCTACCGATCTAGCGACTTCACAATTGGTATCAGAGCCGGTTACTGCTAGAATGATCTAACAATCATTCTAGCAACCCGAGCTCTTGATTTCTGGATCTATTTCATGTTATTTGACGTTAAACCCACTTCGTGTTTTGCTCAGATCTTGTTATGTGTGTTGGTTTCTTGGTTAAAATCGAACTCGGAAACACGTTCTTATCACCCTTGCGAATCTAATGATGTCTATTTTGTTTCGGTTCATGTAAAATTCATCAGATTAGGGTTTTTGGCGGCCATGGCGGCTGCAGATCTGAAAATCTGCATGCAGATCCGCTCATGCGACTGGACCATACGAATGGACCATTCGTACGACTGGACCATGCTAATGGACCATTCGTACGACTGGACCATGCTAATGGACCATTCGTATGACTGGACCATGCTAATGGACCATTCGTACGACTGGACCATGCGACTGGACCATTCGTACGACTGGAATGCGACTGGAGCGGTCATGCTACTAGACCAGTCTTATGTCCAGTCATGCTACTAGACCAGTCATGCTACTGGACCAGTCTTATGACCAGTCTCACGAAGACATCATTCGTATTATCCACTCACACGAATGTGATAATTGTACTCCATGTCATACGAATGAACGTGTTCCAGACCAAATAAAAAAAATATGGAACTACCTTTTGCACATATTTAAGGATGAGCGAAGCACATTCATCTTGAGGTTCTTTTGTCAAATAAGTTCGATGGATACCCCATTATTCGTTGGACTTCCAGAATAGGTGATTGTAGTTAGAACACAAAAGAGAGAAGAGAAGATGTCAGCAGTCGGTGCTGATTTTGTGGGGTAGTCAGGAGCATCTGACTATTTATGGGCCAATCAAGTTTATTTATCCGCACAGAGAGGATTCTGACTCTTAGGGGGAATCCATATTTAGAGAAATTAAAGATGCAATCAGAAAGTTATTGATGCGGAGCGTGGTTTCTGGTTTTGAATCTGAGTGCATGCTGATTTGTTTGAGACTGTCAGCTGTGGATTGGAACCTTCTACTTTTTGCCCAATACACCGTATGAAGACGCCAAGAGAGCACAATGTTTATCTATTAGGATATGCTGAATTTGAGGGGAATTTCTGCAGGTGTTAATGTTAATCAGGTTAGCCTGTGTGAAGATTGAAGCAATGGAAAACTGTTCATGTCATTATCTGGAAAAATCAGTCATATGGGTAATCTTGCTGCTATGATGGTGTTCTGCAAAGTAAACGAAAGCTATTGTGCCTAAATTCATTTTCAGGGATACTGTAGCAACCTGACGGATCGGCAACGTTGGCTAATATGGTTTTTCGTTTGATTCTATTGCAAACCAGAGCAAAGATTGACTTAAGATTGTAAGAGGTGTTATCTACTATTCACAAGCAACATCCAAGGGGGAATTTGTTGGAGCATATATTGTCATATATAGTGTGTCCGTCGCTTGTCGAATAGTCTAGGCTTAATGTAATACACCTGATATGTTGTAAACACATGAAACTGGGTCATTCGCAGGAGCATATGTGAATGAGACTCAGTCGTACGACTGACCATGCTAATGGACTAGTCGTGCGACTGAGAGATTTGATTAGGCCATTCGTAAGACTGAACCATAAGTATGGTCCAGTCGTACGATTGAACCATACGCATGGCCCATCGTACGAATGGGCCCAGTCACATCTGATATGGGCTGAGGCCTATAATACCAGTTTCATTATGTAGAGAGGGAAGAATTTTTTAGAGTGTGCCCGGGGCCTAGGTGCTGCCGGATGACAGGGGAGATCATGCTCGATCTCCCCTTGCCAAGAGTCGTGATTCTTATGTTTAAACGAGCTTGTAATCATTAGATTTATCAATGAAACCATTGAATCATTATCTTTGTTATCTTTGTTTTGTTTTCGTTTTTTGGTTTTCGGATTTCCTCGCTTCCGGAACACGCTCGGATGTCAACCGATCCAGCGACTTCACAACACCTCTTGATCAAGTTCTGCTGATCAACCAACATCTTAGACATTCCTTCCAACAAACCATCCTTCTTCTTTTCCTCTCAACTCTTGATTTGTCAATTTCGTCTTTATCATACTCAACTCATTAGCCAGAGATGATTTGAGGTTCCTAATCACATCCTCCTCCTCATTCCACGTTTCTCCTATTCTCTTCTCTATGGCTCAGTAAATGTGTTTGATGCCTATGCTTTGATCTCCTTTCAGACTCACCCTGATCAGCCTTTTTCTTTGATCGTTTCTCCCTCTCAGCTCTCAACGCCTGCTCCACCTCATCTATCTCATCCTCAAAATCATACTCTTTTTCTTTCGCATACCTCTTCCTCTTCTTCACTGACTCAGCCTGCTTTTGCATCGTTTCCTCAGCGTGCTTATTATCAGCTGCTATCACCCTCCTGATGTAGTTCCACCTTTCGGTTGGATACATGTTCTCCCAAAGATGAGTGATCTTTCCACTAAAATTATGCTTGAAGGCAGAGCAGTCAGCAAAAATCTTGGTGTTCATCTGAACCAGTCTCTTATTCTCACCGTGACGGGGAATATTGGGGATCTGATCATCTATCATCATCTGAATGAACCTGGGTATAGCAACCACTTATCCTTCTTCAGGGCCCTCACATTCTTAGCCATACAATCAAAAATCAACTTGGTTATGTTGGCCTCTTGCCCTCTACAATAGATAATCATAGCTAGGGGTGTTCAAAGTCGGATATCCGAAATTACAGATATCCGAATTTCGGATATCCGAAAATTTCGGATAGTGATTCGGATATTCGAAATTCATCTTTTATTTTTTTTATCTTTTTTATTTGTAGATTTTAAAATAATAAACATATAAATATATAAAAATTAACATAAAAAACAACATCATATCAAAAAGTCACAATATACACTAAAAAATTTCAACCGAAAGTAAAAATATCGAAAATCCAAAAAAAAAAAAAAAAAAATATATTTTTAGTTTTCGGATAATCGAATATCCTAATATCCAAAACTTTTGAAATCACTATCCGAATCCACATCCGAAAATTTCGGATATGGATATTCAAATTTTCGGATATCAAAAATTCGGATATTTCGGATTCGGATTTTTGGATTTTCGGATCGGATTCTCGGATCATTGATATTTTGAACACCCCTAATCATAGCCGTGGCCCAGTCTAATTTTAGTCCATCCTATCCTCTATTTCTGTGATCCAAGCACATGATAAAGACGTGGGCTATATATCTTTCACTCCTTGGACAGGAAAGACTTTTTAATTTCTTTCCTTGTCCCGAAAGGAGGACCCTCATACCCCATACTCCTGAAGGCTCCAAACACCTCATGATCAGATAACATCACTTCACTCTCCACAATCTTCTTGTGGCCGTAGCACACCCGTGCAAAAACTCCACAGTGATGGAGATATCATTCTCTAGAACTCTAGCACAATCCTCTGAGGATTAGCTCTCGTGTCATACTCAGTGGATCTCCAGAAGTTTC
>CM046037.1:27502047-27737047 GCA_025215565.1 Flaveria ramosissima | reverse complement strand
TACAAGTTATTCATGTATGCCACATCATCAACCTCTTGTTCCACCAAGATCATTATACCATCTTATTTTATCATACAACCCATGCGAACCTCAAGTAATCAACATGCTCAACATAATTATAATTACATCACAAATAGTAAATCATACATGGAGTCTAATCATGCACTACATGCCATGTAAAGCCACTCACGACTTCACACCCTAAACCCTGCCAATCCTACTAAGTAGGGCCCTTAGATTCGCACGCGTGTATAACGATCATCATCACATTAAACAACAAGATTCATGTCAACCAACATCCCTAACAATGATCTGTTACAATCCCAAACATGGTTGCATAATATCTAACCTAATCCATAATCATGTTTAGCCAATAAGAACCTAAATTTCCCAAATGATCAATCAAGCATCCATACAACTCAATTAACACATTTCACCACATTACACATCATCAATAAGCATTCTAACATGATCCTAACATCATGAACATGCCGAAATCACCATATCAAAAGATCTACAAATAAAGTTTCTCTTTTGGGAAAGTAACACCCAAACTCAATCTAACACCCAATTCCTTCATGAATTTATCAACACCATACCTAATCAAGTCCATACCTATCATCTAGACATGACAAACACCATCAATTCATCACAATTCCCAAACATCATACACAAAAGTTTCTACTTATAGCAAGGTATGAACAACCACTGGATTACATGATTTTTCTTGAACAACCCATGTGAACTAACATGAAAGCAATACAATTAACATCATACAATCATCAAATCATGAATTCCAAGAAGAAAAGTTTCTACTTTAGGCAATGTATGAACTACATGATCAATTCATGGATTTCTTTCATAATCAACATAACCCAACATTCATACAACATAACCAACAACATATTATCGTCTAACAACCAACAATTTCAACTTTTTCATACATAATTTTCGAATTAGGATTCATTAACATCAAAAACTATGAAAAACTTGTTGAAATCTAACCTTTAAACAGGTAGAAATCAAGAATTAAACTTGCTAACACCTTGGAACACTTGAAACCAGATTAAAATCGACTTGTATGTGTTTGTTCTTGATCAAATTCGAAAGGAGTGGGGGGAGTTTGGGAGTGGTTTCGGCCGCAAGGGTTTGTGGGGGCTAGGGTTGGGATTTTTTACAACTTTACATAATTAGAATTTCCCCTTTAAACCCTCCTTTAATCCCCTTTCATAAAAAATAATCTTTTTTAACACTTTTTAACAATTTTAACTACAAAATACAAGTATTATTAATCAACAATAATAATCATAAACATTTTTCAACTAATGACAAACACAAGAAATATATATTACACGTAATCATGTTATCAAGTAACATTCAAAAATAATATTTAAAACTCATAAATCACATAATCATGAACTAATAATCAAAATTATTAATTAGATTATTATTTGTTTATCATAGATAATTGTTATTAAGTCACCAACGTTCAACGACAACTAGTGTGTGCTCACGACACGTGTACGCAAGACCTAACGGAACTAACAGAGTTTGGTAAACGAAAATTACCGGATGTCACAAATTGCATTTTAGCATTTGGGGTGTGGCCTAACATATTCCTTTAGTGCCATGAAATTCCTCATCGAGTTTGAGTTCTTGTCGAAATTTCCTCCTGTTCGCCTACTCGATTCCTCATTATCATTCCTTTTCTCACCACCTTTACCCAATACCCTGGTTCTTACCATTTCATTAGTCAAAGTGTCGTCCTTTAGAATTGCACTTTGAATTATGGGTGGAACAGCTACGATTACCATTGCCCGGATTTGAGGAGCCAAACCCCAAATGTACCTTTCGATCCTATTAAATTCTTGGTCGCCAAATATGGAACGAGCCTGGCCAGCTCATGAAAACGATCCTTATATACCGCGTGTCTGGCTCCTACCATTGTATGATTCATGAATTCATGCTCCAGCTTCTATATTCCATTACTGGGGCAATATTCTATCGTGATCAAGGCCTTAAATTCATCTTATATCATTTGAATTGCCACCTCTCTGCCTCTTGCTTGAATCCTGGTGTTCCATCAAGTTAATGCCTTTCATTACAGGGAACAAGTACCATATTTGATCTTTTGACTATCCAAGCACTCAATGATGTCAATCACTGCTTTCTTCTTTTCCATCCATCTATTCAACGTTATTGCGTCACCTTTTCCATCAAATTACTTAGGCCAACAAGCAAAAAACTCCTTATAGGTACATCCTCACCTCCTCCCACCTTCTACCTATCCATTCCCGTTTCCGCCTCTGTTAGCATTACCATTGTTTGGTCCATTGTCATTACTGTTACAAGGACCACCACCATTACCATTCACGTTCCCATTACTATTCCCATTAGCTAGTCCATCACCTTCTTTGTTGTTATTGTCATTCTCACCCCTCATACCTATTCTCATCCTTCTCTTCACCATCATTATTCCCTCCATTATTCCTATTATCGCAGTTGCCACCTCTATTATTGTGGTTCAAGATGTTATCACTTATTAATACTACAATGGTTGGTATTAGAGCAGCTAGCTGTTGAGCGATCATAGCAGCCATATCAAGATTTCTAGCTCCATGATTGTTTTTGAATGTTGAATAGGATTCTTCAAGATGTTCAGAATGACAAATTTACCACACCAAATGGTGGTGACGAAAATATTATGACCATAAACAAGAAGTTGTTGTTGAATCGATTTGTGAAAAACAACTTGATTCAACCACATATTCAACTTTTCAGTGGATGTGGAGACGGTATTCTGATTTTTGCATTGCCATGAAATCAACCTATTTCCAAAGAATTGACACCCAGCTGTACTTGATTTACTATCTAAATTACAACCACCATAATCACTGTAAGTATAAGCATATAAATTAAATTCAGATTCCTAGGATATCAAAGTCCAAGTTGTGGTTGCCCTTTGAGATACTTGAAAATCAGTTTGACAGCTTTCATGTGAGACTCTTTTGGATTACTCCGATAACGCACACACTAGAAAACCGAAAACATATTGTCAAGTATGTTTGAAGTAACATACATCATGGATCCAATCATTGAACAATACAGATGTTGATCAACGTATTCACCCGTGACATCAGGAGATAAAGTAGGACGAGATGATATAGGAGTTGGTGCAATCTTGGAATCTTGAAATTTGTATTTGTCCAGAATATTATGCACATATTTCTCTTGATTTATAAAAATACCCTGGTCATCCGGTCTAACTTGAATACCCAAGAAAAATGAAATTTCTTCAAGAGAACTCATCTCGAACTTTTTTTTATCACCGCTTCAAACTCCTTACACATATCTTCATTTGTAGATCAAAAAATGATGTCATCAACATACATTTGGATAAAAATAAGATCATCACCGGTCTTGCTTAGAAATAAAGTTTGATCAATAGCACCCCTTGTGTAACCATTTGTAAGAAAATGTTTAGTGAGAGTAGCATACCAAGCACAAGGTGCTTGATGTAGCCCATAGAGTGTTTTGTCTAACTTATAGACATAATCAGGATGATTTGGATCTGCAAAACCTGGAGGTTGACATACACATGTTTCCTCTTTCATTTCACCATACAAAAATGTATTTCTAAAATTCGCTTGATAAACTTTGAAGTTTATGAATAAAGCATATGCCAGAGATATACGAAAAGCTTCAAGTCTAGCAACAGGTGCATAGACTTCTTCATAATTAAGACCTTCAACTTGATAGAATCCTTGTAGAACAAGTCTAGCCTTGTTGCGAACAATTAAACCTGTTTCATCTGTCTTATTGCAAAAGATCCATTTCGTTCCGATAGGCAACTTATATTTTGGAAGCTCACACAAATGCCAAACAATTAACTTCTTGAGCTGCATCAACTCGTATTTCATTTCTTCAACCTAGTTGTTTTATTTCAATTCCTTTTCAATATTCTTTGGCACTATTTGAGAGATAAAACATGTGTATAAGCATGTATTTATTGCTCTTGATTGACTTCGAGTACGAACGCCTTGAGATAATGGACCAATGATTGCATCAATTGGATGATTCTTATGGATTCGCAACAGAGGAATTAGATCTTTAGAAATAACTTCATTTAAAATTAGACATGTGACCAACAGGTTCTTCATCACCATTTCCTCCTTCTTTTTGATATATAATATGTTCCTTTTGAGTGATGTGATTATCTGTAGAGGAGTCTTCAAATGGAACTTGAATTGTATTAATTGGAACATCTTATGTAGAAGAAGAATTTAGATAAGAATCCTGTGGAACTTGTCCAATGAACAGTGAAACTGGAATCAAAACAGATTCTTGTGATGAAGAAGAATCTGAATTAGAAACCTTATTCAAGTTTGGATTGAATTGTTGAACAACAAAAATATTTGAAGAACTTATATATGAAGATATTATTTTTGTTGAGGATGAAATAGATCCAACGTAATCAGAAAATACATCTTGAATAGAGAATTTCAAAGGTGGAATATTTGTAGAGACAAAAGATGATCGATTAAAGGTGTGAAATAATGATGCATAAACATTTACCCAAAAAAGGAGCAGATCATGCATCAGTTTTGTTAGATTAGTGTCAATCTATATCAAATGACTCTATAGCTGATTAGTTCTTTTATTATAAACCCTATATGCTACTTTGTTGGCTAAATATCCAATAAAATAACGATCATCAGCTTTTTCGTCAAATTTAGATTTTGAATCATATGTGTGTAACAAAGTACAACAACATCCAAATATCTTGAAATATTTGACTTTGGGTTTATGTTTGAAAAATATTTCATAAGGAGTCAAATTTTGTTGTTTTTTTATTAAGACACATTCTGAACATATCATGCAGTATTAACAGCTTCAGCCCAAAAGAATGAAGTAAGTTTGGCTGTTGATAGCATTGTTTGAGCTACTTCAATTAAAGTTCTATTTCGTATTTCAGCAACTCCATTTTGCTAGGGAGTTCTGTTGAACTGAATTGTCTTGCTTATGCCCTTTGAATCATAGCATTCATTCAAAATATGATTGCAAAACTCTGTTCCAATATCACTTGCGCTCGATTGTTTTATCATTGTGATTTCCCACAAGATTCATGAACTTTATTGGCAAGTGAGGTGTTTCCTCCTTTGTTGCTAAAAAGATAACCCAAGTAAATCTAGAAAATCATAAGTAATAACCAAACAATATGCACCACGTCCTAATACCAAAATACTCATAGGACCAAACAAATCCATGTGTAATAATGAAGGTTTTATTCAATTTTGGTATGAGCAACCATTTTATGAGGAAGTTTATGTTGTTTACCTTTTGAACATGACAGACAATGTTCAATAAGTTGAAATTCTTTAAATGGTAAACCTACAATATGATTTTCTCGTACCAACTTGTTCATATTCTTAATGTTAACATGTCCAAGACGACGATGCCATAACATTGAATTACTTTATGTGGCTTTTGATAACAAACGAGATGTTGTTTCAAATGAATGTTAACCATTATTATCTAATAAGTATGTGTTTTTGTCTCTAGGAGTTCTCAACAAGATCTATTCATTGGGTATTACAAAACCAGGTTTTAGTATAAGACATTATTTATTAGTGAAGTGTGTAGAATAATGTTTGTCACAGATTTGAGAAACACTTAACAAATTGTATGTTTCTTTGTAATTTTACCTCCTTCACCCTAGAAAAAATAACATAGTCACCATTGTAAGGTAGAACTTTATTTAATAGTGATATGTTATCCGTCATGCATCTAGAACAACCGCTATTAAGATCCCATACGATGTTAATGACTTGCCTTGGTTGTTCCTGCACATATGAATGAATTTAATCAAGTTTAGAAACCCAAGCCATTGTCGACTCGAGAACATTGTTTTCATCCAAATATGTTACAGAGTTCAAAATCATATCTCTTTTATCATTGAACACATAATAATAAACGATGTCAGAATCTAACTTTTTTTCCTTGACTTTCCATTTTTGAATTGGTTTTGTCAATTTCATGACAAATTTCTTTAATCTATCTTTCACGAGACTTAGATTTTTTCATCAACACTTTGAGGTTTCTTAATCATTTTTCCTTTTTCCAAGTTATTTTTCATGGGAACATTTTGTTTTGTAACAAAAGATTTCAAATGATTTGAATTTATATTAAACTTGGCATTAACAAAAAATTGTTTTCTGTTATGTGAAATAGAATTATGAAATCATTGTCATCTAGTTAATTTTTTATTGATAAATGCAATTTCTAGCCATATGATTTGGTTTTTCACAAACATAACAACACAGTTTATAATAAACATTATGCACTCGTGTATTTCCCTCAAATTGTTTATGATAACCACCAAAGTTATCATAGAATCTAGCTTTAGTATTTCTTTGGCCTTATGATTCTTTAGAAATCTCCCTTTCTTTCTTTCATCATTAACATTCCCAGCTGAATCTGAAAGAATTTAGGTAATTTTCTTTATCGATTGATTATGTCTTGAAGTCGATGAGGCATGCACTGTAGCTTATACCTTTTGAGACATAGTTATTGGAATTGGACCAGTTTCCATGACACTTGATCTACAAACATTTTGTTTCATAGGGTTAGAATAATTAGGAATTATATTTTTATAGAAGCAAGCATTTGTTTCTTTAAAAATATAATTTTCCTTATTAATTTGACTTTTGAAATAAATTTGTTCTTGAAATCAAATTTCCAGTCAGATAATGATTTTCTAAGATGTTTTCTTTCATTTTCTTTATGGATAATTTTGGCTTTTAACTTCTTTTGTTTATTAGACTCGACTAAACAATCAATTGTAGAAATAGAAACATCAGACTTTTTATTAATTGATAGTGATGAATTACAAGAAGATGAATTTTTTGTACAGTTTTTATTATATTATCTTGAAAATCCATTTCATCATCATTATACCAATCTTCCACCAAACTATCTTTCTTCGCACTTTCCGCAAAGGGGTTAACATCATTAAGTTTAATTTATGTTTTTATGAGTTGATCAACAATCAAACGAATCTTGACCGAAGGTTTTAAGTCATAATTTGGTTGAAATCCCATTCTATAGTTCACATGTTCATATGTTGTTGTAACTGATGAAGGTAAGCATACATAATCATGATTAATTGGCGGTGCAATTTTGGAGAATCCAACACCACACTTACCACCATTAATCTCTTGTGTCATTTGGGATGTGATTATACATTCAACCATATTCAAAGAAAGTTCAAATTTCTCAACCATGAGTTTGGCATATAAAAGTTCACTATTAAGTTTGTTTGTTTCCAGGCTCGATCATTATTACATTTTGTCAAATCATTATTTTTACAATCTATGTCATGAAGATTTAGCTTTAATTAATATATTGATTTGTTTAATCCTTCTAGTTTTTCTTTGAAAATCTTTGTAATAGTTTTATATTTTCGATCTTGATGTTGAAGTTTATCAAATTTTAAGATCAAGTGATCGCTATGGACTCTGTATCTTTGAACTTTTTCAACACAGGAATTAGTACAAAGATCTTTATATACCTCATTTATAAGAGCTGATTGTGTAGCTTCTTCAGGCACTCCCTTCATCATGAATACTTTCATCACTTCCTTTATCTCACTAATTCCTTTTCTTGGTGATGTTGCTAGAGTAACCTTGATAGCGTTATCATCTTGAGTGGCGGGCTCTGGAGTCTTCTCAACAACAATGGAAGTTAAGCTTTCCTTCTCTTTTATAGCTGGAGTATTCTCAACAACCTTTTCTTTAATGGCATTCTTAACAACCTCAATCTTCTTTACTAATTCTGGATTAGTCTCAACAACATGCCAAGTAGTAAGACTCTCATCATCCTTGTTTATCTCAGCTTCAGCAAAAACTTCTTCAAGCAGATCATTTGACACAAACTCTTTAAATAAATTTTCTTCAATGTTTTCTTCTTCACTGACTTTGACCTATTCCAAAAAAGCTATTGATATTTGTAGATCCTGTATTTCCATTGGATCAGACCAGTCTTAATCTCATTAGTCTGAGATACAAGAGCTTTGTTGGTGGAAGTACTACCTTTATCACTTTTGGCTTCAACTTCAACTGTTACCATTTTCTTATCACCTTTATACTGATTAATCTTTAGTTCTATGCATTCCCTAGCAAAATTCACAAGTGTGTCACAGTTATAGCATCTTAAATTAGTATTGTCGAACCCAATCTTACTTGAATTGTTCACTCCTACATTTTCAGACCCGTTCTTCTTGCAAAGTTTTTTGCCCTGTACACCACCATAGTCATTTGATATTAAATAACATTCTCTTCAACATCATCTAGGTTAACTTGTTGTAAACAAGGAAAGTTGTTCTTCAACAATCTGAATGGTTTGTTAAGATGGGTTAGAGGTTGCAACATAAGCTTGTTCAGTATGATGTGAATGTTGAAGGATGGGTATGAGTGAGTTTGTGGTTGAGAGGATACGTGTTGCGATTGCATGGGAGTGAATTGATTTGGATTAGGGACTTGGAAATGAGGGACATATGTTTCTCGAATGGTGGGAATGATAGGACTTCCTAACTGTTGTTGATGACATAATTATAAGTAGCTCACATAGTAATTAGGATTTCTTGCCATCTTTGCATACAGTTGCTTCAGCCCCCATTGAGTTTAAATGGTTGTAAGCCATTTGCTTATCATCTATTTCATAAGATTTGATGGTAGAAATCAGATCACTAAGAGATAAGGTGAACAAATCTTTGGTTCTCTTAGTAGAAGTGTTGTTGTTGTTCCAACCTTAGGGTAGTGAGTTCAATAGATTTTTGTTGATGGCTATGTTCTCCAAAGTTATTCCAACACTCTTTCATCTTTGTGATCAATTTTACAAATCTTAACATCTGTGTCTCCAACGTCACACCAAGCATATGATTGAACATGTTAAATTCTTGATTCAGCATATCTTTCTAACTCTCTCATATCCTTATTTCCTATAATCTGTTTTTCCATGGCATCCCATAATACTTTGGCTTCTCTGAATTCCTTGAATTTTTGAGCTATTTCAATAGTTAGAGCCATAGTGATTGTAGCATAAGCTTTATTATCAAGTTCAAGCTTTTTCATATCTTCCTCATCCCACAAGTGTTCAGGTTTTGGAACCAATTCCTACTTGTCATTTGAGTACACAGGAATATACGGTACGCATTTGATCGAACGTAACATCCTTGACATGATTCTCAAAACAATACAACATATCAGGATAGTAATCTTCACTCAGAAGTGTAGGAGGCTTAGTGCTCATACTTATCTCATTATTAAGACTTAAGGTAGTAATAAGATTCTTCAAATTGGTCATTGTTAAAAATCAGAAATGAAACTTTTTAGAATTTGTAGAAAATCTAAACTTCTCGCACGAAACAAACACTTTAAAACTCATCGCGTGAAACTTTTTGCAGGCACTTCTCGCGCGAAGAGTTTTGTAACCAAATTTTTTGAATTGTTGAAGTTCTCACACAAAATGAATCTTTTTACAACAAGCTTTTGCGAGTTTTGGACTTTTCGCGCAAATTGAGAACTTCTCGCGTGCGATTATTGAGTTTGCACATAATCAAATAAGTGCAATTTTGATATTTTCAACTTAAATCTAATCACTAATTTGTTAAAAATTAGGTAATGAAGCTTCAAATTGATAAATTATGTTCAAATTTGATCATGATTATCACTAATTGATTCAATTAAGTCCATTTCAACCATGAAAACATCTTCACTTCTTCAAATGAGATCGTTTTTCTTGTTACATATCATAATGACATCCGAATTCAGCTCAATAGTAGAAATCAAGTCAATATTCAAGAATAAACCAAATTAGCAGCTCAAACACTCTTCAAAATGCTTCAAATTCTACTCCAACCCATATAGAGTACTCATGCATCTGATACCAATTGTAAGGAATACGCGGAATGAAATCACTTTTGGAAATCAGAAATGAAACCTTTTAGAATTTATTGAAAATCTGAACTTCTCGCACGAAACAAACACTTAAAAACTTTTCGCGTGAAACTTTTTGCAGGCATTTCTCGCGCGAAGAGTTTTGTAACCAAAATTTTTGAATTGTTGAAGTTCTCACACAAAAGGAATCTTTTTACAACAAACTTTTGCGAGTTTTAGACTTTTCGCGCAAATTGAGAACTTCTCCCGTGCGATTATTGAGTTTGCACATAATCAAATAAGTGCAATTTTGATATTTTCGACTTAAATCTAATCACTAATTTGTTAAAAAGTAGGTAATGAAGCTTCGAATTGAAATTTGATCCTGATTATCACTAATTGATTCAATTAAGTCCATTTAAACCATGAAAACATCTTCACATCTTCAAATGAGATCGTTTTTCTTGTTACATATCTTAAGGACATCCAAATTCAGCTCAATAGTAGAAACCAAGTCAATATTCAAGAATAAACCAAATTACTAGCTCAAACACTCTTCAAAATGCTTCAAATTCTACTCCAATCCATCTAGTACTCATGCACCTGATACCAATTTTAAGGAATACGCGGAATGAAATCACTTTCGGAAACATAATTAGAACAATAAAACATAAGAAATCGAGTAGAAACAAGTAACAAGTAAATAAACTTCAATATTGTTGCTCCATGGTAAGTGATTATAATGAACTTTTGGCTCAATATCAGGATTAATTACAAAGAGATTGAAAACAACATGTTTATAATAAAAAGCAAAAAGGTCTCACTCGAGAACTAGCTTTTCACGCCGATCAAAGTTATCGCTCGACTAGATTCTTCAAAATCTTCATTTTGATTTTACGAGTCTTTAGGATCAATCCTTACAAATTGCATCGTGACTAAATTATATAGTCAAGATTAGCCCATTGTGTGTTGAAAAGTCCTATGCGACATAAAAAGATGATAATGCATTTCATTCTTATTTTTTGTGTATTGAATGTGTGGATGAATGAGAAAAATGAAATATTGTAACGATTAACAATATGTGTAACACCATTTTCATAAAATTATCAAAATGAAAAAAGCTATATTATCATAATATTAATAATAAAACTTTAATATATCCATTGAATCATGATCCATATATCATAATCATCACAATGAATTTATTAAAGAAGAAATAAATGAGTGTAGGTGTGAGAGAGATAACTATTAATCACAATAATCAGAAGGTTTAGAATTTAATTTTGATTTCCTAAATTACCTTTTCATTACTTAACATTAACTTTAATATTACTAATTTATTACAATATTTTGTTTATTACCCATTAATCAAATGATCTAAAAGTCCTTATGAGTTTATGTAATACTAAAATTATTTGAGTTCTGAAATGATAAAAATCATATACATAAATATATACAAATACATATACATACACAAATACATACACCGATACAAACCGATATACATACACATATCCACATATACATATCTAGGTAGGTGTCTATTAAGCACCAAGACTACATTAATAACTACAAGAACGATATAGATACACTTTTACCTTCTGCTTTAATTGTTATACATCAGGTAGTTACATAACCGTCCACCTTAGTATCTGATTGGATCATTACTAATGCACTACATAGAAGTGATTTATGTGGTTCTTATAGTTCTCAGCAATAATGTAGGATCGGTTAAGGTCACTCAACACAAGTATTCTTACTTGGACTCACTAAGTCACACTCGAATGATGATGTAGAATCCTCTAAGAGTTGATAATAATATACTAAGTAAGCAAGACCCAAGAAATGGTTTTCAAGATACTTGTATATATTACTTCTCAACTTAAAGTTTACAAGACTCTTGCAAGCGTTTTAAATGAGTTACAATAAGAAACTATATATACTACTATCGACAGCCGGTTATACTTTGATACTAGCTAGAAACATACGACCAAACAAATACTACATTGTTAGGAGTAAGGTATCTAGAATAAAATACTATCCTAGATTAGGTAGTCATGACATGTCCATGACTTATCTTTTTACTACCAACTAAAGTGGTAACTGTACTAACTAGATAAACAATGAACAGTGGAATAAAGTATGGTTTACTACATGGGCGTGAGAAAGTGTCATGCAGTATATCAAAGATTGCAGCGGGATGTCAGAAGGACCATACTTATGTCCACTAGTTCATAGTAGGTTCTTCCGAAGGTAAAGTGGCTTCGGAAGAACTAGTTCTTCTGAAGCCACTAATACTTCGAAAGAGTCTACTTCTTCCGAGACTTCTACTGATCTTCAAGTCTTTATACTTCGGAAGCCTTTGTCTTAAAGCCTTCCAAGTGTTTGTCTTCGAAAGAGGAATTTCTTAGTCTTTGGAAGACTGAGCTCCTCCTTGGAAGTTCTTCTATCTTTAACCATCAGAAGTGCAGCTTTGTCTTCGGAAGTCTTTTGCTTCTTAAAACTTTCAGCACCAGAGGTAGTTCTGAGAAGTTTGTACAAGTCATTTGTAGATAACAGGTCCAGTTTGTTACTCTGTATGACATGTACCCATTGTTGTGTCCGTCGATAGAGAGTTAGTTGATGGGAGTTGTAGTCATACTCCCATCTAACTATGGGTTCCAAATCCGAGCCTTCAACCATATGAAGGAAAGTCTTTCCTTTGATTGACCCTTCTTTTTCTTCTATTTCTCTCTGTTTCAACTCTTCTTCAATCCTTGCTTTTGTTGTCAACTCAGCAAGGTGAAGGCTGCTCAGATGATTCTGAACGTGAGCAGCTATCTGAGAGTTGGAGGGGTTGGAGAATAGTTTCTCTGGTAACTCAGCAATGTCAAACCTGCTTGAGTGTAGTAGAGATGGAGTGTTGAGTTTGTTGACCTCACCATTCTCTCTTTCCACAACAAAGTTGTGAGAAGAGTCTTCGACCTCCATTGGACAATCTTCTTCCTAGGAGTGAGGGGTTGAGATGGCAGCTTGTTCCCCTTTCTTGTGTCCAAGAGAGTCACCAACCTTGTTCTCAGCTTCTTCTCTTCTTCGTTGAGTGAATTAGAGTTGGTTGCAAGAAGCTGAAGTGCTTGGTCCATGGTTCCCTTAGGCAAATCAAGAAATGCTTCTCTTGTGAGGGAACATGAAGAGCCATCAATGAATGTTAGTTTGATAGACTCCTCCTCACAAGAGATTTCGCTCAGATTTGTACAATTGATGAGCTTATTCTTGATTTCCTTGAATTCTTCCAAGGTTAGAGGCTTTGATGGTTGAGAAGATGACTTGGGTGGTTGATTGGTGGATGATGGTTGAGTTCTGGGAGGTGTTTTGGGTTTTAGGATGGGTAGTGGAGGTGGTTGTTGTGAAGGAATAGGTGAGGATGAGGGTATGGTTGTTGGTGTGGGTTCAGGGGTGTAAGGTTCAGTGGTTTGTTCAGTTTTGATTGGAAAGGGAAAGGGTGTTGGTTCAGGTTTAGTTTGGGGTTGAGGTTGAGATGTAGGTTTGGGTGTCATCCTCTGTGTACTTTGGTATGCCTCCTTCCTTCTTCCTAAGCGAATGTCAGCTTTGATGTCATTGACATGTCGCTGTAGGGTCTTTTCTGACATGGGCCCAACTTGTCTACCAGAGAAGCCATGGGCTCTGAGATATGCCTTCATCCAGGCTTTATCTTCCACCTTCTTGGAAGACACAAGTTGTGCTTTCTCCTCTTTCTTCTTCTTCTCCTTCAACTTCTCCCGGGTTACTCTCTCTACTTATCCATCTGATCTTGTTCCTTCTAAAAAAGCCACAAGATCGTATCGTTGTTATGGGGAAACAATTTTTCAAGAGCATATCTACTGGTGCATAAGAAAACAATCCTCTCACTCCTTAACTGTTGATCATCCTCGTCTTTCTTTCTTTTCTTCTCTTCCTCTAAGGCCAACCTTGGTGCTTCCTCTTGTTCTTTCTGCAGCAGGGTTGCCTTTTCCAAATCCACCAGTTCCTCAAGTGGTAGAAGGAGAACTTCTTCATTTGCTATTCCTAGGTTGACAAGTCTGTCAATTACCTCCACTCACCTTTTATTGGTGATGGCCTCTTGGGCTGCTACAGCTACTTTGCTACCTGTAGCAAGTAGCTTCCAAGTAGTGAGTCCACCTTTCCTTTTGAGCTTTTCCATCCTTTCCTCCTCTAATAGTTCTTCCACAATCATTTTTCTTTTGCGTTTGATGTCTTTAGAAGCTTGATCTTTTGGAGATTCTAGTTAGAAGGGTTCAGGTTGGGGAGTGGGCAGTGGAGCTTGTGGTTGTTAGAGCTTGATCTTTGCCGTAGTAGATTTGCGATCTTGACAACATCCCCCATAATCACTATCAGTATAAACAAGGAAAACTTCATTCCACGACCTGTGAGAATGAAGAATGGAACATTTAACAAGCAAAACATCTATAAAAATGTTTCAATTGATGGTTCAAAGTTTTCTGATGATGATCTTGAAAATTGTTTTAATACTTTAAGGTCAAAACAAAGAAAAGATAATCAAACAGTTGTTCACAGAGGATTTGATAATCCAAAATTTCAAAAGAAACCTGACATGAACAAACTCCATTTTAAGCAATTTACCATTATGGATAAGTATGCCAAGCCCAAGACCATCTCGGCTTGGGTTAGTAACTCAATTTAAATGTTTTTGAAATGAAGGTACGCCCAAGAAGACCAATAAACACATGGTATGTTGATAGTGGGTGTAGCCGGCATATGACAGGCAATCATGCCTTGCTTCAAGACTTCAAGACAAAAGATGGTACGCATGTAGCTTTTGGTGGAGATGCAGGTGGAAAGATTACCGGAGAAGGAACAATATCTAATGGGGTTATAAGCTTTGATAAAGTCAACTACTGTGCTCAGTTGAACTTTAATCTGTTAAGCATTTCCTAAATTTGTGATAAATCATATTCTGCTTTGTATGATAACTCTTATTGTTATACTTTAAAGCCAGGTTTTCAGATTAGCAAGGAATGGGTGGTTGTTAAAGCTGTTCGAGATTGAGATGTCTACAAGCTAGATATGTCTCAAGTTGATCCTTCAATAGAAACAACTTGCCTAATTGCTCACGCCTCAAATGATGAAAGCCAGCTTTGGCATAGACGTCTCGGGCATTCCAAAAATCAAAAACATGAACAAACTTGCAGCAGGAAATCATGTAGTAGGCATTCCAACAAAGAAGTTTGCTACATCAGATCTCTGTAAAGAATGTTTGAAAGGGAAGCAACACAGAACGTCTTATAAGTCCAAGCTGATAAACTCAAATTTCAAGCCTCTACAGATGTTGCAAATGGATCTATTCGGTCCAGTAAACGTGCAAAGTATTGGAAAGAAATCTTATTTTATAGTTATCATTGATGACTATACAAGATTTTCTTGGGTTTTCTGTTTGCATGCTAAATCTGAAACGACTGAATTATTAAAAGAGTTTATCATTAAAGTAGAAAATCAACTTGATCAAAAAGTAAAAATCATTCGAAGTGATAATGGAACATAATTTAAGAACGCTAATGCTGACATGTTCTGTGCAGGAAAAGGGATCGCTCACCAGTTCAGTGCTTCTAGAACTCCACAACAAAATGGAGTTGCAGAAAGGAAGAACAGAACTTTAATTGAGGCAGCTCGTGCAATGTTAGCAGATGCTATGATTCCAATCACTTTCTTGGATGAAGCCACATCAACTGCTTGTTTCATTCAGAATCATACTCTATTGGTGAAAGAGAAACAGAAAACTCCTTATGAGTTGATGTTTGGTAGGAAACCAAACATAGATATTCTTAAATCTTTTGGTTGTCCGGTTTTGATTTTAAACTCAAATGATCACCTTGGAAAATTTGAAGCAAAATCTGATGATGGATTTTTTCTTGGATATTCGTTAGTGTCAAAAGCATTTAGAGTTTATAACTCTAGGAAGAATGTTATCATTGAAACGTTCAATGTTAAATTCCTTGAAAATTCTTTTCCATCGGTTGCAAATGGTACAACTTGGTTATTTGATTTAGATTGTTTGTCAAACTCATTCAATTCTAATCTGTTTGAATCTTGTGTCAACAGAAAATAGGTAGGAGATCTTGGATCTTTTAGTGATGATATGGATGATTCAAGTCCATGCTATCCATTTTTCTCTTTTATTAAAGATCCTATATTCAATGAATCATATGATCAACAAGATCAAGAACATTATCCTGTTCTTCAGAATTCAGATGTTTTTCAACCAATTTCTAATAATGGACCAGAAATTCTGCACACTACTAGAAAATATACCTTTAATGACACGTGATTTATGACACGCGATGATTTAATGACGCGTAAAAATGTGTGTCATAAAAAAACTGTCATCTATACTAAAATCTAAATGAACTATGACATGTATTTTTGTATGTAGTTGTTTTTATTGTCATGAAAAACTAAGGTGCTGTTTGTTTTTTCTGCAGGAAAACGTCTGCAGTCTGCGAACCACATCTGCAGACATCTGCAGCAGAAGAGGTGGACCAAATGTCTGCAGTCTGCAAGGAAAAGACTGTTTGTTTTTAACATCTGCAGAATGCTGAAATATTCTGTAATTAAACTAAATTAATTTTTTAAACTCTAAAAACAACTAATACATTAATATATAAATAATAGTCATTGAAATACATTAAAATGTAAATAAAAGTCATACAACACTACAATAATATTTATAAAACCATACGATTACATTTATAAATCATTTATTCGACATTCTGCATTATCTGCTCAGCAATTTCATCTCTTAATTGACTCATATATTCTCGATCGGATGCGGTACCATGTTCTTCAACATCATTCTCTTCAGCATCAACGTGCATATCACAATTTTCAAAGGACACATTGGGTTGATCATATTGTGTATAAAAATCATCGCTAAGACCCTCTTTCCTTATAAAATTATGCAACGCGAAACATGCAACGGTAATGTTCCTTTGTGTAACCAACGGAAATGGTGCCATCCTCTTCAATATAGGGAACCGTGCTTTCAAAACACCAAACGAACGCTCAATAACGTTTCGTAGTTTTGCATGTGCATGGTTAAATTTTTCTTTGTTGGTCAATGCCCGATTTCAAAGAAAATCTCCAAGCCAATACCTTACATTACGATATGGAGCCATAAATCCTCGTATGTGTGCATAAGCGGCATCACAAAGATAATTGTTGGATCTAGAGAGGCTGTTGCACCAAAACCATATCACTTAGAAGTTTTTGAGTACAACATGCAAAGGACTTCCGAAGCCAAGTGTGGGACTTCCGAAGGAAGAAGGAGCTCTTCCGAAGTCTAAGTGTAAAATACACTTCCGAAGGAGAACTCCAACTTCCGAAGGTAAAGAAGCTACTTCCGAAGATTCAAGACTTGAAGACAAAGTTCTGAAGTCAATTTTCGAAGTATAAAGAAGTCTTTAAAGCCTCGGAAGCATAGAAGCATCTTCCGAAGTATAAGTGGCTTCGGAAGAACTTGTTCTTCCGAAGCCAGTTAACCTTCGGAAGACACTTCTATTATCCAGTAGACATAAGTATGGTCTGTCTGACAGTCCGCTGCAAATCTCTGAGATACTGCATGGCGTTTTCTCAAAAGCCATGTAGTTGACCATACTTTAATCTACTGTTTACCTTTTTATGTTAAGTACAGTTGCCATCTTTAGTTGGTGACAAAAGGTAAGTCATGGACATGTCATGACTACCATATCTTAGATAATACTTTATCTAAGATACCTTAACTATAGCATTGTAGTATATGCTTTAGTCGTAGGTTTCCAGCTGGTATCAAGTATAACCGGCTGTAGGATCTAGTATATATAGTTTCTCATTGTAACTTATGTTCTATGCTTGTAAGTGTCTTGTAATCTTGAGTTGAGAAGTAATATATACAAGTACCTTGAAAATACTCCTGCTTGTTGCTTTGATTACTTATTATATTATTATCAACTCTTGTTAAAGGCATTGCTTCATCTTGTTTGAGTGATATTATAAGTGAGTTTGAGAGAATTACAAGTGTTAAGTGACAAAACCCGATCCTGGACTGTCTGCAATTGGTATCAGAGCATTTTAGGCTCTTGATTGTGAGATCTTACCATCCTAATCAACCAGTTTTTCACTCATCCTTATACCTCACTCAAAAATGGCCCTCATCAAATCTGAAGTTGAAATGGGAACGATGACCAAAGCTCCCATCATCGATCCTGAAAACTTCAGGTCTTGGAGCAGAAGAATGGAAGGCTTCATCAGATACCAGGATAGCAAGATGTGGCAGTCCATCGTTAATGGCCCGTACAAGCCAAAAGTTGCTGGTGGAAACGGTGCCATGATCGAGAAGGCTGTTGAAGACTACTCCGATGAAGACAGGAAGAAGCTTGACATAGACAGCAATGCTATGACTGTTCTCATGACTGTAATCCCAAACTCCATCATGGTGGGGTTTGAGCATTGTAAGTCAGCCAAAGAACTCTTTGATGCACTTGCTCAAATGTACTCGAGCTCTAATGATTCAAAGAAGGACTCACTGAAGCAGCAGTTTGAGAACTTCACCTATGTTGCTGGAGAAACTTTTAGCCAGCAATATTTCAGGTATATGGATCTTATCTCCTCCCTCCAATCTGTGGGAATCACTCAAGAACTTAGAGACCTTACCAGAAAGTTCATGAGTGCTCTACCCAATGAGTGGACTTTCTACTGTGTCTCCATTAAGAGAACAGAGAATTTAAACACTCTCACCATGACCGAACTTTATGGGATCCTTGATGGATACCGTTTGGAAATGGAAAGTAAGAAGGGTCACCAAGCAAGCAGACCCTTGAGCCTTCCTGCTAGCAACGCTTTAATGGTTGCTGAAGGCTCAGGTATCTCCCAGTCTCAGCAGTACCTGTCATACACCCAGCAGCCATCTTGTTCATCTGGGCCTTATATCACATTCCCTGAGACTCCAAGGTCTCATCAAGCTCAGCAAAGCTCCTTTCAGGAGGGCTGTGCGTTTGTCTCAGGGAGTGGACACTCCAATGATCATCAGTTTTGCTTTGATGATCTTGAGTGCTTCAGTCCAGATGACATAGAGTATGTGGACATTGTCCAGCAAATGGCTCTCCTTACCTACAGAGCGAAGAAGTTCTTTAAGAGAACTGGAAGGCAATTCCCTCAAAACCCAATCACTAGCAAGTTTGGGTTTGACAAGAGCAAGGCTAAGTGTTACAACTGTAACCAGCTTGGCCATTTTGCAAGGGAATGCAAGGCTCCCAAGTCCAACCCGGGAACCTCACAGGCCTCCACACATCCTTCTACACCAAAGCCCAATGGGAAGTCAACTGAAACTGCAGCTATGGCTCAAGAAGTTGACTGGAGCTTTATGGTTCAAGATGTGACTCCTGCTCAAGCACTCATGGCAGGAACAGATGAAAACAAGGTATATGAACATCTCTATACCCCTGCTTGTATTGCTAAGGTTAAGTTGTACCAGGATTACAATATGGAGATTAAATCCGATATTGAGTCTTTAAATGTGCTAAAATCTGACTTTAAAAGAGCTGAATCTGACTACCAAAAGAAAATTGAGGAGTTAGAGAAAACTGTATCTCTTTTAAAACATGAACATACCAACTACAAGACTCAAATCAAGGATTTAATATCCAAATTGACTGAGGCTCAAGCCCAGCTTGTCACAGCTGAGGCTCAAGCCAGGAAGTATGCTATTGCTGAGCAAAACTTCCAAGCCATACTTGCATCATCCTCTCACTCTAAACTTTGCTATCAAAACAAAAGTGGGTTGGGAACCAATGAAATTGCTCCACCACACTTTTATGAGTCTGTAAGACAACCAAGATGTGGTACTGAAGAGCAAGAGGTTCCATCTCTTGACCCACCTTGTAAAGAGTTAAAGAGTGATGCAACTGTGGAGACCATGACCATCACAGGGAAGGAACAGGTAATTGAGCCCTCCCAGACCAATGATGATCAAATCCTGACCACCAAAGCCAGAAGAAGCAGGGCTAAAGCAGCCAGAAAAACTGCCAAGAAGGTGGCTGAATCCAAGCTGAAGATAGACCCAAAGCAAAAGGGTGTGTTCATATCAGCAGGATTCCAGGTGGTTGGACCTTCTGATTCAGGAAAGGAGTATAGTACCAGTACTCCTATCCTACCAAAGGATCAGAAGTTAAAGGGAAAGGTTGCTGATGAGGAGAAAAAGAACAAGAAACAGCAACCCTCCAATTCCCAGAAAATTAACATTGCATGCATAATGTGTGGTCTGCAAAACCACATGGCTAAAGATTGTTACTACAATCCTGCTAGCACACATTATGCAAATAATGTTAAAAGAGAAGGAGTCAGGGAAGGTTTCACATTTGGACCATATCAAATGGTTCAAGTGATGAAAAAGGGAAAGCTTGTTTCCGAAGCAAGGCTTGTCTCGGAAGAAAATTCTTCTTCCGAGAGGAAAAAGGCTTCGGAAGTGAAAGCTGCAAAGACTCACAAAAGAGTCCCCTTGAAACCATCCCAGAAGAAGACTGCTTCGGAAGAAAAGGTGGTGAAGGTCTCTTCCGAAAAGAAAGAAGCTTCGGAAGAATGCCAAGCTACAAAAGCTTCATCAAGCTCATCTTCTATGATCAACCAAGGGATGGAATGGAAGATCAAGGAAGATGCTGTAGCCCAAACCTCTTCTTCAAAGACATCCATTGAACCCCCATGCATAAATTTTGGTTCAATCATGTCTCTCTCATTGGAAGAACCCAAGACCAATAAGGCTTTGGTTTCCAATCAAAACTAATTATCTCACCTTATGTGCAGGGACATCCATATGACAAGAATAACAACATTTGGATTGTAGATAGTGGATGCTCCAGGCACATGACAGTGAACAGATCTCTCCTTCAACAATTTCAACATTATGATGGAGGTCCTGTCCAGTTTGGAGGTGAGGCCGGAGGATATATTTCTGGCAGAGGAAGTATATCCAACGGAAAGTTAAAAGTTGACAAAGTTAATTTTGTCAAACAGCTTGAACAAAACCTGTTAAGTGTTTCTCAGTTTTGTGATCAAAAGCATCAAATGCTTTTCATAGAACATGAGTGCATCATCCTCAAACCTGGGATGACAATTCCTCAGGAATTGGTGCTTCTTAGATCTCCCAGGAGAGGGGATATGTACAAGCTTGATATGAACAATGCTTCCCCAATGGGAGAAGTATCATGCTTTCTTTCCAAAGCTGATAGTGATGAGTCAACACTATGGCATAAACGAATGTGTCATGTCAATTTTAAGACAATGAATAAATTGGCTAAAAATAACTTGGTACATGGTTTGCCTAAAAAGGAATTTTTCTGCAAAGATAACTGTGTTGCTTGCCTGAAAGGGAAACAACACAGGTCTTCTCATAAATCCAAAGTTGTTAACTCTATCACTACTCTATTACACTTATTGCACATGGATCTATTTGGTCCCACAAGTATAATGAGCATTGGAAGGAAATCATATTGCCTTGTGGTAGTTGATGATTTTACTAGATTTACATGGGTATTCTTTTTAAGAACTAAAGATGAAACTGCTGAAACTTTAAAATCTTTTATTCTTAAAATAGAAAATCAAGTTGATCACAAGGTTAAAATAATTAGAAGTGATCAAGGGACTGAGTTTAAGAACTTTGTTCTTGACTCATTCTGTAACTCAAAAGGGATTGCCAGACAATACAGTGCTCCTAGAACTCCTCAACAAAATGGTGTTGCTGAGAGGAGAAATAGGACACTTATTGAGGCTGCTCGGACTATGTTAGCTGATTCAAAGCTGCCTCTAACATTCTGGGCAGAGGCAGTCAGCACTGCATGCTATGTGCAGAACAGAGTTCTTGTAGTAAAGCCACATGGAAAGACCCCTTATGAGCTATGGAACAAGAGGCCACCGTTCATTGGCTTTCTAAGGTCCTTTGGCAGCAGGTGTACCATACTTAACACAAAAGACAATTTGGCAAAATTTGCTGAAAAGTCAGATGATGCTATCTTTGTTGGATATTCCTCCCATTCTAAAGCTTACAGGGTTTATAATATTAAAAACCAACAATTTGAGGAATCCTCCAACAGTGTAGTTAATGAGCCACTCCTGTTGTTAGGGGAATGGCCACTGATCAATGATTTTTGATTTAGAATTGTTTTTCCAAACTATTTTTTCTAAAGCCATCTTGTGGAATGTTTCATGCTGGAACCAGGTGCTTCAATGGCAATTCCTGATGAAGATCAACGTGTTGAGCTTCCCAGACCTGCTCCAAGTTCTCCAAGAACAACAACAAATCAAGTTCCCACTATTGAAGATCTGACAGTATAACCATTCAAGAAATAGTGGAACTTCAACAAGGGACTCACCTGATGATCTTCAAGTCTCCTCAGGTGATCCTACACAACACCAGCTGATGGAAGCAGCATTTTGAAGGAACAGGGCAACTGTAATGATGCTTCACAGCAAAGAAATGATGATGTTTCTCTTTCATTCAATCAGTCCTCATTGAATGAGATTGAAACAATAGCTGGACCAAGTATTCAAGCTCCAGAGCAAAATATGTCCAACTTGGACCTATCTTTGCAACTGGAGGTGATTCCAAGACTCAGAATTCACAATACTCATCCAGCTGAAAACATCATAGGGGAAGTCTCTGAGGGTGTGAGAACAAGGGGACAAACTCACAATGGGAATGTCTGCTTGTACTCATGCTTTTTATCCCAAATGGAACCCAAGAAGGTGGAAGATGCCTTAAAGGATAGTAGCTGGGTTGAATCAATGCAAGAGGAGCTGCTTCAATTCAAAAGACAAAGAGGTTTGGAACCTATGTCCGCTACCATCTGGTCAAGTACCTATAGGCACCAAGTGGGTTTTCAGAAACAAAAGAGATGACAGAGGCTTGATTATCAAGAACAAGGCAAGACTGGTGGTTCAAGGATACACTCAAGAGGAAGGAATTGATTATACTGATGTCTTTGCACCTGTTGCAAGACTTGAGGCAGTTAGGATCTTCCTTGCTTATGCTGCATCCAAGAATTTCACTGTCTACCAGCTTGATGTCAAGTGTGCCTTTCTATATGGGGATATAGATAGGGAAGTCTATGTATGCCAGCCTCCAGGATTTGAAGACCCACAGCACCCAAACTATGTGTGCAAGTTGGATAAAGCTCTATATGGGCTGCACCAGGCACCTAGGCTGTGGTATGAGACATTGTCTCAATTTCTTCTGAAGAATGGTTATACTAGAGGAACCATTGACAAGACTCTCTTCATCAGAAAGTCTGGGAAAGACATTTTGCTAGTTCAAGTCTATGTCGATGACATCATATTTGGTTCTTCAAATGACCAAATGTGCAAAGACTTTGAGAGCATTATGAAGAAGAAGTTCGAAATGAGTTCTATGGGAAAAATGGACTTTTTCCTTGGAATTCAGGTAAAGCAACTGAAGGAAGGGTTTTTCATCAATCAATCTAAGTATGTCAATGATATCTTAGAGAGATTTGATATGAAGGATTGTAAAGCAGCAAAGACGCCCATACCCAGAAACCATGATTTATGCCCTGATTCTGAGGGGGAGGATACTGATCAACATCAGTATAGAGCAATCATTGGTTCTCTGATGTATCTCACAGCAAGTAGACCTGATATCATGTTTGCAACCTGCATTTGTGCAAGATATCAGGCTGCTCCAAAGGTGTCTCACCTAATTGCTGTCAAGAGAATCCTCAGATACCTCAAAGGAGCACCTAAGTTAGGTCTCTGGTATCCAAGAAATAGTGATTTTAATCTCTATGGTTACTCTGATAGTGATTATGGTGGCTGCAACATCAACAAGAAATCAACATCAGGTGGATGTCAATTTCTTGGTGGAAGGATCATCTCATGGCAATGCAAAAAGCAATCCTGTGTCTCTACATCAACTGCTGAAGCTGAATACATTGCTGCTGCAAGTTGCTGTGCTCAGCTGCTGTGGATTCAAAACCAGATGATTGACTATGGATTCAACTTCATGAGCACTCCTATCCACATTGACAACAACAGTGCTATATCCATCACTGAAAATCCAGTAAAGCACTCAAAGACAAAGCACATTGACATCAGGTATCATTTCATTAGAGATATTCATGAGAAAAATCTTATAAAACTAATCAAAGTTGATTCAAATGAACAATATGCTGATTTGTTCACCAAAGCATTTGATGAACAAAGATTTAAATATCTCATTACAGCTATTGGGATGATAAACATTGACTAGTTAATCTCAATTGAAAACCTTTTCAATATGTAAAGTCTTATGTCAATACAATCTAAGCCCTGTTACAAAAGATCCTTTCTTATTTAACTAAGTATAAGTTCTTCCGAAGAGAAACTTGCCTTCGGAAGATATCTAGCATAACTTCCGAAGCAAATTTCTCATAGGATAATTTTCTTCGGAAGTGTACTAAGTCTCGGAAGAAGCGATTGAGGTTATCTCAGATCTACTTCCGAAGCACTTAATACTTCCACTTGAAAGCAACATGTATCTTCGGAAGCAATTTATTTACCTTCGGAAGTACATTTGCCTTCGGAAGAACTTTACCTTCGGAAATACCTTATACTCGGAAGAAAGATTTTACTGTGTAACGGAAATCTTTTGGGCCCCACTCTGTAAAAAGTAAAGATTTTGTTAATGATGTCGGATTATTTAAATGGCTTAACCTTACCGCCCCTGTCACATCATCCTCTGAACCCTCACATCATCTTATCCAAACCACCCTTTAAACCGCCATTTCACCCATTTAAATACTTCCGGTTAATCACTTACACTCTTTTTACCAAATTCACTGCCCTAAAAGCTTTCTTCTTCTCCAATTTACCTCTCTCAGAACTTTTCTCTGCTATCTTTCTCAAATGGCTCTAAACCCTCAGCACAACCAGGTCGCACTCCTTGACTCTTCAAGGGATGCTGACTTCTCTGATATTATCTCTTTCTTAGCCCAATCTTCATACTACACAGCACTGACCGTAAACCCTACCATTTACTCCAACCAAATGTCCGAATTTTGGGCAAATGGTCGGATTGAAACCCTAAATGGGGTTCGTGCTATCAGGTCAAGTGTTTGTGGCCAAGAGTTGGTCATTACTGAACAAATCATCAGGGAGCATCTTGAGCTCCATGATGAAGGCGCACCGACGGAATTCCCCAAATCTGAGTTAGATAACTCTTATCTCCAAATGGGATACGGTGGAGATGTAAGCAGGTCTACAGTCTACAAATTCAACTTCTCCTACAAGTGGAAGTTCCTGCTACATGTGGTTCTTCACTGCCTATCTAACAAATCCGGGGGATGGGATCAAATTCCCTATGAACTCGGGTGTAGTTCATGGGTTGGTACAAGGCCTGCGCTTCAACTACTCAAGGTTTGTGCTGACTAACCTCATGGGAAATCTGCAAAGGGACACATTCTTTATGTATCCCAGATTTCTACAGCACATAATCAACTGCGAGCTAGATCAGGGTAAGCTTGTCTGTGCAGCTGCTCTGTCTGCTCCCCAAATGAGGCCGACCATCTTCAAAGTCTTGAAGAGAGTGTCTACCAACTACACTGGAAGGGATACCGCACTACTTCCAGGTATGATTGAGCCAATGGCTCCTGGTGACATCCCTGTTAACCCCACAGGTGATGAACCCACACCAGCAACTACCCTCACCATTCCAAATCTACCTTCTCCTCCAATCACTGTCACCTACCAGAGACGTACCAAACGAACCCTTGTTCAATCTACTCTGATTGAACAAGCCCCTCCTCTTCAAACCAAAAAGGCTAGAGTGGAACAAGGGGCTCCCACTCAGCCAGAGGTCCACCAATCCTTCACTATTGACCTCAATATGGGTCTTGAGTCTCCTCAGTCTCAGACCCATGAGCCCATAATCCCAGCTGATAGCCCTCAGGGTGAGTCTCTATACTCCCCTGAGCAGCCACCAAGGGACAGCTCAATGCCTTTTGACATTGATCAAAGTCCCGGGTCCTTAGGTCTTCATTCCTTTTCTTTTACTGACCTATTGACCGGAGCTGGTGAAGAGACTATGTCTCTCAAGGCGATGAAGTTGATCCACAACACCCCATTAAGGATCAACAGAGCCTAGAGAAACCTCTTGTCTCTAGCCCACACCAGCAAAGCCCTACTGAGGTGAGTCCCACTGATGTGGAGGGGACTCATGTAGATTCAGCTGCCACTACTGAAGGAGCCTCATTGGATCCTCAGGACAGTGGTAACGATAGTCAGACTGAATCTACGGCAACCATGCCCTATGATGCCTCTGAAAGAGACATCATTGTGCAAGGGAAACCAGGGTGCCAAGAAACCACATCTGGTGGTGAGGATGAACATACTAGGTATGTTGCCTCATCTCCCCGTGATTCTTCAAAAGAAGATGAGGGAAGAATGCAACTCATCATAAGAGACCTACTTTCTAAAGTCTCAAACCTTGAATCAAAGGTTAAGACTTTAGAGGATAGGTCTGCCACTCAGCAACTTGAGATTGAAAGTCTCAAGGCCAAACTAGCTGAGAAACAGATTGAGAGATCTGTTAGGCATGTACCAGTTCAAGTCTCCTTGACCTCTTCCTCTAGCTCATCTACCTCTCAAGATGATGCTACCAAAAAGGGGGAGAATGTTGAGGAACAAAGCCAAAGACAGGATTCCATCGTCAAGCTCTTACTTCTTTGAGCTCAAGACAACAAGCTGCCATCTTCCCTGAGCCTCCTCCAGTTGTGTTTCAAGTGGATCAAAGGATGCTTCAGGATCTAAATAGGATCTTCAACAAGTTCCTTTTAGAGTCCCTAATTGATCAACCCAGTCCGGATATGTCTGTGATTTACTTTGGAGCTCAAGAGCTTCAGAGGTTGAATGCACCTCCTACCACTGTTGAGGAAGTTGGTCAACCTAAGGCCCAAGTGGAACCTGAGATTGATTTCGAAGGGGAAACTAGGACTGATGGCCCAGCAACTGAAACAGTTGGGACAGAAGGTGTGTTTTCACAGGCTTCCGAAGCACAATTCGAAGCCTCGGAAGAACCAATTCAAACTTCCGAAGCTGAAATTGCTGCTGCGGAAGGACTGTTCTCTCTTTCCGATGATCTAATAGTCACAGATGCAATTCTGGAACTTGCATCTGAGGTTAATAGGGAGGACTTTCTCAGCCAACCACTAGCTATTACATCTGCATTGACCTCAGCTCCTACCTCCACCATCCAACCTGAATCTTCTACCCAAGAACCACCAAAGTCTAGCACTTCCGAAGACATTAAAGGCAAAAGGAAGATGACTTCGGAAGAGCTTCAGGAAGAAGAAAGGTTGGAGAAACTTAAAAGGAAAGGAAGACTGCCAACTGGGAAACTGTTAGCTGCAAGTTCAAAAGCAGCTGCAGCCAACCAAGAGGCAATCAACAATAGAAGAAGGGTGGAGGTAATTGATAGACTTGTCAGTCTAGGGGCTGCTTCGGAAGATGTACTCCTGCTACCATTAGAGGAGCTGATAGAGCTTGAAAAGGCAACCTTGCTGCAAAGACAGCAAAAAGAAGAAGCTGCAAGGTTGGCCTTGGAAGAAGAAAGGCTGAGAAAAGAAAGAGAAGCTGATCTGCAGCTCAGGAGAGAAAGGATCACTTTCCTACTCTCCAGAGGATTCTCTCAAGATGAGTTGTCTCCACACAATAGTGACACGATCTTATGGCTCTTTAACAAAGAGCAAGATCAAATGGAGAAGGAGAGAAAGAGAGCTGCAAGGGAGAAGCTGGTAGAGAAGAAGAAGAAAGAAGAAGAGCCTAGACTGTCTGCTGCCAAGAAGATAGGTGAGAAAGCTTGGATGAAGAACTATCTTAAAGCTCATGGCTTCTCTGGCAGGCAAGTGGGTCCAATGTCTGAGAAGACTCTCCAACGACATGTCAGTGACATCAAGGCTGACATTCGTGCGGGGAGAAGAAAGGAGATGTATAGAAGGGGACAGGGGATGACCTTCAAAGCCACCTCTCAGCCCAATATCCAAACCCAACATCAACCTGAACCAATACCCTTTCCCTTCCCAATCAAAACTGAACCTGAACCTTTCACCCCTGAACCTACACCATCACAACTACCAACTCTCTCACCTCAACCACCTAAACTACCCATCATCCAACCTAAAACCTTACCCAGAACCCAAACTCCTAAACCTACCCAACAACCAATCAAACCATCCCCTCAGCCTTCCAAACATCTCTCTATGGAGGAATTCAAGGCGATCAAAACCAAGCTCATCAACTGCACTACTCTGAGCGACATCTCATGTGAGGAGGATACAGTCAACCTGACTTATGTTGATGAATCCTCAAGTTCCCTCACAAGAGATGAGTTTCTTGATCTGCCAAGAGGAACTTTGGACCAAGCCGCAAGACTCCTTGGCCTCAATTCAGATACATTGAATGAGGAAGAAAAGAAGCTGAGGAGAAGGCTGGTGACTCTGCTGGACACAAAGAAAGGAGATAGGGTACCAAGACAATCTCTTGTACCCAGAAAGAAGATAGTTCAGTGGAGGTTCGAAGACTCTTCTCACAACTTTGTTGTTGAGAGAGAGAATGGTGAGATTAACAGGCTGAATGCCTCATCTCTGCTACACTTAAGCAGATTTGATATTGCTGAGTTAGCAGAGAATTCATTCTCCAACCCCTCAAACTCCGATGTAGCTGCTCACATCAGAAATCATCTAGGCAGCCTTCACATGGCCGAGCTCACTGCAAGAAGCAAGGTCGAAGAGGAGTCAAAACTGAGAGAGGAGGAGGAAAGGAAAGGATCAGCAACCAAAGGCAAAGCCTTTCTTCAAATGGTTGAAGGTCCTGAACTTGAGTCCATAGTTAGATGGGAGTATGACTACAACTCCCGTCAACTAACTCTCTTCAGGGGGTCACAACAAAGGGTGCATGTCATTCAAAGTGATAGACTGGATCTCCTATCCACGAATGACTTGTACAAGCTTCTCAGCACCACTTCCGGGAAGAACAGAGAGACAGACAAATATCTTTTGTCCCTGGTGCTGAAAACTTTGAGAAGTAGAGATAAGTGAAGTTTTGGTAGCATCAGCCTAGGGGGAGTTTGTTGGATCAAGAGAGGCTGTTGCAACCAAAACCATATCACTTAGAAGATTTTGAGTACAACATACAAAGGACTTCCGAAGCCAAGTGTGGGACTTCCGAAGGAAGAAGGAGCTTTTCCGAAGTCTAAGTGTAAAATACACTTCCGAAGGAAAACTCCAACTTCCGAAGATAAAGAAGTTACTTCCGAAGAATCAAGACTTGAAGACAAAGTTCTGAAGTCAACTTCCGAAGTATAAAGAAGTCCTTAAAGCCTCGGAAGCATAGAAGCATCTTCCGAAGTGTAAGTGGCTTCGGAAGAACTTGTTCTTCCGAAGCCAGTTAACCTTCGGAAGACACTTCTATTATCCAGTAGACATAAGTATGGTCTGTCTGACAGTCCGCTGCAAATCTCTGAGATACTGCATGGCGTTTTCTCAAAAGCTATGTAGTTGACCATACTTTAATCTACTGTTTACCTTTTTATGTTAAGTACAGTTGCCATCTTTAGTTGGTGACAAAAGGTAAGTCATGGACATGTCATGACTACCATATCTTAGATAATACTTTATCTAAGATACCTTAACTATAGCATTGTAGTATATGCTTTAGTCGTAGGTTTCCAGCTGGTATCAAGTATAACCGGCTGTAGGATCTAGTATATATAGTTTTTCATTGTAACTCATGTTCCATGCTTGTAAGTGTCTTGTAATCTTGAGTTGAGAAGTAATATATACAAGTACCTTGAAAATATTCCTGCTTGTTCCTTTGATTACTTATTATATTATTATCAACTCTTGTTAAAGACATTGCTTCATCTTGTTTGAGTGATATTATAAGTGAGTTTGAGAGAATTACAAGTGTTAAGTGACAAAACCCGATCCTGCAAAAGTGTTACAAGTCAACAAGTCAACAAGACAGTTGTGCGAATCCCAAGAAATCCGGTGTTTCCTTAATAGAAACACATGTGCCTATATATATGGATACTAGGTTTCACATCAAGGGACGGCTTCGACGGCAAACATCCAAGCAACATTACAATCACCAAACATCACATCAAATCACACAAATCAAAACCCTAGCAGCCGTCACATCATTAAACACTCGAATCAATATCATTCATTCATTCATTATTTATTCATCTGTAATCATTAACATGTTTTAATGAAATAGGTTTGAATTGAATATTTGTCTTATCATTAATTGTGTTCCATTCATTGCGTTCATCCTATTCATTAATAATTATTGACTTTGAAATTAATACAAACAATTGAACCAAGTTAACGTTGATTCCATAAAAGTTGACTTGACTTGAATTAACACTGATAATTTCTGATTACGATACTAGGATTCACATTCTTGAACATGGACACAGTTTGCTTCCAACTTTCAGGCAAAGTATGGAGCATCTTTTTGTGTAATTCCTCATTTGTATATTTCAACTCCAAGATATTCATCTTTGTTACAAGTTGCATAAATCTATGGAGTTGTTGAGGAATTGATTCACCCTCAATATGATGAAAGGTGTCATATTGTGAACGAAGGGTGTCCTTCGTAATGTTTCTGATTTCATCACTCCCTTCATAAAGTGTATGAACAATGTTCCACAAGGAATTTGCTGTTTTATAATTCTCACACCTGATTAATATTTCTTTAGGTAAAGCCATACTAAGCAAGCTGTATGCTTTAATATCAACTTTGACCTTCTTAATATCATTAGGTGACAGATCCTTTGTACTTATAGGTTGATTATTATCATTATAATCCGGCCCAAGAGTGGGTGGAATATAAGGACCTTCAGTTATTGAAACCCATAAGTCAGAATCAGTATAATTCACATGATTCCTAAACTTGATTTTCTAGGATTTAAAATCTACTTTTGTTTCCAACTTTGGAGGTTGGTATGATGATTCACCAAAGTTACTCATGTTTTGATTTGTTGAATCAGTATAATTCACATGATTTGAACTTGATTAGTTAAAGTCTAAGATTTTAACTATTGCAGAGTATCTTTTAGGTAATGAACTAATTAGCAATAAAACTTAATCAACAAGAATTAAGCGATTGTGGTCACAAATCAGTCAATCCTTTTAATGATAACTAATTATCAAATCAAGGATTTTGTTAGTGTATTTGTTCAAATAAACTTGAACAATTGATGAATGTCAATCGATAACTTTGATCTACTATTCAATTGATTTTAATATTGATCTAAGTTAATCAAGCAATGAAACACTACTCGCTGAAAGACAATTCACTGTATTAATTGATTCACACAAAAACGAATTGCTTTAAAACAGTAGATCTAATCAGCAAAAACTGACAAATCTAGTGAAACAAGCAAACAATTAAACACTATACACACTAATAGATCAATAGATCTAAATCAATGAGCACTTGGCTCTGATGCCACCTGTGAATCCAAGGATCGCAATCAGGAATTATCAGTGTTAATAGGAAATCAAGTTAATGTTTGCGGAATCAACATTAACCCTGTTTAATTGTTTAATAAATAAATATTAAATATAATGAATAATAATTATGACGAACACAATGATATTAAAACAATTAATAAGCAAATAGGATTTTATTCAAACGTATTTCATTAAAATTGATTAATGATTACAGATGAATAAATAATGAATGACATAAACAATAAATGCTTCGAACGTGTTGATGTTGATGTGACGACTGCTAGGGTTTATGTTTGTTCGAACTGATGTGATGTTTGGGTTTGCCGTCTGGTTGCTCGTGTGTTCGTGTTCGTCCCTTTGATGTGAAACCTAGGATCCATATTTATAGGCACATGTGTTTCTGTTAAGAAAACACCGGATCTCTTGGAATTTGAAATTGTCTTGTTGACTAGTTGACTTGTTGACTTGTAACACTTGTATGTTTGGACTCCGCAGCTTAAATGGTCTTCCGAAGGTAATTTTTTCTTCCGAAGTTACTTTGTTCATCCACATGATTCTTCACTTGAACTATTTGATTGACTTCACTTGAACTCTAGAGCTGATTGTTCATCCGTAGAGGATCTTCGGATGTTTGTTACTTGTAAGAAACATATCTACGGAAGAACAAAATGTTCATCCGTAGATGTTTCCTACACTTAGTCAATTTCAGTAATTGACCAAGTATTATGTTTGTACCTGCAATTATACACAAATCAACACACATATGGGTTAACTATATATATATAATGCATACATCAAATAATAAATTACAAATATTCATTACAAGTTTTGATTAAAGTTTTAAGCCTATACAAAATAAGCTAGATCTATTGACCCTAGATCTAACAATAAATCTCAACCATTCAATTAGTTTGATCAAAAACCAAGATTATTTTCTACACTTTTTACCAAAATCTCATTTTTTTACATGACCCTCCTCCCGCATTCCAAATCTAATTGTAGGTTAATTAGACAATTTATTAGAATGGGAATGAGAACTACGTTAAAGTTAATATTTAATAATATTTTAATCATTCATGTCAAATAAAAATCATATCTACTAACGAAAGAATACGATAATAAAAGTTTAAAAAGAAACTTTTATAGTAGAACGTAAAAAAGTTTAAAATCAATAAAATAATAAGTGAGGAAAAACAAGTTTGTAAAAAAACATCCTTTAAGTAAATATTTTCTAATCACTTATTTTGATAAATAAATTTCCAATAACATGGAAAAACTCTAATAAAAAATTTTTAAGTCGGTTTGCTTTTAATATGTTTCAGCTTGGTTTGACTTAGATTTAAATGAATAATCTTTAAATAATCAAACTATTAAATACATGCATAAATGGAATTCTTATAAGAGTTTTGTCATCAAATTGTTGACACTGCATAAAAAAGAATAAAATGAAAAAAAATAAGCATTTGACCCTTTAAAAATAATAATGCGTTCTCATGTACATTTAAATGTTCATAACGGATAAATAAATAATAATCCTTAATGTGTAAGCACAAACAACAAGATATAGGGTGGCCATAAACCTCTCACTCTACGTATTTATTATAGTGACTTTGATAAAAGTCATGTAACATCGTGAAATATGAAGAACAATGAGGTCAGAATAGGTATGATGATTTGATGTTTAAAAGAAGCTAGAAGGAAGATGTTTCGGTCGAGGCCTATAGGCCACAAGAGAAGAGGGAGGTTCAAGAGAGAAAAAGCTTGGAGACAACCATTTGATTCTCTGTTCTCGAGTTTAAATCGTTGTTGGAGTGTTACCAAAGCAAAACGAAGAAGAAACACATGAAAATAGGTGACAATCTCCCTCGTATGTTTTTAGTAGAAATGGGGGTTTTACGGGTAAAACTAGAGTTGTTTTTAACCAAACTCATATTTTTATGTGTTATTACACATAAAAATAGAACTAGCTTCATGGGAGATAAGCAAATGATTTGGATGTAAAAAGTTAGGATTTTAGGTTAAAAACAGTGAGTTCTAGATGATTATTCATCTAACTACACTTATGTGGCGACACTCTAATGAGTCTAGCAACACTCGACATCTAAAGGGCAATGATGAAACAAATCTTGAGGTTAGCTAATGATGGGCTGATGACATTCTTAATGTTAGCATCCATAGTGGCAACACTCACGTGGGTGAAACTCATGCGGTGACATTTAGGTTATAGGATACCATGCCTAGTCGCATCCGCGACGTTATCGACGTTATTGCCAATGACACTAGTTAAATTTAACGGTTTCACGTGTTAACATTCATGCAAATCTTGTAAAAACTATTCTAGTTTAGACCTATTAGTCGAGAATCAGTACTGCCTATAGAGTGACTTCTAGATGTATTTTTTATGTTAGTTACTATGTTTTGATTGGGTGTGCATATTTGCTGAAATTTACTGTAATATTTTTATGGTAATAACTGTTTCGATATTTGAAAACATGTTTTGAAAATGAATTTATAATAAGAAAACTTCATGTAATGTAGGTTTTTATGGAAAGATGAACAAATGATTATGAAGAGATAATGTTTTCAATAAAAGAAGGAAAAATATAAATGTTTTAGAAATTCATTACACTGTAAAAATCTAGGATGGTTACAATTCCTACAAGAACAAATGTTATGTATGGATTGACAGAATGGTTCCTTTGGTAACCAAAGAGTAGAGGGTTTCTTCTAGAGTGAAACTTATATTTACTAGACAGGAGCTTACGTGGCTTGCTAATAGTTGTACAATCAGTAATTAAGAGGAAGTGTTCATTTCCATGTTTGTGCCCACAACTCTAATGGCTAGATGTGACACTATATATGCACATGACGGATAAAGGACTGGATACACATTTAGTAGCCATTGATTCCTGCCCAATCTGACATGTGACAGATTATGCACACATGACAAGGTTTTTAAATTTTGAGACCATTACTTCTAACAAACTTGCTAATAATGATCTTCAATATGAACTTCACCGGTGTGCCTTAGGCAGATAATGTACGTAACACCACCAAAACAATGATCTTTCATATTTTCATATGCCAGGAGATTGCCATATTTAGGATCAAGACACACGACTCATATCATATAAGTATTTATAAAAACAAATTCTGGCTGGTTACTGTTGAAAAGTTTTAATCCATATTTGTTTTAAAAAACATGGGTTGCTTCTTGGGAAGTATATTTTTGGAAGTCATCAAATTTTCAATAGATTGGTCTGAAATCAATACCGAACTACTCAACGAGAAATCTTCTAAAAAAGCCTATGTTGTGGCAATTATTAGCTATAGGTTACTAACGAATCACTAATTTTTTAGGGATCACACACGGGTGTCTCCAAGACCCAAGAAAGTAATTATTATACTGGGTTTTGACTTTTGAGTGACTGCGCTGATTAATCCAATGAATATTTTGGTCAGTAAATATATTTGTTGTTGAAACCTATTTTATTGTAGTGAGTGTACTAATTATGTAAATAAATGTTTCAAATTATACATGGAGATGGTTCCTAAGACAACTAATAGTTATACGGAAACGAAAGAAAACCACAAAAATCATTGTGGTGTGTGCAAATAGTATATATATTTTGATAAAGGTTTTCGAATAGATTCAGGTTTAAATGGTTATTACTAATACTAAGCTACACACACAAAAGATAATTGTACCTTTCATGAGCTAATATAGTGTTGGTAAGAACCGAGTATCAATCCGTGGACACACTAAGTCTACTCAACAACCCGTATAATTAACTATCAGATTTAGGTTTTAGGAAATGATAACTTAAATAAAATAAAGATAAATCAAGATAGATAAAGATAAATTAAGACTTTTGGTGATTCTTTTGGTGAGGTAAGGCTATTATCATAATTTAGATTATAATTATGTAATTGTAATGAATTGGTGGTGTGGTTAAAGATTTTGATTAATGTAATTTAGTTAATGTTTACAAACGTGAGCCAACGTAGATTTCTCGTCTGCCAGCTTCGTAGTGACAAGGACACCAACATCGAGTAACTTACAATGTTGATCAATCCAAGCCACTAGTAATGTTGGTAGATTTCATATAACCTTTCATCATACAATTCTAAAAACATAACTTAATGTTAGAAAGAAAGTTGATCAAGTTTCTTTTTAACATATCATTAATTTTAGAAAACCATAACAATTACTATAGATTTCTCAGTTTAATAAAGGGGAACCCATAAATGATTAGAAAGTTAAGGTGATATGATGTATAATAACCATTTCTAGTTCATTAGCCATGGATTTATTAGGGAGACCGATTTCGTGAACAAAAATTACTTCATATGTTATTAACCTTGTATGACATTCACAATTACAAATCATACTCGCTGCTTAAATGTAGATGCTACCCATCAAAAGTTTGACCAAGATTACCATAACATTAACATAATATAAAACACACGATTAGTTCATCATAAGTTACATAAAGTTTCAGTAAATTAGGATAATAAATGAAGTTTAGCTCATAATGAGCTTGAACATAACAACATAGATAGAAGATAGTAATGAAATCATCGATAAATTAGAACAATCAAACCAGTGATCCACTATATATGATGTAAACAATACCGAGCTTCTTTTAATTTTGAATGGACCTCCAAAACCTTCTAAGGACTTCTAAAGTCTGGGTTCTTGAGAGGAAACACCAACACTTCACCTCTTAAAAGCTCTTCTCAAAGTTATAAATGAACTGAATTTATAGGCTTTCTGGGTAAAAGCACGGCCTCGTGCCTAAAAGCCACGACCCGTGCTAGTACAATGTACATAAAAGTTGGTTGGCTCATATGCTTAGATGTTATGGGGCACGACCACATTTTCAATGGGGCACAACCCTGTGACTACTGTTGGGAGATATTACTTTTTGTTCTGTCAGATGTCCAATCATAGGGGCATGCTAATTTTAGCATGGGGGTGTGTTTCGAGTTGTGCATGGGGTCGTGCCTCATAAGGCACGAACTATGCTTGGACTTCAAAGCTCGGTTTTCTTTAATTTCTTTTTCTTTAGGCTCCTATTGTTTATCTTGGTATTTTCTAAGCATGAAAACACAATATTAACGATTTAAGTATCAAATCATCACTTTCAGTAAGAGTTCCTTGAATTAAATTGATATGTAATAGATGTGTTTTATATGTATATATAGATCACCCCACATTGACATAATTTACAATATTTTATTTTTTTTAATGTTAAAAGGGTATTTAATTATACATTATATATATATGTTGAATATAAATACAGGAATGAAGAGAATTATGTATACGTAACTCGATGTCAAATGAAAAATTGTTACGTATATGTAACCAATATATGACATATATGTAAACTATGTTACGGTTTTCTTTTGATTCATATCTCTATAGATATACACACATATACATATATAGAGGGCAATAAAAGAAAATCTATAAATTATGTGATAGGTTTCATTGTATTATCTTGTTTTCAAATAACTATATGGTTTTCTTCGGATCCTTATTGTTATTTATCCAATTATTACATAACGGGAGGTCATGGGTTCAAGTCTCACTATAAGCAAAATGTTCAGAGTTGAATCGATGAATTTTCTCAGCAATGAGTTTCCTCCTGTGGGGGTTGGGGGTGCGGTCCCGACTGAAAAACGAATAGGTTGGCAGGATTAAGATAACACATATATACAAAACAGGGTCGCACATTTGGCGTTCAAAAAAAAATCCAATTATTATAATTAAAGTTGAAACAAATGTAGTGTACTAGTCATTAATGTAGATGGTCTGCGAGTCTTTCATCCGAAAAAATAAATAAACTCCCCTCTTACACTTCCAAAACCCTTCACATAGGCATAGACTTGACGCCATGGGTAAGCATCTCCAGTTCTACCATTAAATAGGAGGTAAGACGCTCATGAGCGTCAAAGGGCGTTCCCTTATGCTCTTGCGGTTGCTACACAAATCATCCTATTGACTAAACAAGATGACACACATGTTCATTATCATATTTCTTGTTCCGTTATATTGCATAGTTGTGTGATTCGATCATACATTTAGTGGACAATATATTCCCAACATGATTTGATAAATTGCAGTTGAAAATTTACATGATTTTTTTGTACATTATAAAATGGTGAATTTACTAAATTATACCATATTCAATAAACTTCCAGAAACAATTAGCTAAATTATATTATTCACGAAAAAATGTTCACTTTCCTTAATCTTTCATCTACTTTTCCAAGCAGAAACTTTAACTAATGGAGTTCCTTTCCATTCTAGCACAATTTCATTGTTATTTAGCCCTTCAACTTTGATGTTGTATGAACTATGTTTGTCCTTCACTATTTCTTTGGCTTCCGTTAAACTCTCTTTGCTCAGCCTCCACCCCATTAGCCTAAAACTTTCTTTGAATTCAGAGTCTCTCCTAATATTCTCCCACTTTTCATACCATGAAAATAATGAAACATATGGCCACACAAAAAGTGACTCCATGGCTGTTCTTGCTTCTATAAGGTTCTCTGGGAAGCTTCTTTCTATCGACTCACAGAGCGCATGGCAGCGCATTATGTAAGCATTGAAAATTGAACCGAACCAACGATGATCTTTCATTCTTTTCAAATCTTCACCATCGCCGAAAGTTATAATTCCTTTGTTTAGTAACAATAGTTTCTTGGCAGTGCTTACAAACTGCATCAGTTCAGTTGTGTTTCTTGTCCTCCCCATGTGTGGTAGTCCAACCATACAATTAAAGACTAGGAATTCATGAGTATGCGATCTTTCAATCTCCCACTCCAAATCTTCAATCTTGATATCTTGAACGTGAAACTTCAATCCAAAACCATTTGCATAATCAAGAAGTTGGTTTTTTGTCTCCTGAAAACTATAACTTTGCTCGTTTGTTCTAACGGATGTCAACTTTACTTCTCTTTTTAGCTTTCCAATAGCCTCTAACATTGCAGGCCATTGCACTCCTTCACCCATATCAAAATCTATGATGTGTACCTTCCCTTAGTAACTCATAATTGCTTCAAGAATAGCTGAACTGGCTGCAAAATGAGAAAATCTCCCATATGGGAAAATTTCATAGAAAGCTTTAAATGCTGACTTGAAATTCTTCATTGACTCCTGTTTTATGTAAGGGTCAACTTGATTTCCAGAGTGAAATAGGTTAAAAGCCACACGTTCCATGGTTCCACCAAGTAGATTAGCTTTCTCTTTTACACATCGCGCAATCACATATGCTAGTTCTTTGTGTCTCGTCTCCATGGCTTCTCCATAAGCTTGTTTGGCCCTCAATTTCCATGTCATCCGCCTGCGGGATGTCAACAGATTTTAAGAATGGACTGCCACATACGCCTTCTTCCTTCTCCAAGTAATAATCTGCAGATTTGTCATCCATTTCTTCACTTTCAACCCACCATTTCAATAAATCATCAAGGTCACCGCCTAAAATTTCTTCAATCCCTTCCATAAGTTGTTTAGAAGTATTCTCCACAGGGAGTGCTACTCGCGTATAGTCATCGTCAACATAAGATAAATTACAAATATCGCTTGATAACATAGTTTGATAGTACGAGTCAGGAGATTGTGGAGGAGTCCTCAAGGGTGGTGATTGAGGAGTAGAATCCATGGTCATCAAATGCATAATCACCTAGTTTTAGACCAGCTTGATCAAGGTCTTGTTGAAGAAATGACCGAACCACTTCTGGCTGCATCATTTTTTTTTGACAATATATACTTGGTTGTGATCGTGCAAGTGTTCTTTTTATTTTCATAAGTTGGGTGGGTTGGCCCCATATATATAGTTTGGCAATCTGTATGTCAATAACTCTAAATAGAGTAGACTATATGTATTATAATTTTTTTTTATATTAATAGATTTAAAACAAGCATTGCACTAACATACAACTTCTTCTATATTGCATCAAGGTTCCTAATGGAATACCTCCTCTTTTCTTGGAAGTTTCTTTGAAGTAGGTGAGCAATATATCTTGCATATTATTTAATCAAGAACTTCCTTGTTTTATAATGATTGTCTATGCATGTAAATGTCTTATTCACCGTATGAATTCATCTTTGTAGTATATGCTGTCATTACTGTTCCATTGGGGTCCACTTGTGTCCCTCACACGGGAGACTCCAAACTGTTAGAAGTACTATTTTTTGAAGATAGCAATGGAACTAGTATGCTGATTTTTTGTTCAATCGTAAAAAGAGTTTATGAGCTCATTAGTCATCTCAATCTTCATAAAGACAATGAAGGTTTCCCTTCGCCATCCCCATGAAGACGAGTGTTGATTTACAGAAGGAATTCAATTCTGTAAGGTTAGCGTAATTTGGTTTTAGTTTTAAATTGAATATTCTTGAGTCTTTAAGGAAAAAAATATTGAATATAATTTTAGTCATATATACTAATTAGTATCCATGTATTATACGTTTTGAATAATAAAATACGACATAGTGTGAATAAAATTTTAAAATTTATAAAAATATAGTTTTTAAATAAGATATGATTAAGTTACATAAAAATAAGTACTTCAAGTAATAACAATAATAATATCATTTTAAACTTTCATTTTATAAGTTTAAACTTTTATTTTATAAAATAATTCATAGTTTAAAAAATGATTTTTGTTACGAAAACTTTTGCATCTTATACATTTCTAGAGTGCGTTTTCAACAAAGAAATATAGTTTTTAATTATATAATATCTATTTTTTAATATGAAAATTTTTAAATAATAAAATTCTATATTATTATCATGTATTAGAAGAGAAAGACGGAAAAAAAATAAGAATGTGTAATATGTTGCACGTGACATTTCAAAACATACTTTTATAATAGATTCTGTAACATTTATAAGTTTAAGATCCTTAAAGTTGTCTATTTCATTGGTTTTAGTTTCGAAACTATTTATGATTCTTCAGTAGTACTCCTTCCTTCCAACCAACATGCAACACCTTTACAGTAAATTACATTTTTATTCCATTGATTTGTTACAATAGTAGTTGTATACTGTATCCTTAATTTAGAGTCTCATCTACTATTTTAAGAGCTAAAGCGAAGTTAAAATCGAGGGTCCATTTCTAAGTTTCATTGTTGTGATTTATAAACCTTTGATTTGACATAGTTAATCAACAAAGAAAGTAACCGATGGAGCAACTAATAAGGTAATCATCTAATCAATTAACTCTTAAATGCACAAACAGTAATGTGAACAAGAATTCAAACGATAGGCAGATTAAGCGGTGACTAAAGTCTTAAACTAAATAAACAAACAAAGTAATCAAATTATTCAAGTGTCTAAGACTCAAACTAGGAAGTAATAAAGCAATAAAGTCTAGAAGTAGAGAGTAGCACACTTACTTATATAGTAACAAAAATTAGAATCAGAGAGGTGTCCAACCACCTAACATATATTATGGTTATAACATAAATGTCAATCTTGTAGTCAACGGGACACGTACATAGAACAAGTGTAACTAGAAAATCATGAATATCTTATCATCTTAGATAAGAACATAAAAATTAGAACTCGGAATAATGTAACGGACACCCAAAGGACTAAAGGTTCACATCAAGAGTGAGTTTGATAGTCATAGGTTACTACAGAAATATGATCAATAAATCCCAACTTGATTCAACTTTATCTAAATCTACAATGTTGTTGTGCTTGTACTTAGATCAAACCCAATTTACTGTAGTGTTCCGTTCAATCTATAACTTGATTTTCGGCCATGAAAATTAGAACCTAAATTTAGGGATGACAATGAGGCGGGTTTGGTACGGGTATGGGTAATCCCAACCCAATACCCGATTAGGAAGTGTCCCATACCCGGCTCAAACCCCGTTGATTATATATTGGATATTTACTCGTCGACTATTGGGTATACTCGTTAGTAATCGGGTACGCCTATAAAGATTATAAAAATTACCCGTTGGGTATACACATGGGTATCTATTGAAATTAGGACGTTATATAAAGCTATATTCATATGTATTAAACAATATTTTCGATTAACCCTTTATAGTGTTTTGTTTATGTTCCACTATTCTACTATCTAATTATAAGAGTTCTATTTTAAACATGATGCAAATGATAAGAAACATAATAGTTTATTTAACACATAATTAAGTTAAAAAAATGAAAAGATTTAATTATATATAATACATTATTAAGTAAAACAAATTAAAAAATGAAATAATTTTGGGTATATAATAGGGTAAACGGGTATGCTTAAGCGGGTAATCAGGTTGGATAAACGGGTATGCAATGCAATCCCATACCCATCCCACACCTGTGAAAAAAGTTAAAATTAATCCCATACCTGCTTATCCGATTCCATATCCGTCCCAAATGTCTCTCGTTTTGGATATTCCCGTCAGGTTCAGGTTTGATTGACGTCCCTGCTCAGATCCCATTAACACCTAATCAACTGATAAAGGTTATATTGTAAATTAAAAATTTATTTGTTATTCCAATATTTTGAAAAATATATAAAATTATTGTACTTTATGTTATGATACCAAAACAAATGGTTAATCTATATACATACTTAGTTATAATTTATTACTAGTATCTCGTGTATTATACAGATTGAATAAATAAAATATTAAATAGTTAGTAATGAAAATTTTTAATTATAAAACTATATTTTAAGATAAGATATTATAAAAATTACTTATAAGTAGGACTATAAGTAAGAAAACAACGATATTATTTTTTTTAATTCTGTTTTGAGTTTTTTTTCATTAAAAAAATTAAACATGTTGTTTCAAAACAAATCTTATCTAAAAACATTATTCTTTACGTTTTCTTATTATAACTTTGAATTTTAATTATTTTGGTTTATAAAACTTATTTTTTCAAAAACCCATTACTTTGTAATTTTAAAAAAAGTTGAATGTTTTAGAATAATTTCTTATTTTATGAAGATGTGTTTGCAGGACCGGTGAGGGGTATGCACTTACAACACAATAACACAATGAGGAGAGTTGCTTAGAACACTTAACATATTAAATAGGGAACTGGTTAACTTGTTAATGAAAGATGCTAAGAACACAAGTAAATATGAGACAAAACAAGATTGCAAACAACACAAGTAATTGGTTTTCAAGAATGCTGTATATTGCTTCTCAAGTTCTATTACAAATGTTACAAAGCATAAAGGAAAGTTACAAGTACTTGAGATACATATACTACATCCTACAGCCGGCCATACTTTGAAGGCCAGCTGGATACAATTGACTAGACAACTACAAAATCAAATGTAGAGTCAAAAGGCATATCTGCCTTTTGACTAGTGACTATGACATGTCATAGCTCACATTCTAATATATTACAAAAAGGATAAAAGTACATAAAGTAGAAAGCACAGACTCAAGACCTCAATGTACAGTTATCAAAAGCATGGACCTTTTCACCAACTCATGTAAGTTGGTGACTTTACAGAGTAGCAGCGGAAAGATGGTCCAACTTTATGGTAAAGTACATCAGATAAAGGCATATCTCTAAAAGTCTTCGGAAGAAATCTGTCTTCACTCTTTGGCTTCGGAAGACTTTGTCTTTGAAGCTTCGGAAGACTTTTTCTTTGAAGCTTCAGAAGACTTCACTTTTGGCTTCGGAAGATGTTGGTCTTGGCTTTGGAAGATTTTACACTTAGAATATTTCTAGTGCATGGTGTAAAACTTCCGAAGCATTTCTACTTCTATTCTTTAGTGCATGTATGCAGAGAGACTTTGGATGTTTTGACTGCAACAGACTTATAGGAATCCTTACAAACTCCCCATAGGCTAATGCTACCAAAACACTTAGAAGATCTTTAGATATTGGTGGTCTTCAAGATGATAATGACCATACCATTCTTCATCAGATGGTCAGGATCACTCAGACCCTCATAATATCTTCTCATCTCAAAGAGATCATGCAGAGGTAAGTTGATTATGTCTTGCCATGTATAGACATTCTCAACACCTTGATCTCTGATCACATGCCATCTCTCTGGCTTAGTAGTGAAGGTCCAGGATAAGATGGGTCTATCAGCTGCAAGAGGAGCCACTTGAATTGGAGTTGATTGGGATGCCTCTTCATGCACTTTCTCAGGTTGATCTGACTCAGCCTGAGGTGTAGAGGTGGATGATTCAGGCTTTTTCCTCTTTGACTTTGGTCTGGAAGCCATCCTCTTCTTCCTCTTAGAAGACTTTAACTGAGAAGACTGGTCTGCATCACCTTGTTAATCATTCTTGTCTTTCTCAGTTGGGTGTTCCTCCCTCACAGGTTCAGAAGTAGAGGGAGTTTGACCCTGCTGTGGATAAAAAGATAAAGCTTGCAGCGGCTTAGCAGGAGGTCCAGGTTGTGTTGTCTCAGGTTGTTCAACCTTAACCTCCACTTCAGGTGGGATTTGACTTGGAGGAGAGTATAAGTCAATCAGCTCTCCACTCTTGATCTTCTGCTTGATTACCCTTTTATGCTCATCCATTGTGGATAGAGACATAGGGCCAAGTCTCCTTCTGGAGAATCCATACAGCTTCAAGAAGCTCATCATCCTTTGTCTGTCAGCAGACTTCTTCATACTCTTTTGGATTATGGCTCTTGACTTTGCAGCATCTTCCCTCATCTTTTTCTTTGTTGCCTTTTGTTCTTTGAGCACTTAAAGTTCAAGCTGTTTGAGATACTCAAAATCAATGTACTCAAAGGACAAGGGAAGAAGTGCAGATGCCTGGTAGAGAACTGTGGCACTCAGGTAGTTGATCATGTTTTGCCTATCTGTTTCCTTGTCTACCTGAGGTTCTTGTGTAGCTGCCACATCCTCTTGCACAGGGCATTCTTGAACTGGGGAGAGAGTTGGAGCATGCTTGTATAACCTTTTTCGTCTCTTCTCCTCTTTGAATTGGAGAAGTAACCTTGCATCCTCTGCTTCCTTCAACTCTCTTGACACTTCCATGTCAGCCAGTTCATTTAATTGCTCTAAAGGGAGAGATTTAATCTCATCTATGTCATAGTTCCTGGTCTGCAGGTAAGTAATCCTGACTGCCCTCAACTCATCTTCTTGAGTGTTTGGTCTAGGGGCAGCCCTGATTGCTGCTTGCATAAAGCTTGAAGACCCAGAGGAACTTTCTCCCCTTAGCTTCCTCTTCCTCTCTCTCTCTCTCCTCCTCCTCAATCTCCTTAGGAGTTAGAATCCTTTTCACCCACAGACTTTTGTGACTCAGGGTGGAGAGAGCTTTGGCCTTCATTGCTTGGTGTAGCATCCAAGCTCTGGCCAAAGAGAGGTTTTGAGACAACTTCACCCGTAGGTGTTTCACTGAAGGAATGAAATTCTGAAGTAGTTGTTGGTGTGATAGGGCTCTCAGGCTCTATCACTGGGCCTTCAGCCAAGGTTTTCCTTTTGAAGCTAATCTCAGGGTCTGCCTGAGCATCCAGTTGACCAATGACATTACCTGATAGCCTTTGTCTCCTTCTAAGGCTGAACTCTTTAGTAATTCTGTCTTGAATCCTGAGTGCTAACCTATCAGCTTGTCTTGATTGACTTGGGTTGACAAGTGGCATGTTGATTAGGTCAAGACCTTCATAGTAGTTCAAGGTCTGAAAATTTAATACTTTTTGCTGCCCTTGAACTCTGTGAAGAATAAGGGCTCTTCTATCAGCATCATACCTCCACCCAATAATGTAGTTTGAAGTTCCTTAAGGTGAAGATGACACATCCCTTGGAATGCCTTCCTCAAAGAAACTCCTAATGACAGAGTCTATAATGTCCACATTAATGTGAACTTGAGAAAGTTGTTGAGCATGCATAGTTGCAAGTGAGGATGGTGAATCCTCAATGTCCATACTCCCTGAAGAACTCCCAGGTTCTGTGACTGTAATGACTTTCTTCCCCTTTTTGGTAGCATCACCCTCTTGCATAGGTGAGCTAGAGGTTAGGTCAATCACATTCACAGGTTCTTGTGTTCCTAGTTGAGCTCCTCTTAAAGGTCTCCCAGCTAGTTTCCCTGAGATAAGATATCTCAAGTTGCTGATCATTAACCCTAATATCCAGGGTAATCACCTGAGATTCAAGGTGACTAACCTTAGAGACTAAATAGGAGCATGTTTTTGACAGTTTTTGCACCTTTAGTCTCACATTCCCCTCATCTTCATCAGAAGAATCATTGGGGGATGAGATGAATGGACCAAAGTCCTCTCTCTCACCACCAGCTTCAGGTTCTTGGCTACGGAATTTCCTCTATACATTGACATATTCAGCTGAGGTGTCAATGGGTTGAGTTGTCATGGTTGAGGTCTTAATGATGTAATCACTTGCAGAAGTAAGAGCCTCTTCCATATGGGTATCCTGAACAGGTTCAGAAGTATCCACCTCAGTGATAGGTCACTGATGTGGGCTAGACAAAGGAGACTCAGGAGTACTCATCTCTCTTTGAGTAGGGGAAGAGTAGAGAGACTCATGGTACCCACTGAAACCTAAGTCTTCATCAGTATAGAATTAGAGGTTGGGAATGGGTTGATTCAAGTCTAAAGGCTGGGGATGGTAACTATCCCCTGAAGGTTGTTCACTTGAGTGTTGAGACTCAGAGTGAGGGCTTAAGGCAGTTTGGCTTATGAGCTCATCAGGGTGAGCATGAGGAACCTCATCCCTGATTGTTGAAGAGATAGGAGTGGTTTGCTCCTCAGGGAAAGTGGGAGCTCTAGTGTCCACTTCCTCCTGTATGGGTAAGTATATGGGGGCCTGCACAGAATCAATAGCTTGAGCAGGGGTTCGTTTGGATTTTCTTTGGTAGGTGAGGGTGACTTGTGGCCTTTTTGGTAGTTGAGAGGTAGAAGGTGTGGGTTCAACATTAGCTTGTGTTGTTAGGTTGTCACCTTGAATAATGAGCTCTAAAATTTTTAGGACAAGGGCTGTTTCTACCCCTGAGAAGCCTACAGTTGGCTTCTTCATAATTTTAAAGATGTCGGGCTTCATCTGTCCCAATTTAAGAGTATTATCTGTTTCCCTCAACTGTGAGCCCAGTTCACAGTTGAGAATGTGTTGAACATATCTAAGAAACATATAATACTCTAAGGAGTCCAAGTTAGCAAGCAAATTTGTATAAACAAACTGAGAGTACCTGAACTTGACCCCTTAAACCATTCCATGTACTATGAAGGAGAGATCCTCAAGAATCTGGTCCCACCCTCCATGCTTGTTTGACAAGCTGTGGATAACAACATGAAGCAGGTATTTCCACTGGGATGAGACCTTCCCTTTCCACAGAGAAATATCCCTCATAGCCCATTTGCTCAAAGGAATGATTTACAGCTTCCTTTCGGAAGGACAACTCACCTTCTTCATCATCCAGTTGTAAGTGAGTATTGATGATGGCCGGAGTGATGAAGATTGTCCTCCCTTGCACTGTGGCAGAGAGTGCATTCTCCCCATCCATAATGACCTCTTGGCAGGTCTTTTAAAATTCAAGCAGATGACCTTCATAGAGAGTAGGATTAATGGTTAGGGAGGTGAAGTAGTTTGATAGAGCTAAGAAACGGCAAATCTCTGAGAAACTTTCATCTTTCTCAGAGCTTAACAGAGCAACTTGGTTGTGTTTCCTGTGAAGTTGCATGGAGAAATCTGGGTTGTTTCTGAGGTTTAGGTTGGCCATTTTAGAAGCTTAAGGATGAAGAAAGATAAAGAAACAAAGGCGGTTTGGGAGAATTTAGGTTTAAGGAATAGTGTAATTGAGAAAGATAGTGAAAGAGGGGGGAACCGTTGGGCATTTATGTCAAAAGGATTTGAGACAAAGTTAATGAAAGAGGATAAACTGTGAAATCCGGATGTCGGTCCCACCTCTGAAAAGTAGTTTACTTTTGCCCAAAAAGTAGTTTTCTTGGAAGTCGAGACATCATCCGAAAGTTATTTGCTTCGGAAGTTGTGAAGAAAAAAGCTTCCGAAGGCAAATTGGCTTCGGAAGAAATTTCAAAGGTTTTTGAGAATTTTGCTTCGGAGAAAAATTTACACTCAGAGATTTTTATTCTTAGAAGAATAAATACTTCCGAAGGTAAATTGCTTTCGGAAGAAACTTGTTCTTTGAAAACATACAGAGTACTTAAGTTGATTTTAAGCTTCGGAAGATATTTCAGAAATTTCTTCCAAAGGTAAAATTACTAAAGCAATTATTAATTTACTAAGACATAAATTTCTTCCGAAGGTAATTTTGAATCTTCCGAAGAGATCAAGATTTTCAAAAATCTAAGAAAAGTCTTTTGAAAAGATTTTCTTCCAAAGAAAACAAGGGCTTATGAAAGTGATAAAATAGACAACTTAGGACACACAGGTTTTAGAAATAAATATGATTAAGTTTTAAGAAAAGCTATTCAAAGTTAATCATCCCAATAGCTGATACAAGATATTTAAATATCTGTTCATCAAAAGCTTTGGTGAACAGATCAACATATTGTTCATTTGTGTTAACTTTGACTAGTTTGATTAATCCCTTTTCAAAATTATCTCTAATCAAATGATACCTGATATTAATATGCTTTGTCCTTGAGTGCTGCACAAGATTCTCTATGATGGAGATAGCACTATTGTTGTCTATGTGGATGGAAGTCTCTTTAAAGTTGAATCCATAGTCCAGCATCTAATTTTGAATCCAAAGCACTTGAGCACAGCAGCTTGCAGCAGCAATGTATTCAGCCTCAGCAGTTGATGCAGACACAAAGAATTATTTCTTGTATTGCCAAGAGACTACTCTTCCACCAAGAAATTGACATCCCCCTGATGTAGACTTTGCAGTCATGTTGCAACCACCATAGTCACTATCTTTATAAGCATACAGATTAAAGTCAGAATTCTTTGGATACCAAAGGCCAAGTGATGGAGCACCTTTGAGATATCTTAAAATTCTTTTGACAGTGACCAGGTGTGACATCTTGGGGTTGTCTTGATATCTTGCACAAATGCATGTAGCAAACATGATATCTGGCCTGCTAGCTGTGAGGTACATAACAGACCCAATCATTGCCCTATAGAGATGCTCATCAACACACTCCCCCTCAAGATCAGGTCCAAGGGAGTGATTTCTGGCAATGGGTGTCTTAGCAACCTTACAATCAGTCATGTTGAATCTTTTAAGTATGTCATGTACATACTTTGACTGACTTATGAAGATGTCATTGTCAACTTGCTTCACTTGAATTCCTAGAAAGAAATTGAGTTCCCCCATGGCACTCATTTCAAAACTGTCCTTCATCAGCTTCTCAAAGTCTTTGCAGAGCTTTGGATTAGTTGACCTAAAGATAATGTCATCTACATATACTTGAACTAGCATTATGTCATTTTCTGTTCCTTTGATAAAGAGAGTTCCATCTATAGTACCCTTTTGTAGCCATGTTGACAGAGATACTGAGATAGAGTCTCATACCACTTCCTTGGTGCTTGGTGTAGCCCATAAAGAGCTTTATCAAGCCTGCAGACATAATCAGGATGATCAGGATCTGCAAACCCAGGTGGTTGTCTGACATACACCTCTTCATCAATCACCCCATAAAGAAAAGCACATTTGACATCAAGTTGGTAGACCTTGAAGTTCTTGGATGCAGCAAAAGCTAGGAATATTCTAACAGCTTCAAGTCTTACTACAGGAGCAAAAACATCTGTGTAGTCAATTCCTTCTTCTTGAGTATACCCTTGAACAACTAGTCTTGCCTTGTTCTTGATGACAAGTCCTCTATCATCCTTCTTATTCCTAAAAACCAATTTGGTTCCTATGATAGTCTTCCCTTGAGGAAGAGGACATAGGTTCCAAACCTTTTGCCTTTTGAATTGAAGCAGCTCCTCTTGCATAGCTTCAATCCAACTTCCATCCTTTAGACCCTCATCAATTTTCTTTGGCTCTATCTGAGACAAGAAAGAAGAGTGAAGACAAACATTTGCTTCATGGGTTTGTCCTCTTGTTCTCACCCCTGAATCAACATCTCCAATGATATTTATGGTAGGATGAGACTTGTGGATCCTTAGCTGAGGGATCACAGCAAGTTGCGTAGACAGATCTAAATTTGAAAAATTTTGATCTGGCAAAGAAGATTCACCCTCCACATTAGCACACTTATCAAGATTGACTTGATTCAATGAGTGTGTGACATCATTGATATTGTCTTCAATGCAGTGGTTATCAGCATCAAGAAATTCCTGATCACTTTCATCACCACCATTTTATCCAATATTTGAAGCTCCTTCTTCTGAATTTTATGCCTCTAAGCTGGAATTTGAAGGCACTCCAGAAGTATCAGCAGGATTTGTCATTGATGTGCTGATAGAAGCTTCATTTGCAGGAATGGTTACCACTGGAGCTAAAGATGTGTAACTTGAAGGTCTCCTGAGCTCAAATCTTGGGTCAGGATCACCTATAGGTAATATATCTATAGATCCTGAAACATTCTCACAAGATTTGTTAAAACAGTTGGTAACTAAATCAAGATCAAATAGCCAATCTGGACCAGAATCTTTCACACTGGAGTGTGCTCATTGAAAGCCACATTGGCTGACTCTTCAACTACTCTAGTTCTGAGATTGTATACTCTATAAGGTTTAGCTTGAGAAGAGTATCCAATAAAGTGTCCATCATCTGATTTCTCAACAAACTTGGCAATTTGATCATTGGTATTCAAGATGACGTGTTGGATCTAGAGAGGCTGTTGCAACCAAAACTATGTCACTTAGAAGATTTTGAGTACAACATACAAAGGACTTCTGAAGCCAAGTGTGGAACTTCCGAAGGAAGAAGGAGCTCTTCCGAAGTCTAAGTGTAAAATACACTTCCGAAAGAAAACTCCAACTTCCAAAGATAAAGAAGCTACTTCCGAAGATCAAGACTTAAAGACAAAGTTCTGAAGTCAACTTCCGAAGTATAAAAAAGTCCTCAAAGCCTCGGAAGCATAGAAGCATCTTCCGAAGTATAAGTGGCTTCGGAAGAACTTGTTCTTCCTAAGCCAGTTAACCTTCGGAAGACACTTCTATTATCCAGTAGACATAAGTATGGTCTGTCTGACACTCCGCTGCAAATCTCTGAGATACTGCATGGCGTTTTCTCAAAAGCCATGTAGTTGACCATACTTTAATCTACTGTTTACCTTTTTATGTTAAGTACAGTTGCCATCTTTAGTTGGTGACAAAAGGTAAGTCATGGACATGTCATGACTACCATATCTTAGATAATACTTTATCTAAGATACCTTAACTATAGCATTGTAGTATATGCTTTAGTCGTAGGTTTCCAGCTGGTATCAAGTATAACCGGCTGTAGGATCTAGTATATATAGTTTCTCATTGTAACTCTTGTTTTATGCTTGTAAGTGTCTTGTAATCTTTAGTTGAGAAGTAATATATACAAGTACCTTGAAAATACTTATGCTTGTTCCTTTGATTACTTATTATATTATTATCAACTCTTGTTAAAGGCATTGCTTCATCTTGTTTGAGTGATATTATAAGTGAGTTTGAGAGAATCACAAGTGTTAAGTGTCAAAACCTGATCCTGCAATTGGTATCAGAGCTTTTTAGGCTCTTGATTGTGAGATCTTACCATCCTAATCAACCAGTTTTTCACTCCTCCTTATACCTCACTCAAAAATGGCCCTCATCAAATCTGAAGTTGAAATGGGAACGATGACCAAAGCTCCCATCATCGACCCTGAAAACTTCAGGTCTTGGAGCAGAAGAATGGAAGGCTTCATCAGATACCAGGACAGCAAGATGTGGCAGTCCATCGTTAATGGCCCGTATAAGCCAAAAGTTGCTGGTGGAAACGGTGCCATGATCGAGAAGGCCGTTGAAGACTACTCCGATGAAGACAGGAAGAAGCTTGACATAGACAGCAATGCTATGACTGTTCTTATGACTGCAATCCCAAACTCCATCATGGTGGGGTTTGAGCATTGTAAGTCAGCCAAAGAACTCTTTGATGCTCTTGCTCAAATGTACTCAAGCTCTAATGATTCAAAGAAGGACTCACTGAAGTAGTAGTTTGAGAACTTCACCTATGTTGCTGGAGAAACTTTTAGCCAGCAATATTTCAGGTATATGGATCTTATCTCTTCCCTCCAATCTGTGGGAATCACTCAAGAACTTAGAGACCTTACTAGAAAGTTTATGAGTGCTCTACCCAATGAGTGGACTTTCTACTGTGTCTCCATCAAGAGAACAGAGAATTTAAACACACTTACCATGACCGAACTCTATTGGATCCTTGATGGATACCGTTTGGAAACGGAAAGCAAGAAGGGTCACCAAGCAAGCAGACCTTTGAGCCTCCCTGCTAGCAACGCTTTAATGGTTGCTGAAGGCTCAGGTATCTCCCAGTCTCAGCAGTACCTGTCATACACCCAGCAGCCATCTTGTTCATCTGGGCCTTACATCACATTCCCTGAGACTCCAAGGTCTCATCAAGCTCAGCAAAGCTCCTTTCAGGAGGGCTGTGCGTTTGTCTCAGGGAGTGGACACTCCAATGATCATCAATTCTGCTTTGATGATCTTGAGTGCTTCAGTCCAGATGACATAGAGTATGTGGACATTGTCCAACAAATGGCTCTTCTAACCTACAGAGCGAAGAAGTTCTTTCAGAGAACTGGAAGGCAACTCCCTCAAAACCCAATCACCAGCAAGTTTGGGTTTGACAAAAGCAAGGCTAAATGTTACAACTGTAACCAGCTTGGCCATTTTGCAAGGGAATGCAAGGCTCCCAAGTCCAACCCGGGAACCTCACAGGCCTCCACACATCCTTCTACACCAAAGCCCAACGGAAAGTCAACTGAAACAGCAGCAATGGCTCAAGAAGTTGACTCGAGCTTTATGGTTCAAGATGTGACTCCTGCTCAAGCACTCATGGCAGGAACAGATGAAAATAAGGTATATGAACATCTCTGTACCCCTGTTTGTATTGCTAAGGTTAAATTGTACCAGGACTACAATATGGAAATTAAATCTGATATTGAGTCTTTAAATGTTTTAAAATCTGACTTTAAAAGGGCTGAATCTGACTACCAAAAGAAAATTGAGGAGTTAGAGAAAACTGTATCCCTCTTAAAACATGAACACACCAATTACAAGACTCAAATCAAGGATTTAATATCCAAATTGACTGAGGCTCAAGGCCAGCTTGTCACTGCTGAGGCTCAAGCCAGGAAGTATTTTATTATTATTATTATTATTATTATTATTATTATTATTATTATTATTATTATTATTATTATTATTATTATTATTATTATTATTATTGTGATTCCCTACTTCACTCTCCAGTAGCAGTAAATTCTGAATACGTGAGTCTTTCCCTGCTGTAAATGCTGAATACTGGTCCTCCATTGCAATTAACTTTAGTCTTTTAAACAAACTGGTTTACTAGTGCGAATGGAGCTGTGCGATTAGGCTATTCGTGCGATTGAACAATGCGAATGGTTCAATCGTGCGGCTGAACTAATGCGGTTGGTCGAGTCGTGCGAATGAACTGATGCGGTTGAACAATGCGAACAGTCTGCTCAGTCGTACAAATGAAGGTACGAATGAGTCCAATCGTGCGTCTGAGGGATGCGAATGTGTCCAGTCGTGTGATTGAGTCAATCGTGCGACTGAAGCTGCTGGATTTTGAAAATTTCTAGGTTTAAGGAGTTTTGGCCGTAAAAACCCGAATTTTCACTAACCCTAATCGCCGTATGCCGGAAAAACCAAAACTTTATGAGCAGGAGACGTCCAAGACACCGTTTGATACGAAAAGATTGCGTTTTTAGTGAAAAAACACAAATTTTGTATCAAAAACGATTGAATCACACGTAATCAAGAGCCAAAGCTCTGATACCACTTGTTAGGATCGTGTATTGCACGAAATACTAACTGATTAACGTGTATACCAAATCAAATAGTGCGGAATCCTATTTGATTGGCAATCCAATCAGTGTGAACGCACGTCGAATCAATTAAGGATTGAATCTAGACGTTAAGAACGATATGGAATCGACCTAGTGCGATCTATGAACTTGGAACAGGTTCTTGGAGGTTTCTGGACTGCTAGGGTACGTCTGGAGTCGAAGTAGTATCAATTGTTCCGTTTTTCCATGAATTAGGTGGTATTTATAGGTTAGGGTTGCTCATTCGGGCGACTGAACCGTTAGCATGGTTCATTCGTGCGATTGAGCCATGCGGTTGATCCATTCGCACGACTGAGTGTTCAGTCGTGCGACTGAGTCAGTCACATGAAGTTGTTCAGGCGTATGGACTATTTAGGCGCATACACTCAGTCGTATGGCCATTCGGACGCATGACCACTGTTGGGGCGCATGGTCCAGTCGGACACATGAGAACTTCACTTAACCAAGTTTGAATGTATTCATTATTATAACATTATGTATATCAATTCAAACAATCACAAACCTATATAATCAAGTCAATATACATTACACAACTCATAAATGAAATATTAAGCATTATAAATCACAACCAAACATTCTCATTTCATTAATCACCCAAGCATTACATAAGTGTAAGACATTCATGACATATTACATTAAGATCCACATCTAGGTACATATGTATCAACATAACCTTTCTTCCTCTATTAGTTCTTCCTCAGTCATCTTCCTCTTCCCTTTGGTGTCTTTGGAAGTGCTAGACTTTGGAGGTTCTTGAGTAGAGGTTTCAGGTTGAGTGGTGGTGATGGGAGCAAGTGATAATTTAGTAAACGATTTACAACTATGCACTGAGGCTAATCGTATTCTAAAACAAAATGAGTGCAGTTTCAAAGAAAAAATAGAACTTTTGGGAAAACAACTAAGGGAAACCGAGGTTGTTGCATTAAATCAAGCAAATGACATAAAGTTTTATTTACTTTCTTTGGAAGAAACGAAAAAGAAAAAAAGCAGTTTTAGAAGTCGAAGTTGAATCTTTAAAATAAAAACTGCATAGTTTGGCTAGTTCTTCTCACATAGTTCAAAACTTAGTGAAAGAATGAAATAATGGGGAAGGTCTAGGTTATAAAGTAGTTCCACCACCACATGCCGTCCTTTTGAACACTAAATATAGACCAATCAATAATAACCCAGTAAAGGATCATGTGGTGTCCACTCCTCTGGTTAGTGATCTCGATTCTACGGGCAAATCTGTGAAAAATATCACTAAACAGAAGGAATCTACTTTGAAATCAAAAGAGAAGATGCCTATTGAAAATTTGGATGATCAAATTGAAAAGATTAATTTAAGGTCAGGTTCACACACGTCTACTTCTGAACCCAATATGACTAATCCAGTTAACCAAAAACGTGTTACTCATCAAAGTCCAAATAAACTAATAGTTAAAGATGTTCAAAATGTTAAAACAATTAATTTTGTTAAAGAAACTGAAACATCTATAAGATAAGTGATAAAACCCAACCAGACACATCTCACACCCTTACCAAACTCAACACCACATAAAAATTTTCTTCAATCTGTAGAAGGGAGATCATGCTACAATTGTGGAAAACGAGGACATATCTCTCCTAATTGTCCTTATTATCAGACGCCCAAAAAGAAAATTGAACTTTATGATGTAAAACCAAGTTTTTCTAAAATGAGTAATACTCCACCTAAGAGGATTAGTGAACCTAAAGTTCAAACAATAAGCCAGTCGTCTGTTTATCACAAACAGGCCTTACACAAAACTGGATTATGGAAGATAAAATCAAGTAATTTGTCTGATAATGAGAACAAGAAGAAGAAGAATGTGCCCTTATCCTCTGAAAGATAGTGGGTTGAGTTCATGATGTGTGATTCCTCTAGGTCACCCAAGCCAGTTAAGGCTTGGGTCCCAAACCTGAACTATTAAGTTCCTTTGAATGTGCAGGGTGTCCGCTACAATGCTATCACAAATACCTGGATTATTGATAGTGGGGCATCCAGGCACATGATCGGGAATTCGTCTCTCCTTTTTAACGTCAAACAAATTTAAGGGGGACATGTATCATTTCCTGGGAATAAAGGAGGTTACATAACCGCTCAAGGCGAAGTGGGAAACGAGAAAGTGAAGTTTGACAAGGTCAATTACGTTCAACAACTACAGAACAACTTGCTTTCAGTCTCCCAAATCTATGATAAAGGATTCAAAGTTGTGCTTGACAACAAGAAGTGCTACATGTTGAAAAAGGATTATGTTATCCAGGAGGATAAAGTTCTAATGTCAGCTTCAAGATATAATGATCTGTATGTCTTGGATCTATCAAAAGCCTCTACAACTGAGACCATTGTGCAATGCTTCTTGTCAACAGCAACAGAGAGGGATTCAATCTCCTGGCATAGGAGAATGGGACACATTAATCTTAGGAAGATGAAACATCTGGTACAGAATGATTTAGTGAATGGAGTAACTGTCAAGAATTTCCAGCTTCTGGATTTTTGCGTAGCATGTAAGAAAGGGAAACAGACCAAGAAGTCACATAAGGCAAAGAAAGTTAATTCTATCGATATTCCTCTCGAGCTTCTACACATGGATCTGTTTGGACCGGTATGCACAAAGAGTACTGCTGGAGATCTATACTGCCTTGTAGTAACTGATGATTACTCAAGATTTTCTTGGGTGATGTTTCTAAAATCCAAATCAGAGATTTTTAAATCATTCAAACATCTAATAACTACTTTGGAATCACTCTACAAGCTGAAAGTAAGGTAGATTCGATCAGACAACGAAACAGAGTTCAAAAATCAGTGGGTGAAGGCATTCTATGGAGAAAAAAGGAATTGTACATCAATTTACATTGCTTAGACTCCACAGATGAATGGGGTTGCTGAACGAAAGAATCGTAGCTTAATAGAGACAGCAAGAACAATGTTAGCCGACTCTAAACTGCCTATACAATTTTGGAATGAGGAAGTGGCGAATGCACGCTACACTCTTAATCGAGTCCTGGTGGTCAAACGCCATGGTAAAACATGTTATGAACTGCTCTAGCGACGTAAACCAAACTTGGAGTATCTCGAACCATTTGGTGCACCGTGCATGTTGTTAAAGAAACTCAGACTAGGAAGTTTTGTGAGAAGGCAGAAGAAGGTATCTTTCTCGAATACAGTATACCAGAGAAGAGAGTTTATAACAACTCAACAGGTCAGGTAGAAGTGTGGTGCAATGTGGATGTCCAAAGATACACCAACCCCCCTGCTAGAAAAGGACCTTCCTTCTTCTTTGACTATGATGGATTTTTTAAATCCTTCAATCTACCACCTTTTCATCCTGATGATGAGTTATCTGCTCAAATGATGTATGATGTTCTGAATACTCCTCCACTAGACACAACTTCATCGGTTCAATTAGACGATACTTCTAGCCCTTCAGGGGGAGAGCTTGAAGTAAGTGATTCTTCCTCTGATGATGAGGTAGTTGAGACTGCAATGTGGACCAGGAGGAATAGGTTCCCTCTAATGAAAGTACACATGCATCTGGTCTTGATGCCACTGACACTTTTGAACCTCATACTCCAACCGCCACGGATACTGAACCCGGGATTCAAAATCTGGACACTGAACTTGTGTTCCCACCACTCCCGGATCTAGAATTAATGTGTATCATCCCCTGGACAACATCATTGGGGATGTTCTATCGGGAGTTCAGACACGAAATCAGCTATACTCAGCTGATTATGCCGCAGTAATGGAAAAAGGTTATCTACACGATAGTGCTTATCGATGTTTTGTATCTCAATTTGAGCCAAAACATGTAAGTGAAGCCTTAAACGACGAGGCATGGGTTAGTTCTATGCAAGAAGAACTCCTTCAATTCAAGAAGTTAGAAGTATGGACTCTTGTGGATAGACCAAAAGGTGCAAAGGTGATTGGCACTAAATAGGTTCTTAAATGTAAGAGAGATGATCAAGGAGTCATAATAAAAAAAAGGCCAGGCTAGTCATTCAAGGATTCAGGCAAGTAGAAGGCATTGACTACAATGAAGTGTTTGCACCGGTGGCAAGGGTGGAAGCAATTCGTATTTTCTTAGCCTACGTGTCCTATATCAAGATTAAAGTTTATCAATTAGATGTGAAAAGTGCATTTCTTCATGGTAAAATTCGTGAAACAGTGTACGTCAGTCAACTCGAAGGAGTTGAGGATCCGTATCATCGGGATAAAGTCTATAAATTGGACAAGGCTCTATACGGGCTTCATCAAGCTCCACGAGCCTGGTATAAGAAACTATCAACTCATCTGCTGAAACATGGTTTTCGCAGAGGATTCATTGACTGCACGTTGTTCATCAAAGAGAAAGATGATGATTTACTACTGGTACAAATATATGTGGATGACATTATCTTCGGCTCCAAAAATGAAGCTTTGTGTAAGGAATTCGAATCTGTGATGAAAGCTGAGTTCAAGATGAGTGCTATGGGAGAGATGAAGTTCTTTCTTGGATTACAGGTAGATCAGACACCAAAAGGGATCTTCTTGCATCAGTTCAAATATGTAGGAGATATTCTCAGTCGTTTTGACATGGAGAATGCTACGGCTGCTGGAACACCACTTCCCACAAATCACGATGTGGCACCAGATGATAATGGTGATCTGGTAGATGCCACTATGTACAGAGGCATGATCGGATCTCTTATGTATCTCACAGCCTCTCGTCCTGATATTATGTATGCCACGTGTCTCTGTTCCAGATATCAGGCTAAACCAAAAGTAAATCATCTAATTGGGGTTAAAAGGATCTTTCGGTATCTGAAGGGTACTCCAACACTCGGGTTATGGTATCCTCATGATGATGACTTTGAACTTACAGCGTATAGTGAGTCAGATTATGGTGGTTGCAAGATGAATTATAAGTCAACTTCAGCGGGATGTCAGTTGTTTGGAAGACGATTAGTCACCTGGCAGTGTAAGAAGCAGACATCTGTTGCTCTGTCAACATGTGAAGTTGAATATGTTGCTGCTGCAAGGTGTTGCTCCCAAATCATTTGGATTCAACAGCAAATGCGAGACTACGGTTTGCAATTTTCTAACACCCCTATCTTTGTTGATAATTCTGCTGCAAAAGTTGTTACTAAAAATCCGCTCCAACACCCAAAAACTAACACATCGGTATTAAATATCACTTTATACGTGACTGTTTTGAACAAAAATTAATCGATGTTGTTAAAATTATACAGATTTTCAACGCGCCGACCTTTACACAAAAGCGTTTGACAAACCTCGGTTTTTATATCTTTTGGAGGTCAATTATTTGGGACATCAATTATGATTCAACAATTATGAAAAATGATAGTACACAGGAACTAATTATTTGGGACATCAAAAGGATTTAAATGATCAACATGCTGTATTCAAATTACAAGTCTGAGAAGTCTAAGCAAAATAGAGGAAAAATGATAGTAAACTAGTCTGCTACTGAGGTAACATAAAGAAAGTAGACCTAGAGGTTGCTAGTTCATTATATGATGTGTCGGTAGGTTCAACACAATAGACGAGTAGACTTCATTGGTGAATCAAATTCAAACTAAGTTGTTCAACTTGTTATGGGTTCTCATCTTATCCCTGGTTAACACAATCAACGCATTTCCAATAAGGGGTGACGAGCAAAATAAACGCCACAAATGTGTGCGAATGACCATAAAAATGAGCAAAGCACATGAAAAAAATGTTATGCGCAATCAAGCTAATTACTAATGTTGTTGGTGCGTTATGTGCAAAAGAAATAAATGTGCTCTAACAAGAAGATAGGTTGTGTGCCTCTCTGCTGTGCGATGGCATCATGGCACTAACCTGAGGATAAGCATAACCTAAATATTCTAGAATTCATTGTTGTTTGTGCCTCTCTGCTGTGCGATGGCACTGACCTGAGGCTTGGCATCTCTCTGAAAGCTCCTAGAATAGTTTCTTCTTGTCAAATACCCGTAGACCACTCAAAAATCTCCTTAGGAATGTTGATTACCATATAAGTGTGGGATCCACAAATGCTAGTTGAAATAATATAACCTAACTCATCACTAATGTGAGTCAAAAATCTGTGTATGGATTTAAGTAGACAAATATACTGACAATCATGGTGACTGCAACTCTCGACAATCAAAATCATTGTGTGTATCTTATAGCTCTAGTATGATTTCCTAAAATGCTATTGACTCTCAGACAAAACAAGAATCTAGCATCAAAGTGCATATTAATAGGGTCCCAAATTAATATAATATACCTGTATGATTCCATAATGAATTTTTCCAGAAATGATCAAATTAACTTTAAGCTGTTCTGCTCAGGAAGTAAAACCGGTTAGATGTATTCTAAAAGGTTTCCATCCATCTCAAACCCAAAACCACAAAAATATGTCTTGTTTTCTTTTAAATTTCAAGTTGTTTTCTATTTTCTAGTTTTTTGTTGAGTAGATGTCGGACTATACAACTATATGAAATCTGTGAATCACTCACTAAAAGTGGTCAAGTCTGAGGTGACCAATCGGTTCTAAACTAAAAGGATCATGTCTGAGGTGATCAAATGATGTTAAATTAAAAGTGTCATATCTGAGATGATCATAGGTCATAATGTTATATGTCAAAAGTTAAAAATTTAAGTGTTTGAAAGTGTATAAGGTCAAACTCATACGTATGAGCTAGTCGCACGATTGAATCATAAGGATGAGCCAATCGCACGTTTGAACCATAAGTATGAGGCAGTCACACGATTGGACCATGAGTATGAGACAACCATGTGATTGGATCACAAGACTGAACCAATCGCACGAATGAAGCATGCGTATGGGTCCAGTCGCACGACTGAAATTTAAAACAGTATAAATAAAGGGTTCAGTCGGTCGTAACCCTTACCACCCTTCAAAATTCTCTGAAACCGCCCATACACCCACACTTTGCCAAATTTTTGATCATTGTGATTACTCTCCACTTATGATACTAACGTGTTTCCTACTCATCTACAGGTACTGTGCAACTGAAATCAACCCAAATGAAGGGTTTAATCAAACCCTAAATGACCAAAACTTTTAAGATCAATAACCGGGACTAAATTCTTAAAATAAACCTATTAAATGGACATTAATGGTGGTTTAAACAATACTAAGGGTTATTTCGAGTCTCTGCGGTCCAAATGAATCTAAACATGAAGTGTATGGTCACGTCTTGACAAAGATGCAAGTCTAGGGTGCTCAACAGTGAGATATACGAATGGAAATGCTAATGAACTTTAGTCGCCAAACTGAGCCAGACGCATGATTCAATCGCACGAGTGAATCATGGGTCTGAGTCCAGTCGCATGAATGACTCAACCGCATGGCTCCGTACACGATTGAGATCAGTCACAGGCTCAATCGTACGACTGAACTCAATCGTACGACTGAACTCAGTCGTATGGTTCAGTCGCACGATTGAATTAGTTGATCAAAATTATTCAAAATTCAACTATTAACTCTTTCAACCAATCTAATGTATCTATTTCTTGTGTTGCAGCAATATGGCTGAAAGATGGATGATGAGCACCAAGCACAACATCTGTCCTCATTTCGATGCTACTTCTAGGAACGCCTCTGATTTCACTGGGATTATTGCCTTCCTACGCAGATCGAGAATCAACAAGTCCATCTATGCTCCATGCACACCATACCGATCTATACAGCAGGCCTTCTGGGAAGGTGCCTCGATTGACAGGTCCGTTGAGCCTCATTGTATTAGGAGCTCTATCTTCGGGCCGGAGATTGAGATCACAGAAGACGACCTGAGGAGGGTTTTGGATCTGGGTGAGGATGGTGCCTACCCAACCAAGTTGCATCCCCTGACTGTTCAGGGATGCTTTCTAAGGATAAGTTACGCTGGGGACATCAATGCAGGTGTGCTCAACAAGAGCAACATGTGCCCCCAATTCAAGTACTTGGCTCATGTTATCCTAAAGTGCTTAGCTTCAAGGCGAGGGGGTTTTGATGAGTTGTCGGACAAAATCCAGAACGCATTCGTTGCACTGGTACTGAACCACCCGTTCAGTTTTTCTCACATGCTCTTCTCTTATCTGATCGAGAACCTTGAAGCCAAAGGCAAGGAAGGCTTCTGTATGTATCCACGTTTCTTATAGATGATCATAGATGAGAAGCTTCCTATGCTGCCAAAAGAGAGAGATGATGCAGTGGTGCTTGAAGTGATGGATGACACCACCTTAGGCAGGATGAAAGTATACCGGGGGAAGCAGGTGAAGCCCTCGGTCAGGATATTGTTTGGGCATCTGGCCAATGAAGACTATGTGGCTCCAGCTCGCAAGAAATGGCGTCACGATGATAGTGATTACGATGTTGAAGCTGTTGTGGTACCCACCGATGAAGATGTGTTGGATTCTTTATGCCCAAGAGTGGTTAGTACGTAATGATCCAAGTCGGATCATACCCAATAACAAGCTTAGCAAACACCAATATAAATATTTAATTGATGATACGATCATGCAATTAAATAAATACACCAATTTAGAAAATGGGTTTTCTAAATACATTGCATATGAGATGAAACAACTTATAAGGATATTTTGTTCATGGACATTATTTGTAATGTTATTTAAGTTGGTAAAATAACATCAAATAATAATAATAGTGTGTGTATAAGTTATATAATTAAAAGGTTAATTAGATACTTATAATTGTAATTAGTTAAACAAAATGTAAAAGGGTTTTTGGGGGGAAAAACCCAAAATCCTTTTAATTTTGGCCGCCCCCTTTAAGGGGTTCTTTGGCCTTTTGTTTACCCTCCCTTCACTCTTGGAAAACACACACTTCCTCTCTTCTCTCTCTCTCACATGCAAACGACCACGAACCAACTTTCTCTCTATCTTCTTGAAGGAGTTCAAAGCTGAAAATTCAATTTTCAGCTCATCTTGGTTCGAGACTGGTGCTCAAATCCTAGCAACAAGGTGTTTGCTTGATGCTTGTGGGTATGGATGCTTGAGGACACCTCTCCTTGGTGTTTTGGTCATTCAAGAACCTCATCTTCTTCATCAAAATCTCGGTTTTTCAGCAGCTTTACATAGGTGGTTTGTATGTCTTGTTTTGGTTGTTATTTGTTCTTGAAAGCTAGTTCATACACATATATATGATCCTATGTTCTTGGGTTTGTTGATGTTATGTAATTAACCTTAATTTTTCAGATTATAAATCATAAGATTAAGGTTTATTCCGCTGTGTTTTTCATGTTTAAATGGTTAAACTACTTTGATAATGGTCCAACAAACCCAACATTGGCATCTAGAGTCGGATATGTGGATGACTAGCTTCTATTGTCCTTGTAAAATTGGTTTTATGGGGTTTTAACAACCTAATAGGGGCTGTTTTGTGATGATATGATGAATCCCCAACCTTTCAAGGTTATATCTTACATGCTTATGATTAAACCTTGAAAGAAAAGATATCAAAATGGTTGATTGTGTTTTGTTTGGACAAAAACACCCTAAATTCTTGGTTTATGTTGGCTGAAAGTTTAGGGTCAAATGGGGATTTATTTTGGTTCTTGGATGTTGTTTCATATTGGTGCATAACCTAGCCTTGACCTTGTGTTGGTTTGGTTTTGGATGAGTGATTTGTTTTGGTTGATTTCATTCTTTATGGGTTGTAATATTTATTCTTTTGTGCTTGTATTTGGATGTAATTTATTTATTCATTCAATGGTGATGTAATAGATAGATTAAGTGTGTTTTCTTTTATCAGAAAATTTGTATTAGGATATAAATTTTGTAAAAGAAGATGCACAAGATGGAAGCACAAAAGGAAGACACAAAGAGAAGGACTTGAAGTATTTGGATGCAACTTCAAGTGGGGGTCTTTGGAGATCTTATCTTTTGTGTTGTGTTTAACCCTTAGAAAAGACCTTATGACCACACTTGTGATGGCAAACAAGTTTGGTCACCTAAGTGGCTATGGTTATGCATATGTGGTTATTTTATATATGCTTGTTTGATTATCCATTTTATGTTGATTGTTTGATATGTGGATATGCTTAACAATCTAAATTAATAATCATAACAAGCTGAATTTTTTGGTTCCTAATCATTAAGTGACTAATAAAAGGTTATTAAAAGGATTAATGATTTCAAAATAATAGAGATTTTATTAAAAGAGAACCATAGGGTACCATGTATTTGAAAGCATGCAAATACAAGGTACATAGAGTTTCATAACTAGAATTAATGGAAACTTAAATCCCTTTCGAAACAAGTTTAACACCATCTTTTTACACGACACTCGAATCACTTGAGAACTATTTGTGGGATAAAGGTCACCTAACCACTTTTAGGGAACTTGTGTGTTTGAGGTAGGCTTAACATATTTGTGGGATAAAGGTCACCTAACCACTTGTATGTATAAACTCACACGTGTGTGTAAGTAGGACGACTTGAATTGGAAACCATGTGCATAGGGTCACCAAAGCATGGCGTACAATGGTGTTGATGGGATTTTGCATGCCGACTAAACATAAGATGTTTAACTGATCCATAAGGCTAGAAGTTGCAAAAGGTTGCAATTGTCAAATGTTGACTACCTTGTTAACTTAAATAATGGGATAAAGGTCACCTAACCATCATTTAAATGTAACGTTGGATTCTAGATTTTAATTATTAATTGTCTATGAGACATGTAAAGGGTATTAATGATTAAAATGAATTTCTTTTCAGAAATACTAATATGAACTTTGTAAATTTTGTAGAAATGGCCGCAAACCAAAATGCTACCACCCTGACCGTCCCTACCCTATCACTGAGAACCATCTTAGAAAGGGATCGTCTTAACCATAATAACTTTATGGACTGGTTTCAAAACTTGAGAATTGTTCTCAAGCAAGAGAAAAAGGCCTATGTCCTTGACGATCCCATTCCTGACCAACCCGACCCTGAGGATGTTGAGGCCTATAACGATTGGCTTCAATACACTGAGGATTCCATGCAGGTTTCTTGCCTCATGTTGGGAACCATGATTCCTGAACTTCAGAAGGACTTGGAGCATCATGGGGCATATGACATGATTACCCAATTGAAGGAAATGTTCCTTCAACAAGCTAGGGTAGAGCGCTTCGAAACGGTTCGAGCGCTTCATGCATGTTGCATGGAAGAAACCCAATCGGTATCATCTTATGTTCTTAAGATGAAAAGCCACGTTGATCGCCTCGAAAGGCTTAACTGTCCCGTATCAAAGGAACTGGCCACGGATTTGATCCTTAATGGCCTCTCTAAAAGGTTTGAGACGTTCATAATGAATTACAATATGAACGGACAAGAGCATTGGTGAGCTTCACGCAATGCTCAAAACAGCCGAGGCAGGGATGGGTAGAAAGGTTCTACCTGTTCTCATGATCAATGAGGGAGGCAATAAGAAAAGGCCATTCCCCGAACCCAAGGCAAATGTTGCCAAAGGAAAGGGGTACATCAAAGGTAAAGGGAAAGGGAAGGCTAAAGCGGAACCTCCAAAGCCTAAGCTTAAGAAGACTAAGGTAACGGAGAACGATCCATGCTTTGAGTGTGGTGAGATAGGACATTGGAAAAGGAATTGTCCAACCTATCTCAAAGAGTTGAGAAACAAGAGGGATGCTGGGCAAACCTCAGGTACAACTTTCATGATACATATTGGTTTGAATGTTATTTCTTCAAACACATGGGTATTGGATACCGGATGTGGAACTCACATTTGCAATTTGTTGCAGGGGTTCAAAAGAAATAAGCACTTCAAGAAGGGTGACACAAGTCTCTATATGGGCAATGGAGCAAAAGTTGATGTTGAAGCCCAATGAGACTATATTTTGAAACTTTCAAATGGTTTGGAAGTTGTTCTTAAGAACATTTTGTATGCTCCTAGTTTGACTAGGAACATAATTTATGTTTCCCATTTAAAACAATGTGGTTATGAATTAAAGTTTGTTAACAATGGTATTCATGTTTATATGGATGATGTGTTTTATTTTAAGGCTTTGCCTTTTAATGGTATCTATGAATTATTTCATGATGATTCATCCTATAATAACTCATTATACCAATCAAGCACCAAGAAACTTAAAATGGGTTTAAGTGATTCATATCTTTGGCATTGTCGTCTTGGTCACATAAACAAGAATCGAATTCAAACACTTCAAAAGAATGGTCTTTTGAAAACAAATGAAAATGTTTCATTTGATAAGTGTGAATTTTGTTTACAACGGAAGATGACCAAGTCGCCCTTTAGTGGTACTAACGAGAGGGCAAAAGACTTATTGGGAATCATACATTCGGATGTATGTGGCCCTTTTAAGACAATGACAAGAAATGGTGAAAGATACTTCATTACCTTCACCGACGATTATAGTCAATATGGTTATGTGTACTTGATGACGCATAAACATGAAGCTTTTGAAATGTTCAAAATCTTCAAGAATGAAGCAGAAAATCAACTCAAGAAAACTATCAAAGTTCTTCGTTCAGATAGAGGAGGTGAATACCTCAGTGATGCTTTTTAGCATCATCTAAGAAGTTGTGGGATCGTCTCACAACTTACTCCACCTGGAACACCACAACATAATGGTGTGTCTGAAAGGCGAAATCAAACCCTATTGGATACGGTTCAATCTATGATGGCTATAAGCTCACTACCTCTATCATTTTGGGGTTTCGCATTGCTCTCCGCGGCTCGTATTTTGAATATGGCCCTGACCAAGAAAGTGATTTCGAAACCTTTTGAAATATGGCATGGAAGAGTTCCATCACTATCATATTTAAAAGTATGGGGTTGTAAAGCTTACGTTAAGCTAAACACCCAAAACAAGTTGGAAAGTTGATCCACTAAGTGTATATTTGTTGGATATCCCAAAGACTGTATAGGATACTACTTCTTTGATCCAACAGAGCAAAAAGTATTTATTGCTCGAAAGGCAGAGTTCTTGGAAGCTAAGTTCCTTATGAAAGGAATAACGTATAGAAAAGTGGAATTTGATGAGGATCAAGATCCACAAGCCGATACACGTTTGGTCAACACTAGCAATCAACAGGAGGAAGTTGATGATGATCAAGAGGTTGATCAATATACACAAAACGTTTGCAGATCTGGTAGAGTTAGCATTCCACTTGAAAGATATGGATTTTTCATGAATGGATGTATTGTGGTTGACTCCGATGAGCCAATTACATACCATGATGCAATGTCCAATTCTGTTGGACCAAAAGAACCAATAAGCCAGATCAAAAAAACCTTTAAGTCCCACAGACATCATAACAATTGAAGTGATCTACATCTGCTGAAGACAAAGTCTGAAGACAAAGTCTGAAGACAAAGTTTGAAGACAATAGCTGAAGACAAAGTCTGAAGATAAAGTCTGAGGACATCTGCTGAAGACAATGTCTGAAGACCAAGTTCTCAGAAGTTGTCACAATAACTGAAGTAGTTCTTTTCAGTAGTTGTGATGGTTTACTTTTCAGTAGTTTTTTTTCAGTAGTTTTATTATTGAAAAACATCTGAAGTTCTGACACTTCAGATGTTATAACTTCAATAGTTGTAATTGTAGTTTATACTTAGCGTTTTGTGAAGATGTCCTCAGCTGTTGTGGACATCTTCAGTAGATTAGTTTACTTTCAGTAGTTTGTATAAATCAGTTAGATGTCACTATCAAGTGACATCAGCTGACGTCACATTCCTTTATAAAAGGAATGTTGACCTAATTGTTTTGTAACCGAAGCTTTTGCGTGAATGAAAATATTCCATTTACAGAAAATCCTCTCTCTATAATCGTCACTGTTTGATTGAATATTCATACTATTCTTGCTTAAATTTGGTCTAATTCGTGTTATATTCCGCTGCAAATATTAATCTAATTGATCAAACTAGATCCGATCCCATCAAATGGTATCAGAGCTGGTTAATCATTGATGGATTTAACAATTGATCATTGAAATTGCTCTTTTGATATCTAAGTTTGATCGAATTAGCAAATTTGCAAGAATTGGTTATAGAGTTTGATTTTCTGTTGCTTCCGGTCAATTAATTTCAGATTCGTTTTGTTTTTAAACTGTGTTGTTGAGTTTCTGAGCTAGACTTATTAAAATTTCATTGAACCTGTTTGAATTGGTGAAAATGACTACATCAATAAATGATCCTCGCAATACTGGCTCCTCAACAAAGCATCCGATGCTTGTTAGGAGTGAGTATAACATATGGCAACGCCGAATGCTCCATCACCTGTCTGTTAACAGTTCAGGTTGTTGGAAGTCTGTGGTTCATGGACCATATAAGCCTATTGTGAGTAATCCGGAAACCAATGAGATGGTTCCGAAGAAGAAGGAGCAATATTCAGATGAAGATCTGAAACTGTTTGAAATTGATGCTAAAGCCCATGGAATTCTGGCCATGGCACTGCCTAATGAAATCTACTCTGGGCTTATGCATCATGAAACTGCTCATGATCTCTATGGTGCTCTGAAAGAATAATTTGGAGGAACTGATGAGGTCTTAGCAAACAATAGAGAGATCCTTGCCCAGCAATATGAGACATTCTCTCATAGAAAGGGTGAGTCACTGACTCAACAGTTTGAGCGATTTTCCTGTTTGATATCTGAGCTAAAAATGGTTCAATATGAATATACAAACAGTCAGATGAACAACAGATTCCTCAGATCCCAGGCTGAGAGATGGGACACATATACTATTGTCCTACGCTCCAGTGCAAATCTGGACACTCTATCTCTTACCCAACTTCATGGGAAACTATTAACATTTGAAAGAGAGATAGAACAGAAAAGGAAACTGGCTTCATCTGGGAAGCTCACTGATGACTTTGTACCAGGAAATACTGCTCTGGTTGGTCATGAGTCAAAATATGCTGCATCAGAAAGTTCTTATGATGAGCATATAGATTTCTCTTCAAACAGTGGAGATCATGCTTTTGTTGATGTTGATGGTAATTCAGGGTCTAGTATTGATAATTTGTGCTTTTTGATGGATGATTTGAAAGGAATTGCTGATGATGATCTGGAAGAGATGGATATTTTGAGCCAAATGGCATTAATCAATATCAGATCTCATAAGTTTTACAAAAGGACAGGTAGAAAATTCCCTGGTCTCTCTGGAAAAACCAAAGTTGGTTTTGACAAGAGCAAGTTGAGGTGTCACAAGTGTCATAGACTTGGACATTTTGCAAGAGAGTGTAGATCATCTGGATCTAACTCATCTGCACCCTTTGTGACCTTTCCAAGCAATAGCTCACAAACCAAAGGGCAACATTCTACCAGTTCTGATCATCATTCACAAATTCAATCATCTCCTGCATTTTTTGTTCCTCAAGGTCCTATGCCATATCCTTATCCATGTTTTTACATGCCTCAGTCTAGTCAGGTTCCTGTACCTATAGCTCAACAACCACATGCCCTACCTGATCCGCAACCATCTCAATCAAATCAACAATCTCAATCTCAATCACATCAAAGCTTTTTCACACCTGAGGTTGTTGACTGGAGCAGCTTACCAGATGATATTTCTGGTTATTCTGAACAATTGTTTTCTGGTGCTGGTCAACATGGTGGTGAAAATCCTTTTGGAAATCTTGCTCTTATGGCCTTGGAGTCTACTGATGGAAATGCTTCATCATCACAGGTACCACAAGTATCTTCTGAGGCTAAGGCCAAGTTGTGTTCTGAGTCATGCATAGCTGCTTTTGTCTCAATTAGGGAAGCAAATGTAGCCTTAATTAATCAAAATCTTGACCTAGAGAAAGTGATTTCCAAAAGAAAAGCTAAGTTTGAGTCTGTTTTAAAAGAAAAAGATGAGGAGATTTACAAATTATAATGCCAAATCACTAATGAAAAGGCAAAGGTAGAGGTCATTTTGGAGAATCATAAGAATCTCAAAGAAACACTTGCAGCTACTCAAGTTAATTATGAACGTTGGGTAACATCATGCAAGGGGTTTGAAATGCTTCTCAGCAAGCAAACAGCTTCAAATGTGAAGTTTGGGATTGGGTATAATCACACTATACCTCCTATAGATTTTACTCCCAAGCTAGAAGTAAAATCTGAAGGTGAAAGCAATTCCCAAACCACATCATCATGTGTCTCATCCTCAAGTGATAATTCAAAATCAGAGGATGAAGTCAGTATTATTACCTAAGCTAATCAATCTGCTGATGGTCTCACTGCTGCTAAACACATGATCAAAGAGAAACTGAGCAATTCAGGTGTTGTCCCACAAAGTATTCAAAGTACCGAAGGGCAAGTCACAACACCTGAAGAGCATTTAAAACCAAATAAAAACAAGCATGGTTTGACAACTGCTGAAAAGTCTATCAGGAAATCCAAAAGTACTGATAGAAAACTTCTGAAGAACAAATCTTCAGTTGTTACAAATCCTTCAGTACTTACCATAAGTGCTGAGAGGAAGAAAGTACTGAAGAACACATCTTCAGTAGTTTCATCATCTTCAGCAGTTGATCAACAAAAGATGAAGAAAAAGCCATGTGAAATATGTGGTCTATTTAATCATCTCACTGATGAATGTTGGTATAACAAGGGTTCAAAATTCAACAAAGATAAAATCATTAAAAAGAAAATGAATAAAATGAAAGATGAATTTCAAACCAAGTTTGTACCACAAAACATCTCAATCTGATAATCCAAAGTTTTTCCAAAAATCTAAAAAGAAGGAAGGGGTTTATCTCAAAACAACTAAAAATATTCCTCATGGAATATCAAAACACCAAATTAAGTCTGTGTCTTTCAAAAAGGAGGATATGGTGAGTCACAAGAACAAATCAAAAACAAGTACTGATGTGTCAGCTGAGCTAAAGGTCTTGACAACCAATCAGACACAACTTGTTATGATGGTTCAACATCTGTTGGGGAGAGTTAACCAATTAGATGTATCTGTGATTAAACCACTGAAAAGGAAAACTAAGCCAAAATCAAAGGAATCCTTTTCAGCACCATCTCCATCTTCAAAGGCTGTCAATCATGAAAAATCAGTTAGTCTAAAATCTGTTGATGAAAACAGACCCAAAACCAAAATGGTTTGGGTCTCAAAGGGTAACTAATTTCTTATGACAAATGCAGGGTTCTTCAACATGCCAAAGAAGCATCTGGTATGTGGACAGTGGAGGATCTATGCATATGACAGGGAGCAGCTCTCTTATTCATGACTACTCTCAAGGAAAGAAGGGATTTGTTTCTTTTGGTAATGATGCTAAGGGTTACATCATCGGAAAAGGCTTTGTGTCAAATGGTGAGATAAGATTTGATGATGTTAACCATGTGGAGAATCTCAAGTACAATTTGTTGAGTGCCAGTCAAATGTGTGATAAAGGGCATGTTGCACTTTTCACTAGTCAAAACTGTCGGATTCTGTCTTCCAAAGTTCTGAGAATGATTGACAAGATATTGGATGAATATACTCTCCTGAAGGCCAACAGGATTGGAAGAGTATATGCCATAGATTTATCACAGAAAATTGATCTAAAAGGCCATCCATGTCTATTCTCCAAGGCCTCTCCTCAGGAATCTGAACTATGGCATAGAAGGCTTGGTCATGTGAATCTTAAAAACATGAACCAGCTTATTCATCATTGGTTAGTGAGAGGTCTGCCATTAAAGGAGTTCAAATGTGATGACAACTGTCCTGCTTGTTTAAAAGGAAAGCAACACAAAGTATCATTCCCTCCAATAGAAGAACCAAAGTCCACTACCTGCTTGCAATTACTGCATATGGATCTTTTTGGTCCAGTAAGAGTGATGAGTATTGCAAAGAAAAAATACTATCTGGTAATTGTGGATGATTATTCCAGATTTGTATGGACTTTCTTCTTACATTCAAAAGATGAGGCTGCCCAAATCATCATCTACTTTGTGTTGTATGTGGAAAAGCAGTATTCACTTCCAGTCAGGTGTGTGAGAAATGATAATGGCCACAGAATTTAGAAACCACACTCTTGATGAATACTATTTATCTAAGGGAATCAAGAGGCAATATAGCATTCAAGGAACTCCTGAACAAAATGGAGTGGTGGAGAGAAAGAACAGGACCCTTATTGAAGCCGCAAGGACAATGTTGGCTGATTCTGGTTTGCCACTAACCTTTTGGGCTGAAGCTGTCAACACAGCTTGCTATGTACAAAATAGGGTGTTAGTAAATCAGAGGTTGATGAAGACTCCTTATGAGTTATTACATCATTTGGCCCCTCTGATTTCATTCTTTAGAGCATTTGGGTGTCCCTGTTATATTCTTAAAACAAAGAATCCACTTCAGAAGTTTGAATCAAAGGTGGATGCAGGGTATTTTGTTGGGTATTCATCTACTTGCAAGGCATACAGAGTTTTTAATTGCAGAACAAAGATAGTTGAAGAAACTTTGCATGTCAAGTTTAATGAATCTCGAAAAGACAAAATTCCACAAAACCCTGTGGAGTTATTTGATTTGGACACACTGCAATATGTTCCATATCAGTCTCCATCTGTTGCAGTTTCTGAGGATCCATCATCTCTGTAAGGCCCCGTTCCCGGGACGCCTACAGTTGGTCATTCATCGCACATAAAACATATAATTACATTGCATTAAGAAAACATTGCAGCGGAAACATTCAAAAATGACATCACGTTTCATTATAATTACTTTTGCCAAATAATACACCATTATCCGGTTACAAAATTCATGTTTGCATTACATCACAAAAGCTATATAATTGGATGCCATCCCAAAAGAGTCGAGTAGCCTCGCCGTGCCATCCTCAGCAATCATTTACCTGCCAACTGGAAAACGTAATAAAAGTCAGCGTTGCTGAGTGAGTTCTAGTTTTAATAAGATAAATATACATACTTTCATTAAAACTATTCCTTTATCATGCGATCATTCAACATACGTATACACAGATAATTTCATTATTATCTTTCATCTCATTCATTATCTTTCGTTCTTTTTGTTCATTCTGTCTTCCGAGTCTTTTGCGACAACGTGGTCGCTCACCTCAATGGCAATCTCAATGATTGCACGCTATCCGAGTCTTTTGCACCCCTAAAGTTGCTCACCCCAATTTCCCATCACGATAGCAAGATATCCGAGTCTTTTGCAACAACAAGGTTGCTCACCCCAAGGCAACATCACGATAGCACTTACTCGAGTCTTTTGCAACGACAAGGTTGCTCACCTCATAGGCAATCTAAATGATTGCACTTCATCCGAGTCTTTTGCAACACAAAGTCGCTCACCCTAATATATATGCTTGCAAGCCTTTCTTTCGTTCATTCATTCATTAATGCATGCATTCTTACTTCATGTTCCTCTTTCATTATCTTTCGCTTTACATTACATAATACTTCACTCACTCATTCATTAACATGACATGTAAAGCCACAAGAAAGATAAACATACATCATAATAAGGAACATATCATACACATTCATCATCATACAGGGCAACATCATAAAGTCATAATATGCATAAACGTGCAACATCATCATCATCATGCCCTATCTGCCCTCCAAGGCCATAACCATTCCCTTACATGCACTTACGGATTACTTTACGTCAAAACTTACATCTGCACCTTTCCCCGAAGGCCAGAAGTCAAACTACACATTCCTTCGAGTGCAACAGCCCTATTCGGGCGTATGAACACCCTTCAGTCGCATGGCCTCCATGCGACTGAACATCATGCGACTGGACTCATGCGAATGGTCATCTATGCGAATGAACATCCAATCGTGCGTATGGACCTTGTGCGAATGGGATTACTGCGAATGGGCACCTATGCGACTAACCTCATGCGAATGGACTCATGCGACTAAGCATCTATGCGAGTGAACCCTCAGTCGTGCAATCCTCATGCGACTGGACTCCCAGTCGTGCGACTGAAACCTTAGTCGTGCGATTGAACCCTCAATCGTGCGGATGAATCCCAATCGTGCGAATGACCTTCAATCGCCCTCATTCGGCCGTATGGCCTTCATTCGGTCGCCTAGCCCTAGCTGATGCAGAATGGAGTTCATCCCGAACCCAATCTGCCATTTTTGGCCTCCAAGCTCATCCAAACCCATTCTAAGCCTAAATCAACCCTCCTGGACCTTAGGAATGCATACCTTAACACCATACAAGCACACCCAAGCCCGAAAACATACTCTAAACACATCATACACATCACACCCAAATGGGTCAAACACACACACACATAAAAACGGGTTTTGAACATTTTCCAGCCCTAAAATCAGTTGAAAACGAGTAAAAATGGGGTCCTAGAACTCACACAATCGAGCACAAAGTCAAGAGCTTCGATTTGGCTTGCTACTCGACGGATTTGGACACTCGAATCACCCGAAACACCACTTTTTCTCCTTTTTCTCCTCTTTCTCTCTTCTCCCCCTTTCAAATCTGAAAATATGTGAAGTGTGGGGAGAGTGGGCTGCCCTCTCCCTACACATATCACCACATTACTCAACTTTTCTTCGTTGGCGAGTTTGGTCCCTCGACTTTGAACTTTATTTCTTTTCTTTCTTCGTCGGCTTAAAAATAATAAATTTCCGGGCGTTACAATCTCCATCTGGTGGTATAAATGCAAGTTGTAGTGATCACCTGCCTGTGTCTACTACACTTGATGTTCCTGTAGCTTCAGCAGTTCCATCCATAACAAATGCTGATGAAATCTCTGAATCCTCTACTTCATTTGAACTGCCATCTCATTCTAGGTTTCAAGAGTCTGAATCATCATCTGTTGCTGCTGAATCTCCTTCAAACACTTGCACAGATATTATTGAGTATCAAGAACTGAAGAATCATCCCATGTCTCAGATCATTGGTGACGTCAATGCTGGTGTTTCAACTAGAAGTAAATTGTCCAATTTCTGCCTTTATGCTCTCTTCATCAGTCAGCAAGAGCCAAAGAACTATCATGTTGCATTAAGAGACAATGGATGGGTTGAAGCCATGCAACTTGAGCTTCTTCAGTTTCAAAAGCAGCAAGTGTGGGAACTGGTTCCTCTACCCCAAGGTAAGTGTGCAATAGGCACTAAATGGGTGTTTAGGAATAAATCTGATGAAAAAGGTCAAATTGTCAAGAACAAGGCCTTTGTACAAGGGTTTTCACAAGAAGAAGGTATTGATTATGATGAAACCTTTGCCCCTGTAGCCAGACTGGAGGCAATAAGATTGTTCTTAGTTATGCTGCTTTCCATAATCTTAAAGTTTTTCAAATGGATGTCAAAAGTGCATTTTTGTATGGTAAATAAAGAAGAAGTTATGGTGTCAACCACCAGGTTTTGAGGATCATAAACATCCGGATTGGGTGTATAAGCTTGATAAGGCTCTTTATGGGTTAAAACAAGATCCCAGAGCCTGGTATGAAACACTATCTAACTTTCTTCTTCAAATAATTTCACTAGAGGCTCCATAGATAAAACTTTGTTCATTAAGAAAGTAGGCATGCATAATCTCCTTGTTCAAATTATGTAGATGATATTATTTTTGCATCCTCTGATCCATAGTTGTGTGATGCCTTTACTAAGTTGATGCAACAAAAGTTTGAAATGAGTGCCATTGGTGAATTACAGTTCTTTCTGGGTTTGCAAATCAAACAAATGGCTGATGGAACCTTCATTCATCAGTCAAATACACAAAGGATTTGTTGCACAAGTTTGATTTACAAAACTGTAAGCCCTGTTCGACTCCCATGTGCAGCACCACACAACTGGATGCTGATCAGAAAGGTAAAGCAGTTGATGAAACTCTTTACAGATGTATGATTGGTTTCTGATGTACCTTACAGCTTCTAGACCAGACATTATGTTTGCAACTTGTGTCTGTGCTAGATTTTAGGCTGCACCTAAAGAATCCCATATGATTGCAGTCAAAAGGATCTTTAGATACTTGCAAGGAACTCAATCTCTAGGACTTTGGTATTCCATTGGGCACTCTTGCAAATTAGTTGTTTCTCTGATAGTGACTATGCAGGGTGTAAATTAATTAGAAAATCAACCTCTGGTGGATGCCAATTTCTAGGCAATTGTTAGTTTCTTGGCAGAGTAAGAAACAAACTTCAGTTGCTACATCCACTGCTGAAGCAGAGTACATTGCTGCTGCATGTTGAACATCTCAGGTACTCTGGCTTCAAAATCAATTATTGGATTATGACATTATAGAGACTAAGACTCCTTTACTGATGGACAGTGCTTCAGCTCTTTGTATTGTTAAGAATCCTGTTCCAGCATTCTAGGACAAAACATATTGAGATCAGACGTCATTTTATCAGGGATTGTTATGAAAAAGGTCTGATTGATCCAAAGTTTGTGCCTAGTGCTGATGAGCTTGCAGATATATTTACTAAGCCTTTGGACAGTGCAACTTTCCAAAATCTTGTGCTCAGGCTTAGTATGCTGCAGCTAGAATGATTTGACAATTACTGATGCTCTCAGTTAACAAGTACTGATGAGCATTAGTATACAGATGTCATAAATAAGTACTGATAAGTTATTTTATCTTCAGCAGTTTTCATAACTACTAAAGACTAAATTACTTAAGAAAGTACTGAAGTACTTTATTTGTTGAAATGTACTGATGTCTGTTCTAATAGATAAGTACTAATGACCAATGAAACATCTGAAAATCAGATGATCGGCTGAGTAAGTGTTAAGGTCATTGAAACAACTGAAATCTATGAATTGACGACAACAACTGATGAGAAATTTTACTCTTCAATTGTTTCAAACAACTGCTTGTTTCATTTCAAAACAACTGAAGCCAAAACTAAGTCTTCAGTAGTTTAAAACTACTGATGATTAACACCAAGTCTTCAGTTGTGTACAACATCTGAAAGTTAAAACCATGTCTTCAATTGTTTTCTAACAACTGATGACTCACACCAAAACTTTCAGTTGTTTTCTTTCAGCCGCTTCATAACCTATAAATACCTAACCCTAACTTCAACCTTTCATAATTCGTTTTCCAAACGTTCATCTTCCATTAATGGCGACCATGCAAATCAAACCTCGACACAACTGTGTTTTTACCTCACAAAATCACCTTTTGGACTAAGTTTGATGCTGCCATTGATATGATGGTTGATTCTCAGTATCAAACCGCTTTTTCTTCTGAATCCAACCATCTATCCCGATACCCTTCGCCAATTCTGGACAAATGTCACTGTCCATACTGATGAGAATGATAACTCGATCACTCTCCAGTCGTTTGTCAACCAGAAGAAGGTGGTCATCACTTCTAATATCATTCGCCAAACCCTAGATCTGAATGATGCCACCTTTGTCACCAAATACCCCAAAGGCACCATTTATTTATCATTCATTAACCATGGATATGAGGGCGACCTAAGTGCTACCACCATTATGAAGAAGCACTTCCATGATGCTGAACGCCTCATCTTTCATATGATCAATGTCTGCCTTGCCCCCAAAATATCTTCATGGGATCAAATGTCATCCAGGTGGCAGCAGGTATTGTATTCTATCCTTGAACGACAAAGCTTAAATTTTTCTGAAATAATATTTTTGGAATTAAAAGATCTGGCAATGAAACCTGTGGCTAACAGATGGATATTATATCCAAGGTTTCTTATGGCCATAATTATTAATAAATTAAAATCTGATGGCCTTGTTGGCCTTGGAGTCCCTGCTATGGTAGTTTTGCCTGAGGTATACTCCGGGCACAACTCAAACCCACAACTCAAAGAGGCTGCCAAACTGCTAAAACCCAAGCAGAGGGAACCCACAGCCTCCACCTCCAGATCTAAAGTCCCCTCCAAACAAAAATCCAAACAAACCAAAAAGGCTACTCAGGGAGTTGAGTCCCCTGATGATGCCCCTGCAACACAAATGCAGGATGAAACTACTGGCAGTAATCCCCTTGTAGTTTCCAAGACTCTACCAGCTGAAACCGCTCAGGTATCCTCTCAACAGGATCCTGATGCAACCAAAAAGGGGAAACCACATTACTGGAATCTCTCTCACTTGAGAAGATTGCCATTGAAGAGCACCATTCACCCCAGGTGCAATCTTTTTGACCCTTATCTCCCACTGAAACCACCTCTATTTTAGGGACATCTGTTTTAGGTAGGCGCCTACAAGCCCAACTGCAGTTATTGCACAAGTGCTGACTCAACTACATTCCTCTACCCCTCCCTAGAAACCTCTTACCACTGGGAAAACCTCAACAGTTGAGGGAGAGGATTATAATATGGTTGACAACCCACAACACAGGGATTACAAAGTTCAATCTCCCAGTGTAGAGGAGGAGATTCGAACATCTGGTGAGGCTACCTCTTCTCCTGTTTTAGCACATGAACAGGATGAAGGTGGTATCATCTCTAAGACCTCACCAGAGGCAATTGTCAATGAAGGACATAATCCTGTGGCAGGAAGTCCCCAGTTCCAAGAAATAGGGGCACATGTGAATACTGATCTACACTCAGCACATGTTCATCCTGATTTAATCAGGAGGTCAGATGATTCAGCAAAGACTGATGATGACTTGGGCTTTTTCTTTGATGTTCTAGCCCAAAACACCATTCTTGAGGCTGAGGTATGCAGACTACAAGAACTGCTTGCCAAATTGTCTCAAGAATCAAGTCCATCTGCCCCAATTCACCCACAGATGGCAGCTTCTTTTGAAGCTCTCCCAAACACTGAGCCACTCTCAACAACTATGCCACCAGCCTCTGTTTCAGGCACCATTTCTCAGGGACAGAACCCCTCTGAGCAAATGGATGCTGCCTTTAAATCCTCCTTACCTCTCATCACTCCAATCATCACTAACATTATGCATCAAACCATTGATGAGAGGCTTTCCTCAAATCATCAAAACCTAGTTGATGATGCTGTTTCTAAGAGACTTTCTGACATTCAAACCCCTGAACCCAATGCAACCAAAAAGGGGGAGTCTAAGTTAGTGAAAGAAGAGAAAAGAAAGAGAGTTGAAGAGGAAGAAGCAAAAGAGAAGAAAGAAAAGGAGATGATCACTTACAAGAGAAAGAAAAGTGTTGAACAGACTGAAGATGAGAAGAAGTTAGAAGAACTGATCAAAGAAGCTGATGAGCAACATAGCAGATCTATGGATAAGATCATTGATCAACTCTTCAGACAAGGTTTTGACACAGCCAAACTTGACTCTGAGATCAGACGGCTAGAGATTCAAGAGATTGAGAATAGATGGGCCAGTTGCAATGAGAAAGAATGGGAAAGGCTGGAAGCTATGATAAGATTCTTGTCAAAACATTTGGGAAGACCAATCATTGAAGTGAAGTCATGGTCCAGAGACAGTATTTTAGAGATAACCACCCAAATATGTTCTTCTGAAGCTTTCAACAAAGGATTGATCATAGAAGCTCTTGATGAAGCCGGTGCTGGGAAAAGGTCTGATATGGCAAAGTTATCCAAAGCCTCCCTCACAACCAAGATGATAGAGCAGCCTTAACAATCTCCCTCACCAAAACAACCAACTTCACAACCCTCAAAATCAACTCCTTTACCCAAGAAACCTACTCAATCAAACCACCACTGATGCACCCAAGAGGAGAGAAGGGTGTTGAGGATGGAAAGAAGAAGAAGAAGATGATGAGGATGATAGTCTGCCAATCTCTGCTGTGATTAAAATGAAGATGCCTGAGCCTAGGAGTCAACCAACAACAATCACACCTGACATCCAAAGGCAAATGGTAAAAGTAAAAATTGAAGAAGAAGAACAACAAAAAAACATGATGAGCAGCTATTAAGGATGGTTGATAAAGAGTTTCCTAAGTCTTCATCCATACAAGCTATGAAGAAAACAAGCTCAGAGGTTGTATGCTCTCAGATTCAAATTTCAATATCAGAGAGAGAGAGTGAGAATTTGGCTTGACCCCAGAGTAAGTGACATAATTCATAGAAAGAATATTCCAAGTCGATACAATGGCCAAGTAAAGAAGACTGTAGATGCTGTGATAATGCTGGCCATTGTAGTGTCACCCTGGGAAATCCTTGATGACTTCAAGAGAGCTTACAAGACTAAGATGACTCCACAAACTTTACTAGAAAACAAAATGGTGAAGAAGGGGTTGATCTATAAGAAGCTTGAAGAAATAAGAAAAAAATGAGCTCCAGTTGTTACTTGAAGGTACTCATCCTGATGAGTTTGCATACAGAGAAATAACTACTGTGGAGCTAAAGAATGGAAAGAATGTTAGATACTTATCAAAGTATTATGGGCCTGAGTTCTTCTTTGAAAGTGAAGCTGAGGAACTCACAATGGAAGAAAAAGTTGTTCTACTTGAGGCCTATGTTATAGAGTCTTACAGAGTTCCCATTCATCCTTTGCCAATCAAACTTTTTGAAACCTCTTCCTTGGCCTAAGCTTATTTAGGAAATTTCTAAGCTGATCCAGAAAATCTGTCTACCAATAAGTGGGACTTCAATAATCTTAAAGGTTTTGGCTGCATTGGTTCAGGGGGGTTTGTTGGACCAAAAGAACCAATGAGCCAGATCAAAAAAACCTTTAAGTCCCACAGACATCATAACAAATGAAGTGATCTACATCTGCTGAAGACAAAGTCTTAAGACAAAGTCTGAAGACAATAGCTGAAGACAAAGTCTGAAGATAAAGTCTGAGGACATCTGCTGAAGACAATGTCTGAAGACCAAGTTCTCAGAAGTTGTCACAACAGCTGCAGTAGTTCTTTTCAGTAGTTGTGATGGCTTACTTTTCAGTAGTTTGTTTTCAGTAGTTTTATTATTGTAAAACATCTGAAGTTCTTACACTTCAGATGTTATAACTTCAGTAGTTGTAATTGTAGTTTATACTTAGCTTTTTGTGAAGATGTCCTTAGCTGTTGTGGACATCTTCAGTAGATTAGTTTACTTTCAGTAGTTTGTATAAATCAATTAGATGTCACTATCAAGTGATATCAGCTGACGTCACATTCCTTTATAAAAGGAATGTTGACCTAATTGTTTTGTAACCGAAGCTTTTGCGTGAATGAAAATATTCCATTTACAGAAAATCCTCTCTCTATAATCGTCATTGTTTGATTGAATATTCATACTATTCTTGCTTAAATTTGGTCTAATTCGTGTTATATTCCGCTGCAAATATTAATCTAATTGATCAAACTAGATCCGATCCCATCAAATTCGGATTGTGACAAATGGCTGGAAGCCATGAACGTAGAGATGCAATCCATGTATGACAACCAAGTTTGGGAATTGGTTGACCCTCCACTTAACTCCAAACCGGTTGGATGCAAGTGGGTTTTCAAAAGGAAAACCGATATGCATGGAAACTTGGATACTTAGAAAGCAAGGCTGTAGCAAAAGGTTTCACTCAAACTCAAGGGGTCGATTATGATGAAACCTTCTCGCTTGTGGCAATGCTAAAGTCAATTAGGATATTGTTTTCCATAGCTGCATATTTTGACTATGAGATTTGGCAAATGGATGTCAAAAGCTTTTCTTAATGGAAATCTCGAAGAGACTGTCCATATGGTTCAGCCTGATGGTTTTGTCGATCCACAACATCCTAATAAAGTATGCAAGTTAAAGAGATCAATCTATGGATTAAAACAAGCATCAAAAAGTTGGAATCAACGTTTCGATGAAGAGATCAAATAATTTGGTTTCATCAAGAACGCTGACGAGGCTTGTGTATATAAGGAGGCTAGTGGGAGCATAATTACATTCTTAGTATTGTATGTTGATGACATACTACTTTTTGGAAATGATATTCCAACCATGGAAGGCGTTAAAACCTAGCTTGGAAATTGTTTTTCCATAAAAGATCTCGGTGAAGCCGCCTATATTTTGGGAATAAAGATCTTTAGGGATAGATCGAGGCGGTTGATAGGTTTAAACCAAAGTGCATACATTGATAAAGTCTTGAAAAGGTTCAAGATGGAAAACTCTAAGAAAGGTATGGTACCTATTCAAAGGGGGACAATATTGAGTGCATCTCAATGTCCAAGCTCAAAGGATGAGCAAGATCGAATGAAGGATATCCCATATGCTTCTGCTATAGGATCCATCATGTATGCGATGATATGCACTAGACTGGACGTGTCATGCGTTAAGCATGAGAAGCAGATATCAGCAGAATCCAGGTAATAGCCATTGGATGGCTGTTAAAAGTATATTGAAATACCTTAGGAGGACTAAGGATATGTTTCTAATATACGGGTCAGGTGAAGAGGAACTCGTTGTAAAGGGTTACACGGATGTGAGCTTCCAAACTGATCGAGATGATTCTCGATCACAATCGGGGTATGTCTTCATTATGAATGGAGGGGCAGTGTCCTGGAAGAGTTCAAAACAAGACGTGGTAGCATTGTCCACTACAGAATCCGAATACATAGCCGCCTCATTAGCAGCTCAGGAAGCTGCATGGATAAAGAAATTTATCGCTGATCTAGGGTCGTCCCTACCATTAGAGACCCCCTAGAAATCTTTTGTGATAACGAGGGTGCGATTGCACAAATCAAAGAACCCCGTGCACATCAAAAGACTAGACACATTGAGCGGAGATTCAACTACATAAGGGATGAAGTTGAAAAAGGAAAGATATGTATATGTAAAGTTCACAACGATCAGAACATTGCGGATCCACTCACAAAGCTCCTTGAAAGGGCAAAGCATGAAAGTCATACTTGTGCCTTAGGACTTCGATATTCTAGTGATTGGAATTGATCTATTTAGTATTTGAAAGTTTGGAACAATGTAATATTTAACTCTTTTATATATCTGTGATATTCTGAGTTAAGTTCCTTTTAGCATGTATATATCCATGAATATGTTTATTATTCTAAATGTCCGTAGTCGGTCATATTTGTGGGAACAAATATGAACGTAAGACTATTATGAACATGGATTGGTGGATATTTATAAGGCATGAATATAGAGCAATTGGTTGCTGCCAAAGTTCATAGATATTTGTGGGATACAAATATTGGACAGACCCGCGTCTCAAATTTTACTACATGGAATCTTCTAGATTGATCATAAGTGAATTTGAGTAAAGGCGAATATCATTTGGTATCCTCCGACCTGAGATACATATTGGGTTTTGATATTCACCAATGTGTTATACCTTGAGCTAGTTCTTCATTGTTCTGAAATAATGGATAGTACATGAGACTCTGTTCAGGTATAACATGAGGTGATTGTGAGAAACGTATGTAGTCAAGATGGAATTTGTTCCTCTTATTCGTTGAGAGTAAGATGTCTAAGGCCTGATTAAGTTAAATCAACAAGGAATGATCATTCTGTGTCCTTGGATTTAACATGACATCTGAAACAAAAGGATAAATGATTAATTCACCTAAATCATTTCAAGTTGGATACTTGAAGGGGATGATGTTATTGAATGGCTTTTAGTCATGCATATTAAGGGTAGTAAACCGTTGTTAGGCAGTATTTACTGCTTGCATCAATCTTCTATGAATCTTGTGCAAGTGGGAGATTGTTGGATTCTTTATGCCCAAGACACATAAAATATTGATGTGGTTAGTACGTAATGATCCAAGTCGGGTCATACCCATAACAAGCTTAGCAAACACCAATATAAATATTTAATTGATGATACGATCATGCAATTAAATAAATACACCAATTTAGAAAATGGATTTTCTACATAAATTGCATATGAGATGAAACAACTTATAAGGATATTTTGTTCATGGACATTATTTGTAATGTTATTTAAGTTGGTTAAATAACATCAAATAATAATAATAATGTGTATATAAGTTATATAATTAAAAGGATAATTAGATAACTTATTATTGTAATTAGTTAAACAAAATGTAAAAGGGTTTTGGGGGGAAAAATCCCAAATCCTTTTAATTTCGGCCACCCCCTTTAAGGGGGTCTTTGGCCTTTTGTTTACCCTCCCTTCACTGTTGGAAAACACACACTTCCTCTCTTCTCTCTCTCACATGCAAAGGACCAAGAACCAACTTTCTCTCTATCTTCTTGAAGGAGTTCAAAGCTGAAAATTCGATTTTCAGCTCATCTTGGTTCGAGATTGGTGCTCAAATCCTAGCAACAAGGTGTTTGCTTGATTCTTGTGGGTATGGATGCTTGAGGACACCTCTCCTTGGTGTTTTGGTCATCCAAGAACCTCATCTTCTTCATCAAAATCTCGATTTTTCAGCAGCTTTACAAAGGTGGTTTGTATGTCTTGTTTTGGTTGTTATTTGTTCTTGAAAGCTAGTTCATACACATATATATATGATCCTATGTTCTTGGGTTTGTTGATGTTATGTAATTAACCTTAATTTTTCAGATTATAAATCATAAGATTAAGGTTTATTCCGCTGCGTTTTTCATGTTTAAATGGTTAAACTACTTTGATAATGGTCCAACAAACCCAACAAGACGATGACGATGATGACGATCAAGATGATAGTCAAGGTGGTGGAGATACTGGTCCCAGTCAATCGAGGGCCACTGACACTTCTACTATGTCTCCACGATCTCCACATGGTACTTCTTCTGCTCCAGGTGGATTTGAGCAGGTGGCTATCCACCCTGACTTTCTGTTAGATGAAGAAGAAGAGTCAAATAATGACCCTCTTGTTAGGAACGTCGGTAGCCGGATTATGGCTACCGAGAAAGGGAAAGAGGCGGTTGGTGGACGCCTAGCTGGTACTACAGGTGATGATCCTGATGTAACTGATCCCACTTACACACCTGACCAGCCTATCAGCTCAAGGGGAGCTCCTATTGCCAAAGGTTCAAGCAAGAAAAGGATGGCCAAACCCCTTGGCAAAAAGAGTAAGAGACCAAGGTTCACATTGATCACATATTCCACCACCACTACCACTACCACTGCCAGTAGCACCACAACACCCACTCCCACCACTACAGCCACTGATACTCCCTCCACCACTCATACACCTACCTCCACCTCACCCATAATACCCAACACAATTCCACCACAATTCACTCCCATTCCTCCTCCCATCTTCACCACATCCACCACCATAACCACCACTCACCAAGCCAGTACATCCACCCAATCCCAAATGACACATGGCTCCACTCTACCCACTATCGGGTTAGAGGAACAGCTGGCAAGCCTAAACCGTATTGTGCTAAAGCTGATCGCAAGTGATGATCTGAGAGCTACTCAGATAATCCAGCTAATGGCGGTAAATGCAGCCAAAGCCAAGCAAATAGCTCAGCTCAGTGAGAAGAATGCACTTTATGAGAGAGCTTTAGGCCGATCTCACCATGCACTAAAGAGTCAAAACGAGTTGGTGATGGCATCGGTGAAAAGGATTGAAGGACTAGAGAAAAAGAACAAGAAGATTATGCTAAGGCTGAAGGGATCTAAGGGTGAGCCCTTAAAGATCAAAGGTCATGGTGATGATGGTGGAGATGATGATGATGATGATTCGTCTAATGATGAATCAAAAGAAGATGATGATGAGGAGGAAGCAGGAGGAAGTGGAAAGGGAAAAGAAGGTGATGATGATGATGAGGATGATCAAGAAGGTGATGCATCTGCATCAGCCTCAAATCCATCAGCAAAGGAGAGGCGCACCAAGCGAAATCAGGATCAAAAAGCCTCGTCCTCAGCTCCTCAAGCTGAAGTGACACCCGATCAAGGCAAAAATGAAGCTCAACAGCCAGATGACTATGATGTTATACCCCTTCAGCAAGTCAAGACTCAGCTCACTATGATTCTGGATTTGCAAGGGATTGTAAGAAGGTCTGTTAGCTATACCCCTTAAGATGGAGAGATCATCCATGATCTGACAGATGAGCAGCTGGCTGATATGTTCAGATTAAATCCAAATGAAATTGTTAAAGATGCTCTAGAAGTTGATGTCTTAAGTGATGAGGAGCTACAGGATGTGGATGAAATAGAGATTGAAGATGTCACAGCTGACCACTATCCTGAGTACACTGACCCTGAAGGCAATGTTATCCCCAACTTGGGTGAAACTTTTGGCAGTGATACCTTTGATAAGCTAGAGGAGATGGAGAAAGAAAATGAGAAAGATGAAAGTCAACCCCAAGCTTCTGATGCTAATGTTGATTTAAAGAAAGCTGAATGGGCAGCTTGTTTTGCTGAAATGAAAGCCCAGGACTTCACTCCACACTTCAAATGTGGAGTCCCCCACGCATAATGTTTAAGATTCCTCTAAGGGAGATGCCTCAGGACTTCACTTCATACTTCAAATGGTGGTATTATGATTGGAGGATGGGAGAAGCGGTCATAGTGTTGAACAAAGATGAAAGATTGAGACTATCAGGGTATTTGACCCAATGTGGCTTACCAACTTGTGTGCTGAAGATGTCTACACTTTATACAAGTGGCCACTGTTCTATGACACACAAGATATTGTACAAGCTCTATAGTTTCAACATGTTATACGACTCTGCTTTGCATTCGAGATACATGCAGGAGTCACAGAGAAGAGAAGTACAAGAAATTTCAAGAGCATGTGAAGAATGTTAGACAATAGGGTAAACAAGGTCCAAGGGGAGTTTGTAGATACATAATGTTCCTAGTTTTGTACTTAAATATAAAAGTCTTTCATGTCTTACATATGTGTAATGTAATGATGAAATGAAATATGTTATATGTCTTGATGTTTAATTTTCTTTGAATATTTCATATTATTAATGTCATATATATAAACATCATATATAGGTTTGAGGTTGTTGTACATAGTTCTTAGTCAATAATGATTAAGTGATGTGTTCAACTTAGTCGGTGATTATTCATGCTAATGGACCATACTTATGGACCATACGCATGAATATATCATGCTTATGGACCAGTCGCACAACTGAACCAGGAGACTGGTTCAGTCGTATGATTGAGACATAAGATTGACTCAGTCGCACGACTGAACCTTCAGTCGTGCATATGAATCCACCACATGATCCAGCCACACAGCTGAACCATGCTAATGGTTCAGTCGTACGAATGAATACTACAAACCTATAAATACCACTTAATTCGTGAAAAAAAACACTTTGAGAGAGACTTTGAATATTCATAAACCCTAGCCGTCTAGAGCGTCCTAAACAGCCAAGCCAACTTCATAGTTCGATCTTGATCGATTCCTACTCATTCTTAACGTTTAGTTCATTGTTATATCGATCAAGTTATCGTTCTCACTGATTGGATCGCCAATCAAATAGGATTCTGCACTATTTGATCTAGTTCGCGCAGAATCCGTTAGTACTCCGTACGTACACGGTCCTAACAGGTTTGAGTAGATAGTGGGGTTAACAGTCAGAGCGGTGTAATAGGTAGATTGGGTAAGAAAGGATATGATATCTAAGAAGTCAACATCTTTGGTTGAATCAAGGAGTGCAACCTGGTTGTGCTGAGGGTTAAGCGCCATTATGGGAAAAGTTGAGAGAAATGAGTTTGAAGTTGGGTAAATTATAGACGAAGGAAGCTTTGGGCAGTAAATTTGATAAAAAGATTAAAGTGATAAGTCGGGGTTATTTAAATGGGTGAAATGGTGGTATTGGGGGTTGGATAAGGTGAAAAGATGGTTTGGTGTTTGATGTGATAAGGGCGGTAAGGTTAAATCCATTTAGATAATCCGACATCATTAACAAAATATTTGCTTTTTATAGAGTGGGATCCAAAAGATTTCCATTACACAGTAAAATCTCTCTTCCGAGTATAAAACATTTCTGAAGGTAATCTTCTTCCGAAGCCAATTTTACTTCCGAAGGTAAGTTTCTTACTTCCGAGAGTAAAAAGGGCTATTTCCGAGTGGAGAAGTTTATAAGCTTAGGATGTAGATCTGATATGTAATCAATCGCTTCTTCCGAGACTAAAAACTCTTCCGAGAAGAAGATTGTCCTTGGAGGAATTTTTCTTCGGAAGATATATAAAACATCTTCCGAGGGTTAATTCCTCTTCGGAAGAATCTATTCTTGGTGAAATTTCAGAGAAAGACGTTTTGTAATAGGGCTTAGATTGTTTTGACACAAGACATTACACATTTTAAAAAGGTTTTTCAATGAATATTATTCATTTGAGTCAACTTTGATTAGCTTAATTAGATTTTTCTCATGAATATCTCTGATGAAGTGATATCTAATATCAATGTGCTTTGTCTTGGAGTGCTTCACTGGATTTTCAGTAATGGAGATAGCACTATTGTTGTCAATATGGATAGGAGTACTAATGAAGTTGAATCCATAGTCTATCATCTGGTTCTGAATCCACAACAGCTGAGCACAACAATTAGCAGCAACAATGTATTCAGCTTCAGTAGTAGATGATGAGACGCAGGATTGCTTCTTACATTGCCATGAGATGATACTTCCACCAAGATATTGATATCCACCTGATGTTGATTTCTTATTGACATTGCAGCCACCATATTTCTATCAGAATAGCCATAGAGATTGAAATTGTTGTTCCGTGGATACCAGAGACCCAGTTTAGGTGCTCCTTTGAGATATCTAAGGATTCTCTTGGCAGCAACTAGGTGAGACACCTTTGAAGTAGCCTAATATCTTACACAGATGCATGTTGCAAACATGATATCAGGTCTACTTGCTGTGAGATACATCAGAGAACCAATGATTGCCCTATACTGATGTTGATCAGTATCCTCCCCCTCAGAGTCAGGACAAAGATTGTGGTTTATGGGTATAGGTGTCTTAGATGCCTTACAATTTTTCATATCGAATCTTTCTAAAATGTCATTGAGATATTTAGATTGATTGATAAAGAACCCTTCCTTTATCTGCTTCACATGAATTCCAAGGAAAAAGTCCATTTTTCCTATGGAACTCATCTCAAACTTCTTCTTCATGATGCTCTCAAAGTCTTTACACGCTTGGTCATTTGAGGAACCAAATATGATATCATCAACATAGACTTGAACAAGCTAAATGTCTTTCCTAGACTTCCTTATGAATAAAGTCTTGTCAATGGTACCTCTAGTGTATCCATTCTTCAGGAGAAACTGAGACAATGTCTCAAACCACAGCCTAGGTGCTTGGTGCAGCCCATATAGAACTTTATCCAGTTTGCACACATAGTTGGGGTGTTGTGGGTCTTCAAATCCTGAAGGCTGGCATACATAGAAAGGCACACTTGACATCAAGCTGGTAGACAGTAAAATTCTTGGATGCAGCATAAGAAAGGAAGATCCTAACGGCCTCAAGTCTTGCAACAGGTGCAAAGATATCAGTATAATTGATTCCCTCCTCTTGAGTGTATCCTTGAACTACCAGTATTTTCTTATTCTTAATAATCAAGCTTCTATCATCTCTCTTGTTCCTGAAAACCCATTTGGTGCCTATTGGTACTTGGTCGGATGGTAGCGGACATAGGTTCCAAACCTTTTGTCTTTTGAATTGAAGCAATTCCTCTTGCATTGACTCAACCCAGCCATTATCTTTCAAGGCATCTTCCACCTTCTTGGGTTCCATCTGAGATAAAAAACATGAGTACAAATAGACATTCCCATTATGAGTTTGTCCTCTTGTTCTCACACCTTTAGAGACTTCTCCTATGATATTCTCAGGTGGATGAGTGTTGTGAATCCTAAGGCTTGGGATCACCTCCAGTTGCAAAGATAGATCCAGATTGGACATATTTTGCTCAGGAGCTTGAACACTTGGTCCAGTTGTTGTTTCAAACTCATTCAATGGGGACTGATTGAATGAGTGAGAAACACCATCATCATTGGTTGGCTGTGAAGCAGCATTAACAGTTGCCTATTTCTTCCAGATGCTACTTCCATCATCTTGGTGTTGTGCAGTGTCACCAGATGAGTTTTGAGGCTCACTAGGTGGACCACTGGTTGAAACTCCACTATCTTTTGAGAAAGTTATATTATCAGATCTGCCAATAGGGGGAGCTTGGTTTGCAGCAACTCTTGGAGAACTTGGAGTAGGTCTAGGTAACTCAAACAGTTGGTCCTCATCAGAATTGCTTTGAGTACCTGTTCCAGCTAAAAGATTCTTACAAGAGGGTTTAGAATAGTTTGAAAACAATTCTAAATCAATGATATGAATAGGGCCGTTCCCCCTAACACAAGGAGTGTGCTCATTAACAACAATGTTGGAAGATTCCTCAAATTGTGGATTTTTGATGTTATAAACTCTATAAGCAATAGAGTTGGAGGAATATCCAACAAAGATAGCATCATTCGACTTTTCAATAAATTTTGCCAAATTGTCCTTTGTGTTAAGTATGGTACACCTGCTGCCAAAGGACCTTAAAAAGCCAAAGAACAGTGGCCTCTTGTTCCATAGCTGGGGTTTTTCTATATGGCTTAACTACAAGAACGATGTTCTGCACATAGCATGCAGTGCTGCCTGCCTTTGCCCAGAATGTTAGAGGCAGTTTTGAATCAGCTAACATGGTCCAAGCAGCCTTAATAAGTGTCCTGTTCCTCCTCTCAGCAACACCATTTTGTTGAAGAGTTCTAGGAGCACTATATTTTCTGGCAACCCCTTTTGAGTTAAAGAATGAGTCAAGAACTTGATTCTTAAACTAAGTCCCTTGACCACTTCTAATTATCTTAACCTTGTGATCAATTTGATTTTCTATTTTAAGAATAAAAGATTTTAAAGTTTCAGCAGTTTCATATTTGATAGGTTCAAATGGATCGATCTGTGTTAATGATTTAATGCAATTGACAATTATATGAACAAAGTAATCAAACTAAGCAAATACAACAAAAATTCACAGAAGGTTCATTGATATTAGCAAAGGATTACAATGCATAATATGAGAGAGTTCTATTTCAAAGTCTACCTGCAAAAATACATAGAATCCTATTTATACTAATCAAAGAAACTAAGGAACATATATTTACAAATAAGTCCCTACACTATGACAAAAACAAAAACTAAAGACTAAATGCTAATCTTCAAGGCTCCAACAATACTCCCCCTAAGATTTGCATTCGTCTTCAATTTTTTTTTGAAGAAGAGGTTTGGGCTGCAGCATCTTCTTTGTTCTTCCATTCCATCCCTTGATTGATCATAGTAGATGAGCTTGTTCAAGCTTATGCAGCTTGGCATTCTTCCGAAGCTTCTTTCATTTTGAAAGAAACCTTCACCATCTTTTCTTCCGAAGCAGTCTTTTTCTCGAAAGGTCTCAAAGGAACTCTCTTGTTATTTTGAATTTTCTTATCCTTGTCTTCCGAAGCAATTTTCCCTTCGAAAGAATGAGTTTCTTTCGAAAGCAACTTTGCTTTTGAGACAAGCTTTCCTTCCTTCATCACTATAACCATATGATAAGGTCCAAATGTGAAACCTTCCCTGACTCCTTCCTTTTTAACATTATTTGCATAATGTGTGCTTGCAGGATTGTAGTAACAATCTTTGGCCATGTAGTTTTGTAGACCACACATTATGCAGGCAATGTTAATCTTTTGGGAACTTGAGGATTGCTGTTTCTTGTTCTTCTTTTCTTTATTAGCAATCTTTCTCTTTAACTTCTGATCCTTTGGTAGGACATGAGTTCTGGTACTACACTCCTTTCTTGAATTAGAGTTTCCTACCACCTAGAACCCAGCGGAGATGAACAACCACCTTTTGCTTTGGGTCTATCTTCAACTTAGACTCAACCACTTTCTTGGCAGTTTTTCTGGCTGGCTTAGCTCAACTTCTTCTGGCTTTGGTGGTCAGGGGTTGATCATCACCGGTAGGGGTGGGTAAAATTACCTGGTTCTTCCTTGTGATGGTCTCCATAGTTGCATCACTCTTTGACTCATAGGAAGGTGGGTCAGCAGATGAAACCTCTTGTTCTTCAGTACCACACCTTGGCTGTCTAAGACTCATAAGAATGCGGTGGAGCAATTTCATTGGTTCCCAACCCACCTTTGTTTTGATAACAAAGTTTTGAGTGAGAGGATGATGCAAGAATGGCTTGGAAGTTTTGCTCAGAGATAGCATGCTTCCTAGCTTGAGCCTCAACTGTGACAAGCTTGGCTTGAGCCTTAGACAATTTGGATATTAAATCCTTGATTTGGGTCTTGTAATTTGTATGTTCATGTTTTAACAAGGACACAATTTTCTCTAACTCTTCAAATTTGTTTTGATAGTCAGATTCAGCCCTTTTAAAATCAGTTTTAAAATATTTAAAGACTTTTTCCATATTGTAGTGCTGATATAACTTAACCTTAGCAATGGAAGCTAGAGTATAGAGATGTTCATATACCTTGTTGTCATCTATTCCAGCCATGAGTACTTGAGTAGGAGTTACATCCTGTACCATAAAGCTCTAATCATCTTGAGCCATAGCAGTTATCTTAGTTAATTTTCCAGTAGCTTTTAGTGTAGAGGGATGTGTGGAGGCCTGTGGGGTTCTCGGATTTGACTTGGGGCCTTGCATTCCCTTGCAAAGTGACCAAGTTGGTTACAGTTGTAACATTTGGCCTTTGTATTGTTAAACCCAAACTTACTGTTTATTGGTTCTAGGGAATTGCCTTCCAGTTCTCCTAAAGAACTTCTTCGCTCTATAGGTTGACAAAGCCCTCTGTTGGACTATGTCCATATACTCCACATCATCTAGGCTGAAACACTAGATCATCAAAGCAATACTGATAGCCACTAGAGTGCCCATTTCTTGACACAAAGGCATAGCTGTCCTGAAAAGAACTTTACTGAGCCTGTTTACACCTTGGAGTCTTAGGGAATGTGATGTATGGCCTAGAAGAACAGGATGGCTGCTGAATGAATGTCAGGTACTGTTGAGGTTGGGGGGGGGGGGTCCTGAGCCTTCAGCAACCATTAAATCATTGCTAGCAGGAACGCTTGAGGGTCTGCTCGTATGGTGGCCTCTCTTGTTCTCCATCTCTAAACAATAACCATCAAGGATGCCATAAAGTTTAGTCATGGTGAGGGAGTTCAGATTTTTTGTTCTCTTGATAGACACACAGTAGAACGTCCACTCATATCGGAGTGCACTCATGAATTTTCTTGTGAAATATCTTAATTGAAGGGCAATTCCCACAAACTGAAGGGAGGAAATAAGATCCATATACCTGAAGTATTGCTAACTGAGGGTCTCTCCAGCAATATAAGTGAAGTTCTTGAACTATTGCTTCAGTGAATCTTTCTTGGAGTCATTGGAGCTGGAGTACATCTGACATAGTGCATCAAACAATTCTTTAGCTTACTTGCAATGCTTAAACCTCACCATGATGGAGTTGGGTATAGCAGTCATCAGAACAGTCATGGCATTACTATACATGTCCAGCTTCTTCCGGTCTTCATTAGAGTAGTCTTGTACAACCTTCTCTATCATGGCACCGTTTCCACCTGGTGCTGCCACCTATGGTTTGTAAGGACCATTGACAATAGATTTCCATAGTTTGCTATCTTGATATCTGATGAAACCTTCCATGCGTCTGCTCCATGATCTAAAGTGTTCAGGGGTGATGAATTGTGCTTTAGTCATCGTCCCCATCTTAACTTCAGAGTTTTGGTTGAGGGCCATTTTTGAGTGTGGTGAAAGGAGAAGTGAAAAACAGGTTGATTTGGATGGTAAGGTCTCACAATCAAGAGCCTAAAAAGCTCTGATACCAATTGCAGGATCGGTTATTGTCACTAAACACTTTGTTTTTCTCTCAATCTTACTTGAAACACACTCGGTTCGGATGATGATGCAGAATCCTTTCTAAGAGTTGATTATAATATACTAAGTAACAAAGAACACATAGAAATATTATTCAAGGTCCTTTTATATATTACTTCTCAACTCAAAGTATTACAAGACTCTTACAAGCATATTACATGAGTTACAATGAGAAACTATATATACTAGATCCTACAGCAGGATATACTTTGATACCAGCTGAAAACCTTTGACTAAAGCAGATACTACAATGCTAAAGTTAAGGTATCTTAGATAAACTATTATCTAAGATAAGGTAGTCATGACATATCCATGACTTACCTTTTGTCACCAACTAAAGTTGGTAACTGCACTAACTGATAAAAGGTGAACAGTGGAATAAAGTATGGTCAACTACAAGGGCGTGGGAAAGCGCCATGCAGTATCTCAGAGACTTGCAGCAGAGTGTCAGCAAGGCCATACTTATGTCCACTGGTTCATAGTAGTGTCTTCCGAAGGTTGATTGGCTTCGGAAGAACTTGTTCTTCCGAAGCCACTTATATTTCAAAAGAGGCTACTTCTTCCGAGACTTGAGGACTTCTTCAGATCTTCATACTTCAGAAGCTATTTTCTTGATTTCTTCTAAGTCTTAAACTTCGAAAGAGAGAAGACTTTGTCTTCTGAAGCTGGAGTCTTCCTTCGGAAGATCCTTCAGACATGATCTTTAGAAGTTTTGTCTTTGGCTTTGGAAGAACTCCATTTGCCTTCGCAAGTTCTTTACTTAGCTTCGGAAGACCTTTATAAGTTGTATGAAAATTGTCTAAGTGTTTTTGTTTTTGATTGCACCAGCCTTTCTAGATCCAACACTTCTTATCTTGCTAAAGATTGTGATTACAATCCAAAGAGTACTCTCCACATGACCAAGAAAGAAACTTGTAAGATCTGGATAAGAAGAAGCAAGCTTCGGAAGGAAAATCTTTTTCCTTCAGAAGCTCCAAAAGGAAGAAGACAAGTGGAAACTTGCCTTCGAAAGAAAATTTGGTCTCGGAAGAAAGGAATACTTTCGAAGCACTGAAGTCTGCTGCAGTGAAAGCAAGATCTTCTGAAGATTTAGTCATCAAAACTTCCAAAGTCAACAAAACTTTCGAAGTGTTGAAGGTCAAGTCTAAGCTTCCAAAGGTGGTATGGAAGACAAAGAAAGACCAAGTGGCTGAAAGTTCTTCATCAACATAAGCAAATGATCCTCAAAACATGACTATAGGATCAATTACTGTTGCATTGTCTTCAACTTCTATTTATGAGCCCAAGACCAATAAGGCTTGGGTTTCCAAATGTAACTAACCATCTGTTTTGTGCAAGAACAACTCAAGACAAACAGAAATGTGTGGATCATTGATAGTGGTTGTTCCAGGCACATGACAGGCAATAGGTCACTACTTTAAAAGTTTGAAAGAATTGATGGAGGACCAGTTGCTTTTGGAGGATATGCAGGAGGTTACATTATAGGAAGGGGCAGGGTCACAAATGGTAAGCTCAACATTAAGAAGGTAAACTTTGTCAAGGATCTTGGGTACAATCTTTTGAGTGTATCCTAATTTTTTGATCAGAGTCATAACATGCTCCTTACTAAGCATGAGTGCATTGTTCTTAGGCCCGAGGTGGTCATTCCTCATGAGCATATCCTGCTTAGAGCCCCCAGGAAAGGGAACATGTACAAGATGGATTTGCAAGAAACATCTCCCTTAGGAGAAGTTTCATGCTTTCAATCTAAAGCAACTAGTAATGAGTCTTTCCTCTGGCATAAAAGAATGTGCCATGTAAACTTTAAAAACATGAATAAATTACTTAAGAGTGATTTTGTAACTGGAATGCCAAAGAAAGAGTTTACAAGTGATGACCACTGTGTTGCATGCCTGAAGGGGAAGCAACACAAGGTATCACACAAGCCAAAGGAAAGAAACTCCATCACTACTCCCCTACACTTATTACATATGGATCTCAATGGCCCCACTAGTGTAATGAGTCTAGAAAGCACCTCCTATTGTTTGGTGATCACAGATGACTTTACAAGATTCATTTGGGTCTTCTTTCTTAGAACTAAGGATGAGACTCCTGAGATTCTGAAGAATTTCATCTTCAAGATTGAGAATCAATGTGATCACAAGGTCAAAACCATAAGATATGATCAAGGAATCGAATTTAAGAACCAAATTCTTGATACATTTTGTGATGAAAAAGGTATTACAAGACAATATAGTACTCCCAGGACTCCTCAGCAAAATGGTGTTGTTGAGAGGAGAAATAGGACACTAATTGAAGCTGCAAAAACTATGTTGTCTGACTCTAAACTGCCCATCACCTTCTGGGCAGAGACAGTGAACACTGCTTGCTATGTGCAAAACAGAGTTTTAGTAGTTAAAACACATGGTAAGACTCCTTATGAACTTTGGCACAAGAGGAAACCTTTCATCAGTTTTCTCAGGTCATTTGGATGTCCTTGCACCATCTTGAATACCAAAAATCAGATTGCCAAGTTTGCTGAGGAATCAGATGACGGACATTTTGTTGGATACTCTTCTCAAGCTAAGGCTTATAAAGTATACAATCTCAGAACTAGAGTAGTTGAGGAGTCAGTCAATGTGACTTTCACTGAGCACACTCCCAGTGTGAAAGGTTCTGGTCCTGATTGGCTATGAAGAAGTCTGCTGACAGACAAAGGATGATGAGCTTCTTAAAGCTGTATGGATTCTCCGGAAGGAGACTTGGCCCTTTGTCTCTATCCATAATGGATGAGCACATTAGGGTAATCAAGCAGAAGATCAAAAGGAGAGAGCTCATTGACTTACACTCCCCTCCAAGTCAAGTTCCTCCTAAAGTGGAGGTTAAGGTTGAACAACCTGAGACAACACAACCTGGACCTCCTGCTAAGTCTCAGCAAGATTCATCTTCTGATCCACATCAAGGTCAAACTCCCTCTCCTTTTGAACCTGCGAGGGAGGAACACCCAACTGAACAAGACAAAACTGATCAACAAGGTGCTACAGGCCAGTCTTTCAGTTAAAGTTTTCAAAGAGGAGGAAGATGATGGCTTCTAAACCAAAGTCAAAGAAGAGAAAGAAGTCTTAATAATCCACTTCCAAGCTTCAAGATGAATCAAATCACCCTGAGGAAGTGCATGAGGAGGCAACCCCATCAACTCCAATTCAAGTGGCTCCTCCTGAATCTAAGAGACCCATATTATCCTGGACCTTCACAACTAATCCAAAATGATGGCATGTGATCAGAGATTAAGGTGGTGAAGATGTCTACATATGGCAACACTTATTTAACCTACCCCTGCATGATCTCTTTGAGATGAGAAGATACTATGAGAGTCTGAGTGATCCTGACCATCTAATGAAGAAGGGTATGGTCATCATCATAATGAGGACTGGCAACAGCTAAAGGTGTTCAAATAATTTGGAAGCATCAGCCTAGGGGGAGTTTGTAAGGATTCATATAAGTCTGATGCAGCCAAAACATCCAAAGTCTTTCTGCATGCATGCATTGAAGTACAGAAGTAGAGATGCTTCAGAATTTTTACACAATGCACTAGAAAATATTCTAAGTATAAAATCTTCTGCCAAGACCTACATCTTCTGAAGCCAAAACTGAAGTCTTCCAAATCTTTAAAGACAAAGTCTTCCGAAGCAAAAGAGTGAACACAGATTTCTTCCGAAGACTTTTAGATACATGCTTTATCTGATGTACTTTACCATAAAGCTCGACCTGCTTTTCACTGTAACTCTGTTCAGTCACCAACTTACATGAGTTGGTGAAAAGGTCCATGCTTTTGGTAACTATACAATGAGGTCTTGAGTCTGAGCTTTAAACTTTATGTACTTTTATCCTTTTTATAATATATTAGGATGTGAGGTATGACATTTCATAGTCACTAGTCAAAAGGCAATCTGCCTTTTGACCCTACATTTGATTTTGTAGTTCTCTAGTCTTATGTATCCAGCTGGCCTTCAAAGTATGGCCGGCTGTAGGATGTAGTATAAAGTATCTCAAGTACTTGTAACTTTCAATCTATGCTTTGGAATACTTGTAAAAGTACTTTAGAGCAATATACAACATTCTTGAAAACCGTACACTTGTTTTGTTTGCAATCTTGTTCTGTCTCATACTTGTGTTCTTAGTATCTTTCATATAAGTTACTAGTTCCCTATTTGATCTGTTAAGTGTTATAAAGAACTCTCCTCATTGTGTTGTTGTATTGGAAGTGAACACCCTTAAACGATCCTGCATTTTTCTTGATATATTATCTTGGCACGTACTCAGTGTAAAATTATATATCTTTATATGACCAATGAAAATATTACTCTATAGTTAATAAAGGAAGGGGAGGAACAGTAAAATGATGATTTTAAGCCGTTCGATTATAGATCAACGGTTGTGGATCTTGAGTCGTGTTCAATTGAAGAGAGGTTGACACGTATTTGGGCCACCGAAACTTACTGTCTTCCCTTTTCAATGGTTGTCGGTGACAGTAAAGGATGGATGGAAAAGAAACTGGGGAGGCTGGAGAAAAGTACGACCGCCCTCGCCGCACCATGACAATCACCATCTTCTTCGTGTTAAAAAAGTGTACTTCAAACGCCTGTGTGTACAATGGAATTGGAAATTAAATTGATAAGGAGAAGTTCAAAGGTGCTGATGTTGGGGTGGTAGGTGGTGCCTAGTGATGGAGGGTGCAATGTAGGTAGAAGTAGATGTTTTATGTATGGATGGTGATGTTGGGTTTTTAACGGGTAGATTCACGGTTTCATCCCTATAAATAATTCAAAACCTTTGCTTATTTCTATTATCTATTTTATTTTCCAAGTTCAAAAGGGAAGGAAAAGAAGTAGAAAGGGAGAAAGAGAAAAGATGTTGATAGAGAGAGAGCGCAACGGATGCGCTATTTGCTTCCTATTTCCAGGGAAAGTCATTGGCCGGGCGTTTCTGAGGTTCAATCATTCAACCCGACACTCTGGTTACTGATTTCATTCACCTTCATTTTGAATTTGGAGTTTTACTAATTGTCTACTCACATCACGAACCCGAATATAGTATTAATTGAATCTTAGTTACTAGATGTGTTACAGATATACATGTTAGTGTTCTTGATTTGCTATTAAGGAATCAGTTTTGTATTAAACATATAATATGGCATAATAGATGTGAGCAAGGCACTTGAATTAGTAGCTGATCACGAAATGATTGCAGCAAAAAGACCATTGCTGGAATCATTAGGTATGTTCTTATCCCTCACCTACCCTTAAAAAATATTTATGCATTCAATTATATTAAACTACTTTAGATAACATATATTTTATAAAGCAGGTTGTTTATCATTATTCTTTTCTAAATGAGTTGTATTTGATCAAGATTGTAGCCATCTGTAGAAACAGAAACATCCTCAAAACAGCCACAACACCATGCATTTTGGAAGGAAACCATTATGCCTGTTGAAAGTAAGCTATTCTCGATATTAGAAAGATAGTAATGCAAGTAACGATTATATTATGCAAATCAATTTCTTTATCATCATCCGTAATTAAAGGAGTGTATTTGCCTATTTAACTAAGATTGTAATCATCTACAATATAGTCATGATCACGTTATATTGCCACTTTTAATACCTAAACTATAACAAGGCATGGCGCTAACTTCAAACTAAATCGAATCCCCGCCGCAACGTGGGGGCGGGAATAAAACTAGTTTATATGAAAATAAAGATAAAAACAAATACATTATAATGACGCCTTCAAATTGTTCAAAACACTCGTGTCTCGTAGTTCGTTTAAAAAATTCGTTCAAAACAAGCTATTATAGACGAGTTGAGCCCGAGCCAAGGCAAGCTCAACTTGTGACTTGCTCATTAACCGGCTTGTTAGGTCTCTTGTTTGGCTCGTTTAAAAATTATAATTTAACTAACTCGTTGGCTCTCTTGTTTGGCTTGTATGTGTTATAAAAATACTATTTTTTGTAATAAAAACTTGGCTCGTGAGCTGCTTGGTGCGGCTCCTTTGTAACGGGTAAAGCCGAAACCCACTGTTTCACTCGTTAAGATAAAGGACCTAAGCCATACTTACCCCGGCTTCATAAGATAATTCAAAATTATAAAGAAAGACTATATTTTATAGTTAATAAAAGATAAATAGAAATATAATTAAATAAAGGAAAAAAAGTAATCAATCACGTAAACATGATCAAATGATAATTCTAAGGGGCCTTTTTGGTGGAGTAATTTTAACAAACATCCTGTACAAAATGTTATTTTTTTAAAAATTATAGAAAGCAATAAGAATGTGACATGTGTACATGCATGTGTTTTATGGGAAGGGTAATTATGTCTATTTAGAATTTATTTCTAGACAATTAATATCAACACTCGTTTTTAGACCAAGAAGCATAACAACACATTTATAATTTTTAGCATTATATGAATAAAAAATGTTGGATCAAGTAAGGCTGGTGCAATCAAAACAAACATTTAGACAATTTTGGTGCAACTGATGAAGAAATTCCGAAGGCACATGCTGAGCTTTCGAAGGTTAAGTCTGAAGAAGCTTCCGAAGAAAAACTCCAACTTCTGAAGCCATAATCTTTCTTCCGAAGTTCAACACTTAGAAAACCAAGAAAATGACTTCCGAAGTATAAAGAGTTGAAGAATGTCTCAAGCCTCGGAAAGAAGTAGCCTCTTCCGAAGTATAAGTGGCTTCGGAAGAACTTGTTCTTCCGAAACCAGTTAACCTTCGGAAGAACTTGTTCTTTCGAAACCAGTTAACCTTCGGAGGAACCTACTATGAACCAGTGGACATAAGTATGGTCCTTCTGACACTCCACTGCAAATCTCTGAGATACTGCATGGTGGTTTCCCATGCCCATGTAGTTGACCATACTTTGTTCCACTGTTCATTCCTTATCAGTTGGTACTATTACCAACTTTAGTTGGTGACAAGAGGTAAGTCATGGACATGTCATGACTACCATATCTTAGATAATATTTTATCTAAGATACCTTGTCTTTAGCAATATGTATTTGCTTTAGTCATAGGTTTTCAGTAGTTATCAAAGTATATCCGACTGTAGGATCTAGTATATATAGTTTGTCATTGTAACTCATGTAATATGCTTGTAAGAGTCTTGTAATACTTTGAGTTGAGAAGTAATATGACTGTTCTGATGGCTGCTATACCCAACTCCATCATAGTTGGTTTTCAGCATTGCAAATCAGCCAAAGAACTGTTTGATGCCTTGTCCCAGATGTACTCCAGCTCAAATGACTCCAAGAAAGATTCACTGAAGCAACAATTTAAAAAATTCACTTACATTGATAGAGAGACCCTCAGTCAGCAATACATTAGGTATATGGATCTCATTTCCTCCCTTCAGTCTGTGGAATTGCCCTTGAGTTGAGAGATCTCTTAAGAAAATTCATGAGTGCACTCCTAAATGAGTGGACATTCTACTGTGTCTCTATCAAGAGGACATAAAACTTGAACTCCCTTACCATGACTGAACTATATGGCATCCATGATGAATATCGACTAGAGATGGAGAACAAGAGAGGCAACCAGATGAGCAGACCTTTAAGCCTTCCTGCCAACAACGCTTTAATGGTTGCTGAAGACTCATGACCCACCCAACCTCAGTAGTACCTGACTTACTCCTAGTAGCTATCCTGTTCCTCTTGGCCATGCATTAAATTCCATGAGACTCCAAGGTCTCAACAGGCTCAGCAAAGTTCTTTCCAGGACAGCTATGCCTTTGTCTCAGGAAATGGGCATTCTAGTGACTATCAGTATTGCTTTGATAATCTAGAATGTTTCAGCCATGATGATGTCGAGTACGTGGACATTGTCCAATAGATGGCTCTATTAACTTACAGAGCAAAGAAATTCTTCAAGAGAACTGGAAGGCAGTTTCCCCAAAACCCAACTAACAGCAAGTTTGGGTTTGACAAAACAAAGGCCAAATGTTACAACCATAACTAACTTAGTTACTTTTCCAGGGAATGCAAGGCTCCAAAATTAAATCCGGGAACCTCACAAGCCTCCACACATCCCTCTACACCTAAATCCATCAGGAAGTCAACTGAAACAACTGTTGTAGCTCAAGAAGTTGACTGGAGCTTCATGGTACAAGATGTGACTCCTGCTCAAGCTTTGATGGTTGGAACTAAAGACAACAAGGTATATGAACACCTTTGTACTCCAGCTTGCATTGCTAAAGTTAAATTATATCAGGACTACAATATGTCATCATCATTAGAAGAACCCAAGACCAACAAGTCTTGGGTTTCCAATAAAAACTAACTTTCTCACCTTATGTGTAGGGACATCCATATGACAAGAATAACAATGTATGGATTGTGGACAAAGGATGCTTCAGGCACATGACAGGGAACATATATCTTCTTCAACAATTTCAACAATTTGATGGAGATCCTGTTTAGTTTGTAGAGGATATATTTCTTGCAGAGGGAGTATATCCAATGGTAATTTAAAAGATGACAAAGTAGACTTTGTCAAACACCTTGAACACAACATGTTAAGTGTTTCTTAGTTTTGTGATAAAAAGCACCAAATGCTTTTCACAAAACATGAGTGCATTATCCTCAAACCCGGGATGACAACTCATTAGGAATTGGTGCTTCTTAGATCTCCTAGGAAAGGGGATATGTATAAGCTGGATATGAACAATGCTTCCCCACTGGGTGAAGTATCATGCTTTCTTTCCAAAGCTGATGGTGATGAGTCAACACTATGGCATAAATGAATGTGTCATGTCAATTTCAAAACCATGAATAAATTGGTCAAAAAAAACTTGGTACATGGTTTGCGTAAAAAGAAATTTTTCTGCAAAGATAACTGTGTTGCATGTCTGAAAGGAAAGCAACACAAGTCATTTCATAAATCCAAAGTAGTTAATTGTAGCAACACTCCATTACACTTAAATCCAATGAGCATTGGAAGGAAATCATATTGCCTTGTGATTGTTGATGATTTTACAAGATTTACATGGGTATTCTTTTTAAGAACTAAAGATGAAACTGCTGAAACTTTAAAATCTTTTATTCTTAAAATAGAAAATTAAATTGATCACAAGGTTGAAATAATTAGAAGTGATCAAGGGACTGAGTTTAAGAATCAAGTTCTTGACTCATTCTGAAACTTAAAAGGGATTGCCAGACAATATAGTGCTCCTAGAACTTCTTAACAAAATGGTGTTGCTAAGAGGAGGAACATGACACTTATTGATGTTGCTCGGACCATGTTAGTTGATTGAAAGTTGCCTCTAACATTCTGGGCAGAGGCAGTCAGCACTGCATGCTATGTGCAGAACATGGTTTTTGTAGTTAAGCCACATGGAAAAACCCTTTATGAGCTATGGAACAAGAGGCCACCATTCATTGGCTTTCTAAAGTCCTTTGGCAGCAGGTGTACCATACTTAACACAAAGGACAATTTGGCAAAATTTGCTGAAAAGTCTGATGATGCTATCTTTGTTGGATATTCCTCCAACTCTATTGCTTATAGAGTTTATAACATCAAAAATCAACAATTTGAGGAATCTTCCAACATTGTTGTTAATGAGCACACTCCTTGTGTAAGGGGGAATCACCCTGATCATATATTTGATTTAGAATTGTTTCCAAACTATTCTAAACCCTCTTGTGAGAATGTTTCAGCTGGAACAGGTACTCAAAGCAATTTTAATGAAGACCAACTGGTTGAGTTACCCAGACCTATTCCAAGTTCTCCAAGAGTTGCTGCAAACCAAGTTCCCACTATTGGCATATCTAAAAGTATAACTATCTCAAGAGACAGTGGAGCTTTAACAAGCTGTCAACCTAGTGAGCCTCAAAACTCATCCAGTGACACTACACAACACCAAGCTGATGGAAGTAGCATCTTGAAGGAACAAGCAACTGTTAATGCTGTTTCACAGCCATTTGATGCTGATGCTATTTCTCATTCATTCAATCAGTCCTCATTGAATGAATATGAAACAACAACTGGTCCAAGTGTTCAACTTCTAGAGCAAAATATGTCCAATCTAGATCTATCTTTGCAACTGGATGTGATTCCTAGGCTCAGGATTCACAACACTCATCCAGCTGAGAACATCATTGGAGATGTCTCTGAAGGTGTGAGAACAAGGGGACAAACTCACGATGGAAATGTTTGCTTGTACTCATGCTTTTTATCTCAAATGGAACCTAAGAAAGTAGAATATGCCTTGAAAGATAGTAATTGGGTTGAGTCGATACAAGAAGAAGTGCTTCAATTCAAAAGACAAAAGGTCTGGAACCTATGTCCGCTACCATCCGGTCAAGTACCAATAGGCACCAAATGGGCTTTCAGGAACAAGAGAGATGATAAAGGCCTGATTATCAAGAACAAGGGAAGACTGGTAGTTCAAGGATACACACAAGAGGAAGGAATTTATTACACTAATCTCTTTGCACTAGTTGCAAGACTTAAGGCAGTGAGGATTTTTCTTGCTTATGCTGCATCCAAGAATTTTACTGTCTACCAACTTGATGTCAAGTGTGCCTTTCTATATGGGGATATAGATAGGGAAGTCTATGTATGCTAGCCTCCAGGATTTGAAGATCCACAACACCCCAACTATGTGTGCAAATTGGATAAAGCTCTCTATGGGCTGCACCAAGCGCCTAGGCTGTGGTATAAGACTCTGTCTTAGTTTCTCCAGAAGAATGGATACACTAGAGGTACCATTGACAAGAATTATTCATAAGAAAGTCTGGGAAAGACATTTTGCTCGTACAAGTCTATGTTGATGACATCATATTTGGTTCCTCAAATGACCAAATATGCAAAGACTTTGAGAGCATCATAAAGAAGAAATTTGAGATGAGTTCCATGGGAAAATGGACTTTTTCCTTGGAATTCAGGTGAAGCAGATGAAGGAAGGGTTCTTTATCATGAAATTTTAGAAAGATTTGATATGAAAGATTGTAAGCCAGCCAAGACACCTATACCCAAAAATCACAATCTTTGTCCTGACTTTATGAGGGAGGATGCTGATCAACATCAGTATAGGGCAATCATTGGTTCTCTAATGTATCTCACAACAAGTTAACCTGATATCATGTTTGCAACTTGCATTTGTGCAAGATATCAGGCTGCTCCAAAGGTGTCTCACCTAGTTGCTACCAAGAGAATCCTTAGATACCTCAAAGAAGCACTTAAACTGGGTCTTTGGTATCCAAGAAACAACAATTTCAATCTTTATGGTTATTCTGATAGTGACTATGGTGGCTGCAATATCAACAAGAAATCAACATCTGGAGGATGTCAATTTCTTGGTGGAAGGATCATCTCATGGAAATACAAGAAGCAATCCCTTGTTTCAACATCTACTGCTGAAGCTGATGGGTTTGTTAGAACATAAAAACATAGTTTAACCTCTTAAACATTCTGAAAACGCAGCGGAAAGACAACATTATAAACTTGTTTATAAGCTGAAAAATATGTTCATTAGGTGACCATATTAATGTATAAAACAAACCCATATATCAAAGGATCATTATTTGTGAATAAGCATGCTATGGAAACATAAAACAACATAATATGACAGTCATAAACAAGCTGCCATATTCTACCTTTCAGCAGCAAATATATAGATGAAGAGGATGATTTGATCAAGAAGAATGACCAAGGCACCAAAGGAGGTCCTCTCAGGCTTGTATACCCACAAGTCCTTCCAAAACACCAAGCTTGTTAGGAGAGCAACACCAAAAGAAACCTCTTCTTCTTGCTCTTTCAAAACCGAAATTTCAGCCTCTAGAATGCTTCAAGATTTCAAATTCTTCCAGCCAAGTAGAGAGAGTTTTGCATGTGAATGTAAGGGAGAAAGTGTGCTAAACTCAATGGAGTGTTCAAGTCACTTAAGTCTTGTTAGTTTCCAAGACAAAAGGCATCATGAAACACCCAAGGGGCGGCCGAAGGTCCCCCTTTAAAATTGGTTTCCCCCCAATTTTATTTTTTAACCTTTTCACTCTCTTAGTCATTAGTTTTTATAAAATCAAAACCCCTTTTAATTTTATAATACTAATAGACTATCATTTGTTATTATTCAACTAACTTAAATAATATGACAAATGATTTCTCATTAACAAATTATCCATATAGTTTGTTTTATTCCAAATGCAATGTTTTAGAAAACCCATTTCCTAAATTGGTGTCAATATTTAATTGTTTGATCTCATCAACAATTAAATATAAATTGGTGTTTGTTTAACTTGTTATTGGGTATAACCCGACTTGGATCATAACGTACTAACCACATTAATCTTGTATGTGTCTTGGGCATATAAGATCCAACAATCTCCCACTTGCCCAAGATTCATAAAAGATTGATGCAAGCAGTAAATACCGCCTAACAACGGTTTATGTGACAACCGACCTCCAGGTTGTTACCCTAACCCTAGATTACTTGCATCATTATCCATGCTTTGAGTGCTAATAATTGAAACTATACAACCCTACTATGAAATTGGAATCAATTCTTGCTATTTGATGTAAATTATGATTTCATGTGATCTTTACTTTTGATTTTTAACCAAATTAGGTTTCTACCTTTTTAAAAATTAGTGTCCGGGAACGTCAATTAGTCACCCTAGCTAGAATTAAGAATATTAATTGAATCAATTAAAAATATGTGTACACCCTCACACTTGGAAATTTCGGATCATGCAAGAATGATCCTACACATGTTATCAACTAACATCATCTACTAACTAATAATTATACACTACACACCAAATTAATACCCCATAATATTAATTCCTACAATAAAATTAAAACAAAAATGCCTCACAAGATGCCAAATTCGGCCTCCCCCTTCTTGGCCAATCCATGGTCTTCTACACCACCTACATACCCACCACTCCCCTCTCATGCAACACCTCCTATTGCAAGACACACACTCTATACTCTCCTCTCTCTCTCATTTTCGAATTTCACCAGCTGAATACACATATTCTCTCTATCAAACACTCTCTAATACTCTCCTCTCAAGCTCCAAAATCGCAAACAACAACAACAACAACCATCGGCCAGCAGCATACCGCAAGAAAGGTGACTTTTGGTGATGTTTTGAGGCTTGGAACGTGCAATACTTGAGGTTCCAGCTTTTGTTCGAGATTCTCCAGCCTCATCCAAGGAGATTTCATCCATTCACGACCATCCACACCTTCTAAACCGTGAGATACATCAAGTGTAAGCTCACTATGTTCGGTTTTGGTCATTTCTCAAGTTTAACTTCATTGTTCACCTAAAAACCTTACTTTTTCTTGTTGTAACAGAAACCTCTCACCCTCACCTTGTTCTTGAAGAGTTCCCAACGTTCTTGAAGGTATATCACATGATATAATGGTCAATCTAAGGGGTAGAACCCGATTTACCCCTTGAAAACCCTATTTTGGTGTTTTTGGCACTATCAAACTTGTGTATCTTGTTACCCTTCCAAATAAAACGTGTAACCTGCTCAAAATGACTTTTAAGACACCTCAATAATCTGATTTTTAAGTAAGATGAAGTTTTGGCATGATTAAACTTAAAGTTACCATGAATCACACATGTGTAATGGTCGGTTTTGGCATATTTTTACCTCTTGAAACTTTTGTATGTGTAGAACACTTAGGCAACGTGTTGGGACTGCTATTTCAGTAAAGTTTAGTGATATTAGTTTAATAACATGGTTTGACCTCTGGAACAAAAGACATAATGTGTTTAGACCCTTTTGGTCACTTTCGGGACCCGAAAACGTGTTAAAATGACTTAAAAACAAGAAATCTTGAACTATAAACTTTTTAAAGAGAATTCCAGGTTCATTAAGGATTAATAAAGTGTTCTGGAGCTAATGAGAATTTTTGTGGTCAAATGGTATTTTAAATGGAGTTTAAGTGAAACCGGGTGTAAACCGAGAGGCGTTTTTAAGGAAAAATATACGATAAATGGGTTAAATGTTACAATTATAAAAATCATGATTTTCCAGTAGGTTAAAAGATAAAATAACCTCAAAAGTAAAATGTTTGGTCAAACAAGCTTTTAAAATGGTCAAAACCGACTAAAAAACGCATTTTAACGGTTTAAACGTAAAAACGGGTCTTTCAACTACTAGGGAAATTTGTGATTTAAAAGGTTGGAAAACTTATTAAAATGACTTTAAAAGTTATCTACTGGTTTTAGACTCAAAAGGCGAAAAGACAAACTCATAGAAACCATTTTTAAAACCGTTCGGTTTTACCGTAACGGCAACGTTAAAAGCGTAATTTTAAAACCGAGTCCATAAACTGAAATTTTGGTTATAAATTCTTAAAACTAAGTGAATTAAGGTCTTGAACTGATTTTTAAGAATAGAGGTCACTTAATGCAAGAAACTAATCTTAAGGGTAGAAAATGTCAATTTTGAAACTTCAGGGGCAAAACTGTAAATTTTGCAAAACTTCATAACCGACTCCCATAAGTTCATTTGCCCCCTTAAATGGCATAATACTATATATTCTTGGTTTAGTAATGTAGAAACCTTTGATTTCATGAAAAACCATGACTTTCCATAAAAGGAACCTTTTATACAAACCCTAACTGAATCAAAGCCGAACCCGTCCATTTAAGTCTTAGGCACTATTGTTGCTCCTTAAATAGGTTTAGAGCAGTAGCTAATCACTTAATATACTTATGTTAGGGTGCTAGACTTGAGACATTCCCGGCACGCGAAGAATTTCTTTTTGCTTGATATCTAAGGTGAGTTCTAGTGATCCCCCTTTTTACTACTGTTTTGGGATGAAACATGCTCTACTTTTATGAACTATGATTGTGCTTTATTTGATGATACTATGTGGGATTGTGGTTACCTGCTAATTCTTATATCATGATCATTAATTCTTTCGTGAACCGCTTGATTTATATGGATAGATCTATTTGGGGAATCCCCCACACACAGTGGCTTCCGTTCCAGGAAGGTTACCCCACTGAGATCCTGAGGGATCGTTGTGGCATGTAACAAGTTTTGTTAAGATTCTATGGTGAACCATCCGGGCAGGTAGGGTTCACTGGTATGGGGCTCAGTTTCTTCCTTCGGGAATATCCGGTAAAACACAACTTTAGAAGAGGCTAACCGGGACTGAGTGCAGGGTTGATTATGATTTTATTTCTCCCACGATGATAAACAATGATTATTTTTCCTTTTATCAAAGAAGGATTTATTAAGTCCTTTTGTTTTTGAACTTTAAGCACTTGAATTCACCAACTTTATAGTTGACACAATTTTCTTTTGAGCATGTTTCAGGTAATGTTTGAAGAGATCCTAGCTGTTTGAAGACCTAGACTATCCCCGTGACATGGCATTGGCTTATTTCCTTGATGAAACATTTGAACAATTATATTTTGTGTTGAACAATTACAATTTCATTTTTATGGATGATTGTAAAACTTATTGGGGCTTGATGTGTCTCTAGCCCTATTACCTTTTAAAACTTTAATGCCATGTGATATTCTCTCCTTTGAGCTCTTATAATGGTTTGTTTCCGCTGCCATATGTTGTTGCTAGTCTGTGACGTCCCACCCTATCTGGGCCCGGGGTGTGACAGATTGGTATCAGAGCCAAAGGTTGTAGAGAAGTCGGGAATGCCATAGTAGACCCTAGGCTACAACCCTGATACCCTAGGACTGTCCTTGTGGGAAGTGTTGGAATGATCGGGTTGGGTAAATTGATGATTACACTTGATCAACGTAATCATGAATTTACCGGACGCGTAATTTCCATCACTGATCTTTAGGTTATGGTTGGATTTTTCTGGTTTATATTGATGATTTGAAACTAATTTTAAAAGGGGATTTAAATGATTTTTATGATGAACTATGTTATCCGATACTACTTGAAGAAACTATTGATCTGGGCAAAACAGACAGCTATATGTTGGAATAACAGATACTATTGCCATCACTACTATTATTAGTACTATTATGTAAATCATGAGCTATGAGAAACCAAATTACTCATGATGTATTTCTTACAGGATAACGACAATGGCTGATAAAGGAAAGGCGCCTGCTCACCCCGACGCTGAGACCGCTCCTACCGGACATCTAAGGAGAGAGAAACCCCAGACGGAGTATGAGGCGTACCTCCGGAGATGCGGACATCCAGGGTGGATATCCGTCACGTCCGAAGACACTGAGGCTTCCGAGGACTCTTCCTCCACATCACCTTCCCGAAGCCGAACGCGATCCCACTCTCCTCAAGTAGCTGCTCCGACCCTCTCACCCATCCCACCTATTGGGAATAGGGGTGCGCGTACTGTCACCCGACCTCGCAAGAGCGTTAGACCAGGATCCTCCGTATCCTTTAGGATGCCTCCTCCTCCTCCCCCGCCTGTTAGGATTCCGACATCGGTACCCCCACTGTTTGACCCTCGCGACGAGCGCCTGATGCCGCCGAGACATAGTATGTATGACGGCCCCACTGTACTGGCTGGTGATAGGTACTCCCAGTCGAGTCGCCGGGCGAGTGATGTAGGACCCTCCGATGCGACACTAGATGAGATTTTGAGGACTGTTCGCCGTCATGAGCTGACTGTTCAGCACGCCACTCGAACTTCTCAGTCGGCTCAATTTCAGGCGATGATGGCTACACAGGGAGTGAAGCGTCTGGAGCAGGAGCAGAGGAAGAAGGGTACCGGGTGGTTTGGATGGTTAAAGAGGAAGTGGATGTGAGAACTGGAGTACTCAGTGGGATTTATCTGTCTGTGGACAGTAGAAGGAAACTATTTGAATTCTTATTTGAGACTATTATTTTATGATTATGGGGGTGATGGCACCTTCCAAATTGTAAGAGCATGACTCTGATTCTACTCGTTTGGATGATACTATGTTGACTGCTTTTGAGATGCTAAAAACTTTTAAACTGTCTGTATTAAACTGCTATATGTTTTGTTGTGCCTTGTGATTGTCTGTGCCTTTTCTAAATTGTTGCCCAACTATTATATCATGTTTTGAATTGGACATTTAAGGTTCTTTAGTGGGTTGTAAATACATGTATGTGCATGCTATGATTCCTCTTCCGAGGCATGGTGCGATAGGATAATGATGCCTAGGCTATCCGAAACAAAATTTATGAGATGCTAAACGAATCTATTTGTGATACTATCAGAATGCCGACTCGCAGAGGAACACGTTTGGTCGACGTGGAGCCACCAGAGGCCGCCATGAGGGAGCAAGGCCTACTGGAACCCAACCTACTCCACCAGGGACTCCCCACGGGGAGAATACTAATCAAGAGAGTGACGAAAGGATTGCTAACCTCGTAGCTCAGCAACTGGCCAACGCCATTCCGACTATCATTGCACAGATAAATGCAGACCGGGATAACACTACTGGGAATGAACGGCCGATAAACGCTGAGAGCCACGATGATGAAGCTGAGGAGTTAAGGAATGGGTGCTCTTACAAGACCTTTATGGCCTGCAAGCCCAAGGACTTCTATGGCACCGAGGGTGCCATAGAGACTTACAGGTGGATCGACGAAATGGAAGCCGTCTTAGACATCAGCGAGTGCAAGATGGAGCACATGGTGAGATTTGCATCACAATCTCTCAAGGGATCAGCTCTTGAATGGTGGAAGTCCATTACCCAGAGCCGTGGAAGAAACGTTGCAAATCGAATGGGTTGGACTGAATTCCGAGAGTTAATGACCAACAAATATTGCCCATCATCAATCAACTCGAGAAGCTGGAGACAGAATTTTTAAGCTTGGAGATGAAGGGACCCAACTACACCGAATACATCAATCGTTTCTTAGCCCTGTCCCGACTTGTGCCACATTTGGTGACGCCAGAAGCCAAAGGTGTAGCACGGTTCATCTGGGGACTACACCCAATAGTTAGGGGTATGGTTCGTGCCTCTCAGCCTGTGACCCTACAAGCTGCTGTCGACCTTACCAGCAGTCTGACTGACGATCTTATTAGGGCTGGATGGACCGATCAAGGAAGGGCTGATGAGAGGAAGAAGAAGTTTGTTGGAGACAAGAGGAAGTGGTTTGAAGCAAAAAGAGCGATTGGAAGTAGCAGTGGGTCGAGTAGAAGGAGTTCTGAAGGAATGAGACGTGATGATCAAGGAAGCAAAAACCGGAGATTGTATACGGGGACAAGCCCACTCTGCAGCAAGTGCAAGTTACATCATCAAGGAGAATGTAACCCGATGCCCTGTTTTAGGTGCAAGAGAACAGGCCATCTAATTAAGGACTGTACTTATGTACCGGGGAAACAATGCTACGAGTGTGGAGATCCAGGGCATATGAGGAACAAGTGTCCTAAGCTGGGTAGAGACAAGGATGCCAAGCCCAATAAGCCTAAGGGAAGAGCTTTCGTTATGGACCCAGCAGGAGCTCGTAAGGAACCCGACGTTGTCAACGGTACGTTCCTTGTAAATAATCATCCCGCTACTGTACTGTTTGATACTGGAGCGACTGCTAGTTTTATCTCTAGTACCTTTAGGCAATTGATTAACTTAGACGCGTGCACCTTGACTGATACATTTACCGTAGAACTAGCTGACGGTAATATTTTAGAAGCTAACGAAATCATTAGGGATTGCCCCCTGAATCTAAAAGGGAATGTGTTTAAGATTGACTTGATGCCCATTAAGTTAGGAGGATTTGATGTTGTCGTGGGTATGGACTGGTTAGCGAAGCATAAAGTTGAAATCGTATGCGATGAGCGACTGCTCAAGATACCATTGAGCGTCGAAGAAGTGTTAGTGGTAGAAGGAGAAAGAAGTAACACTCTATACCCTATGATATCTCACTTGAAAGCTACCAAGAGCTTGAAGAGGGGATGTCCAGCTTTTATAGTCTATGTGATGAAAACCCAAAAGGAGAAGAAAATCGAGGAGATTCCCGTAGTTTCGGAATACCCAGAGGTGTTTCCAGAAGAACTACCAGGACTTCCTCCGAATCGACAAGTGGAATTCCAGATAGACTTGATGTCTGGTGCTGCACCAGTAGCCAAGGCACCGTACCGGCTCGCCCCACCTGAGATGAAGGAGCTAATGGTACACATTCAAGAACTAATGGACAAGGGATTTATACGTCCGAGTGTCTCTCCATGGGGTGCCCCGGTGCTATTCGTGAAAAAGAAGGACGGAACGCTGCGAATGTGTATTGATTACAGGGAGTTGAACAAGCTGACCATAAAGAATCGTTACCCTCTCCCGAGAATAGACGACTTATTTGATCAATTGCAGGGAGCAAGTTACTTCTCCAAAATAGACTTGAGGTCAGGATACCACCAGCTGAAGATAAGAGAAGAAGATATACCCAAAACTGCCTTCCGAACTAGGTATGGACACTATGAGTATTTGGTCATGCCCTTTGGACTGACTAATGCTCCAGCAGCATTCATGGACCTCATGAATCGCGTTTGCCGCCCTTACCTCGACAAGTTTGTGATCGTGTTTATCGACGACATACTAATCTATTCTCAAACTAAAGACGAGCACGAGAAGCATCTCAGGCTAATCCTTGAATTGCTCAAGAATGAGCAACTATATGCCAAGTTCTCGAAATGTGAATTCTGGATGCGCCAGATCCAATTCTTAGGTCATGTGGTAAATAAGGATGGGATTCAAGTTGACCCTTCCAAGATAGAGGCCATAAAGAATTGGAAGATTCCTGAGACTCCTACAGAGATAAGGCAATTCTTAGGACTGGCTGGCTATTACCGAAGGTTTATAAAGGACTTCTCGCGTATAGTGCAACCTTTGACCGCACTAACCAAAAAAACACAACCTTTGTGTGGGAGCGAGAGCAGAATGAGGCGTTTGAAACACTTAAAGAGAAGTTATGCAGTGCACCTATACTTGCTCTTCCAGAAGGAGTAGAAGACTTCGTGGTCTATTGTGACGCTTCGCGTCAAGGACTAGGATGTGTATTGATGCAACGCAACAAGGTGATTGCTTACGCATCGAGACTGCTGAATGATCATGAGAAGAATTACACGACGCACGATCTGGAGTTGGGTGCCGTGGTGTTTGCCCTTAAGATGTGGAGGCATTACCTTTATGGCACAAAGTGCATATCTACACCGACCATAGAAGCTTGCAGCATATCCTTGACCAAAAGATGCTCAACATGCGTCAGAGAAGATGGGTTGAGCTATTGAACGATTATGAGTGCGAGATCCGCTACCACCCTGGTAAGGCCAATGTTGTGGCGGATGCGTTAAGTCGAAAGGAAAGAGAGAAACCTCTTCGAGTACGAGCCTTAAGAATGAGTATGTATACCAACCTTATAGCAAAATTGAAGGAAGCTCAAGGCGAGGCATTAAAGGAAGAAAACTAAAGGAAGAAGGACTGACTGGAATGGAAAAGCGAATGGAGATAGGGGACGATGGTACATATAGATATGGTGGAAGGACTTGGGTGCCAAAACACGGAGGAATTCGAGAAGTAATCCTCGATGAAGCACACAAGTCTAGGTATTCAATTCATCCTGGAAGTGATAAGATGTACCAGGATTTAAAGACACTTTTCTGGTGGCCAGGAATTAAGAGATCAATCGCTGTTTATGTGGGGAAATGTTTAACTTGTGCCATGGTAAAAGCTGAGAACCAAAAACCATCGGGAACGTTGCAGCAACCTGAGATTCCCGAATGGAAATAGGATAATGTTACGATGGATTTCGTTACCAAGCTGCCTAGAACGTTTAAAGGTCACGATGCTATTTGGGTAATAGTGGATAGATTAACCAAATCAGCTCACTTCTTGCCAATTAGAGAAGACTACGATATGACGAAACTGGCCCAACTTTATGTCGATGAGATTGTGACAAGGCATGGAGTGCCTCTGTCGATCGTCTCAGACCGTGATAGCCGTTTCACCTCTCATTTCTGGAAATCGTTCCAGCAAGCTTTAGGAACCCGTTTAGATCTTAGCACGGCTTACCACCCTCAGACCGACGGACAGAGCGAAAGAACTATTCAAACGATGGAAGACATGTTGAGAGCTTGCGTGATGGACTTTGGCGGAAACTGGGATAACCATCTTCCTTTGGTAGAATTCGCCTATAAAACAGTTACCACGCGAGTATCAAAGCCGCTCCGTACGAGGTCCTTTATGGCAGGAAATGCCGATCACCCTTGAGTTGGAATGAGATTGGTGACAGCCAAGTGATGGGACCCGACATAGTGTTGGAAACCACCGATAAGATCTATAAGATAAAGGAACGACTGAGAGCAGCTAGAGACCGACAGAAGAAGTACGCCGACAGGAGGCGGAAACCTCTAGAGTTCCAAGTGGGCGACAGAGTGATGCTAAAAGTAGCACCGTGGAAAGGAACGGTGAGATTCGGAAAAAGAGGAAAACTAAGCCCAAGATACATTGGACCATTTGAGATAATGGCGAGAATTGGCCCAGTAGCATATAAGTTGAAACTACCCCCGGGATTGAGTCACATACACGACACCTTTCATGTGTCGAACTTGAAAAAGAGCATGGTAGACAAAACCCTGGAACTACCATTAAAAGAAGCAAGGATAAGCGACAAACTGAACTTTGTGGAAGAACCTATGGAGATTACGGATCGTTTGGTCAAACAACTCCGGCGGAGCCGCATACCCAAGGTTAAAGTTAGATGGAACTCCAAGCGAGGACCTGAATTTACTTGGGAGCGTGAAGATGAAATGAGGAAGAACTATCCACACCTCTTCAAACCCACCCGTTCAGTCCCTAATCAGAGTTAAATTTCGGGACGAAATTTCTTAAACGGTGGGAGAATGTGACAACCGACCTCCAGGTTGTTACCCTAACCCTAGATTACTTGCATCATTATCCATGCTATGAGTACTAATAATTGAAACTATACAACCCTACTATGAAATTGGAATCAATTCTTGCTATTTGATGTAAATTATGATTTCATGTGATCTTTACTTTTGATTTTTAACCAAATTAGGTTTCTACCTTTTTAAAATTAGTGTCCGGGAATGTCAATTAGTCACCCTAGCTAGAATTAAGAATATCAATTGAATCAATTAAAAATATGTGTACACCCTCACACTTGGAAATTTCGGATCATGCAAGAATGATCCTACACATGTTATCAACTAACATCATCTACTAACTAATAATTATACACTACACATCAAATTAATACCCCATAATATTATTTCCTACAATAAAAATTAAAACAAAAATGCCTCACTAGAGGCCAAATTCGGCCACCCCCTTCTTGGCCAATCCATGGTCTTCTACACCACCTACATACCCACCACTCCCCTCTCATGCAATTCTCCATATTGCAAGACACACTCTATACTCTTCTCTCTCTCTCATTTTCGAATTCACCAGCTGAACACTCACATTCTCTCTATCAAACACTCCCTAATACTCTCCTTTCAAGCTCCAAAATCGTGAACAACAACAACAACAACCATCGGCCAGCAGCATACCGCAAGAAAGGTGACTTTTGGTGATGTTTTGAAGCTTGGAACGTGCAATACTTGAGGTTCCAGCTTTTGTCCGAGATTCTCCAGCCTCATCCAAGGAGATTTCATCCATTCACGACCATCCACACCTTCTAAACCGTGAGATACATCAAGTGTAAGCTCACTATGTTCGGTTTTGGTCATTTCTCAAGTTTAACTTCATTGTTCACCTAAAAACCTTACTTTTTCTTTTTGTAACAGAAACCTCTCACCCTCACCTTGTTCTTGAAGAGTTCCCAACATTCTTGAAGGTATATCACATGATATAATGGTCAATCTAAGGGGTAGAACCCGATTTACCCCTTGAAAACCCTATTTTGGTGTTTTTGGCACTATCAAACTTGTGTATCTTATAACCCTTCAAAACAAAACGTGTAACCTGCTCAAAATAACTTTTAAGGCACCTCAATAATCTGATTTTTAAGTAAGATGAAGTTTTGGCAATGATTAAACTTAAGTTACCATGAATCACACATGTGTAATGGTCGGTTATGGCTTATTTTTACCTCTTGAAACTTTGTATGTGTAGAACCTTTAGGCAACGTGTTGGGACTGTAATTTCAGTAAATTTTAGTGCATATTAAGTTTAATAACATGGTTTGACCTCTGGAACAAAAGACATAATGTGTTTAGGCCCATTTTGGTCACTTTCGGGACCCGAAAACGTGTTAAAATGACTTAAAAACAAGAAATCTTGAACTATAAACTTTTTAAAGAGAATTCCAGGTTCATTAAGGATTAATAAAGTGTTATGGAGATAATGAGAATTTTTAGTGGTCAAATGGTATTTTAAATGGATTTTAAGTGAAACCGGGTGTAAACCGAGAGGCGTTTTTAAGGAAAAATATACGATGAATGGGTTAAATGTTACAAATTATAAAAATCATGATTTTCCAGTAGGTTAAAAGATAAAAATAACCTCAAAAGTAAAATGTTTGGTCAAACAAGCTTTTAAAATGGTCAAACCCGACTAAAAACGCATTTTAACGGTTTAAACGTAAAAACGGGTCTTTCGACTACTAGGGGCAAAATTTGTGATTTAAAAGGTTGGAAACTTATTAAAATGACTTTAAAAAGTTATCTACTGGTTTTAGACTCAAAAAGGCGAAAACTCATAGATAACCATTTTTTTAAACCGTTCGGTTTTACCGTAACCGGCAACGTTAAAAGCGTAATTTACAAACCGAGTCCATAAACTGAAATTTTGGTTATAAATTCTTAAAACTAAGTTGAATTAAGGTCTTGAAGTGATTTTTAAGAATAGAGGTCACTTAATGCAAGAAACTAATCTTAAGGTAGAAAATGTCAATTTTGAAACTTCAGGGGCAAAACTGTAAATTTTGCAAAACTTCATAACCGACTCTCATAAGTTCATTTGCCCCCTTAAATGGCATAATTACTATATATTCTTGGTTTAGTAATGTAGAAACCTTTATTTCATGAAAAACCATGACTTTCCATAAAAGTAACCTTTTATACAAACCCTAACTGAATCAAAGCCGAACCCGTCCATTTAAGTCTTAGGCACTATTGTTGCTCCTTAAATAGGTTTAGAGCAGTAGCTAATCACTTAATATACTTATGTTAGGGTGCTAGACCTGAGACATTCCCCGCACGCGAAGAATTTCTTTTTGCTTGATATCTAAGGTGAGTTCTAGTGATCCCCCTTTTTACTACTGTTTTGGGATGAAACATGCTCTACTTTTATGAACTATGATTGTGCTTTATTTGATGATACTATGTGGGATTGTGGTTACCTGCTAATTCTTATATCATGATCATTAATTCTTTCGTGAACCGCTTGATTTATATGGATAGATCTATTTGGGGAATCCCCCACACACAGTGGCTTCCGTTCCAGGAAGGTTACCCCACTGAGATCCTGAGGGATCGTTGTGGCATGTAACAAGTTTTGTTAAGATTCTATGGTGAACCATCCGGGCAGGTAGGGTTCACTGGTATGGGGCTCAGTTTCTTCCTTCGGGAATATCCGGTAAAACACAACTTTAGAAGAGGCTAACCGGGGACTGAGTGCAGGGTTGATTATGATTTTATTTCTCCCACGATGATAAACAATGATTATTTTTCCTTTTAATCAAAGAAGGATTTATTAAGTCCTTTTGTTTTTGAACTTTAAGCACTTGAATTCACCAACTTTATAGTTGACACAATTTTCTTTTGAGCATGTTTCAGGTAATGTTTGAAGAGATCCTAGCTGTTTGAAGACCTAGACCTATCCCCGTGACATGGCATTGGCTTATTTCCTTGATGAAACATTTGAATAATTTATATTTTGTGTTGAACAATTACAATTTCATTTTTATGGATGATTGTAAAACTTATTTGGGGCTTGATGTGTCTCTAGCCCTATTACCTTTTTAAAACTTTAATGCCATGTGATATTCTCTCCTTTGCGCTCTTATAATGGTTTGTTTCCGCTGCCATATGTTGTTGCTAGTCTGTGACGTCCCACCCTATCTGGGCCCGGGGTGTGACAGAAAATAAGAGGGATTATGAAGTTGATAAAATAGACAACTTAGGACACATAGGTTTTAGAAATAAATATGTTTAAGTTTTATGAAAAGCTATTCAAAGTTAATCATCCCAATAGCTGATACAAGATATTTAAATCTCTACTCATCAAAATATTTGGTGAACAGACCAACATATTGTTTATTTGTGTTAACTTTGACTAGTTTGATTAATCCCTTTTCAAAGTTTCTCTAATCAAATGATACCTGATAGTGATATGCCTTGTCCTTCAGTGATGCACAGGATTTTCTATGATGGAGATAGCACTGTTTTCTATGTGGATGTGAGTCTCTTTAAAGTTGAATCCATAGTCCAGCATCTGATTTTGAATCCAAAGCACTTGAGCAGAGCAGCTTGCAACAGCAATGTATTCAGCCTCAGCAGTTGATGCAGACACACGATTGTTTCTTACATTGCCAAGAGACTACTCTTCCACCAAGAAATTGACATCCCCCTTATGTAGACTTTGAAGTCATGTTGCAACAACCATAGTCACTATCTGTATAAGCATACAGATTAAAGTCAGTGACCAGGTGTGACATCTTGGGGTTGGCTTGATATCTTGCACAAATGCATGTAGCAAACATGATATTTGGCCTGCTAGCTGTGAGGTACATAAGAGACCCAATCATTGCCCTGTAGAGATGCTCATCAACACACTCCTCCTCAAGATCAGGTCCAAGGAAGTGATTTCTTGCTATGGGTGTCTTAGCAACCTTACAATCAGTCATGTTGAACCTTTTAAGTATGTCTTGTACATACTTTGACTGACTTATGAAGATGCCATTGTCAACTTGCTTCACTTGAATTCCTAGAAAGAAATTAAGTTCCCCCATGGCACTCATTTCAAACATGTCCTTCATCAGCTTCTCAAAGTCTTTGCAGAGCTTTGGATTAGTTGACCCAAAGATAATGTCATCTACATATACTTGAACTAGCATTATGTCATTTCCTGTTCCTTTGATGAAGAGAGTTCTATCTATAGTACCCCTTTTGTAGCCATGCTGACAGAGATACTGAGATAAAGTCTCATACCAATTCCTTGGTGCTTGGTGCAGCCCATAAAGAGCTTTATCAAGCCTGCAAACATAAGGTGGTTGTCTGACATATGCCTCTTCATCAATCACCCCATAAAGAAAAGCACACTTAACATCAAGTTGGTAGACCTTGAAGTTCTTGGATGCAGCAAAAGCTAGGAATATCCTAACAGCTTCAAGTCTTGCTACAGGAGCACAAACATCTGTGTTGACAATTCCTTCTTCTTGAGTATACCCTTGAACAACTAGTCTTGCATTATTCTTGATGACAAGTCTTCTATCATCCTTCTTATTCCTAAAAACCCATTTGGTTTCTGTGGTAGTCTTCCCTTAAGGAAGAGGACATAGGTTCCAAACTTTTTGCCTTTTGAATTGAAGCAGCTCCTCTTGCATAGCTTCATCCCAGCTCCTCTTGTTCTCATCCCTGAATCAACATCTCCAATGATGTTTATGGTAGGATGAGACTTGTGGATCCTTAGCTGAGGGATCACAACAAGTTGCTTAGACAGATCTAAATTTGAGAAATTCTGATCTGGCAAGGAAGATTCACCCTCCACATCAGCACACTTATCAAGATTGATTTGATCCAATGAGTGTGTGACATCATTGATGTTGTATTCAATGGAGTGGTTATCAACATCAAGAAATTCCTGATCACTTTCACCACCACCATTTTTTCCAACATTTAAAGCTCCTTCCTATGAGTTTTATGCCTCTAAGCTGGAATTTGAAGGCACCCCAGAAGTATCAGCAGGATTTGTCATTGATGTGCCGGTAGACGCTTCATTTGAAGGATTGGTTACCACTGGAGCTGAAGATGTGTAACATGAAGGTCTTTTTAGCTCAAATCTTGGGTCAGGATCACCTGTAGGTAGTATATCTATGGACCCTGAAACATTCTCACAAGATTTGTTAAAATAGTTGGTAACTAAATCAAGATCAAATAACCAATCCGGACCAGAACATTTCACACTTGGAGTGTGCTCATTGAAAGTCACATTGGCTGACTCCTCAACTACTCTAGTTCTGAGATTGTATACTCTATAAGCTTTAGCTTGAGAAGAGTATCCAATAAAATGTCCATCATCTGATTTCTCAACAAACTTGGAAATTTGATCTTTAGTATTCAAGATGGTGCAAGGACATCCAAATGACCTGAGAAAACCAATGAAAGGTTTTCTTTTGTGCCAAAGTTCATAAGGAGTCTTACCATGTGTCTTAACCACTAAAACTCTGTTTTGCACATAGCAAGCTGTGTTCACTGCCTCTGCCCAGAAGGTGATGGGCAGTTTAAAGTCAGACAACATAGTTCTTGCAGCTTCAATTAGTGTCCTGTTTCTCCTCTCAGCAACACCATTTTGCTGAGGAGTTCTAGGAGCACTATATTGTCTTGTAATACCTTTTTCATCAAAAAATGTATCAAGGATTTGATTCTTGAATTCAATTCCTTGATCACATCTTATGGTTTCGACCTTGTTATCACATTGATTCTCAATCTTTAAGATAAAATTCTTCAGAATCTCAGGGGTCTCATCCTTAGTTCTAAGAAAGAAGACCAAAGTGAATCTTGTAAAGTCATCTGTGATCACCAAACAGTAAGAGGTCCTTCCAACTCATTACACTGGTGGGGCCAAAGAGATCCATATGTAGTAAGTGTAGGGGATTAATGATGTAATTTCTTTCCTTTGGCTTGTGAGATACCTTGTGTTGCTTACTCTTCAGGCATGCGACACAGTGGTCATCACTTGTAAAGTCTTTCTTTGGTATTCCAATTACCAAATCATTCTTGATTAATTTATTCATGTTTTTAAAGTTTACATGGCACATTCTTTTATGCCAGAGGAAAGATTCATCATTATTTACTTTAGACAGAAAGCATCTCCTAAGGGAGATGTTTCTTGCAAGTCCATCTTGTACATCTTCCTTTTCCTGGGGGCTCTGAGCAGGATGTGCTCATGAGGAATGACCACCCTGAGCCTGAGAACAATGCACTCATGCTTAGTGAAGAGCATGTTATGACTCTGATCATAAAATTGGGATACACTCATAAGATTGTACCCATGCTCCTTGACAAAGTTTACCTTCTCAATGCTGAGCTTAGCATTTATGACCTTGCCCCTTCTTGTAATGTAACCTCCTGCATCTCCTCCAAAAGCAACTGGTCCTCCATCAATTCTTTCAAACTTTTGGAGTAGTGATCTATTGCCTGTCATGTGCCTAGAACAGCCACTGTCAATGATCCTTACATTTCTGTTTGTCTTGAGCTGTTCCTGCACAAAAGAGATGGTCAGTTACATTTGGAAACCCAAGCCTCATTGGTCTTGGGCTCATCAAAAGAAGTTGAAGACAATGCAACGGTAATTGATCTTATAGTCATGCTAGAAGGATCATTTGTTGATGTTGATGAAGAACTTTTAGCCACTTGGTCTTTCTTTGACTTCCACACCACCTTTGGAAGCTTAAACTTGACCTTCAATACTTCGGAAGTTTTGATGACTTCGGAAGTTTTGATGACTGGACCTTCGGAAGATCTTGCTTTCACTGCAGCAGGCTTCAGTGCTTCGGAAGTATTCCTTTCTTCCGAGACCAAATTTTCTTCTGAAGGCAAGTTTCCACTTGTCTTCTTCTTCATTTTGGAGCTTCCGAAGGAAACAGATTTTGCTTCCGAAGCTTGCTTCTTCTTTTCCAAACTCCCACACATAACACAGTCCATTTTCTTCCTTATAGGAGTTTTCTTTTGTGAACAAGGCTGAACTTGATCACTTTCCTTCTCCATCTTCATCTTTGCAGATGATGTGGCAGTTCTTGGGGGGATGGAACTACCTTTGGAGCTAGATGGTTCAGGTTGTACATCAGTGGTGCACAACTGATCAGCCTTCTTCTTGATGATGGGATGATTTTGAAATGAACCAGAACTCTTGTTGATGGAGTTCAAGTTGGTTTCTTCAGCATTCACCACTTCAAATCCTACAGAGATGAAGACTTGTTTCTGTGCAGAATTGAAGGTGGCCTTGATCTCTTGAACCTTTTTGGACTTTCTTTTGGCCTTCTTGATCAAGTTCTTTCTTCTTGACTTGGTCATCCCAACAGCTTTGCTCTCCTCACAGGAATGATGACCCTTCTTAGAATGCTCTTCTTCACTCTTCTCAGAGCCATTCTCCACCATCGCCTCTTCATCTTCTTCAGTCACAGGATCTATGAGGGGAAGCTCATATTCACAAGTTCCACACCTAGGAGATCTTACAAGCAAGATTATATGTGGAGGAGCTATCTAACAAGATCCTAGTTCCTGCTTATTTTGATAATAAACTTTTGCATGCAAGGATGAGGATATTATGTTACTGATGGTCTCTTCTTAAAAAACACATTTTTCTGCCTTGGCTTTGCTGATCACAAGCTTAGCCTAGCATTCAGTTAACTTAGTAATGAGGTCTTTGATCTGAGTCCTGTAATTTGTATGCTCATGTTTAAGAGTTGAAATGGTTTTATCTAAGTCCTCTATCTTTAGTTTATAATCATTTTCAGCTCTTTTAAAATCAACTTTTAAGATATTTAAGGACTCAAGATCAGATCTCATTTCTAATTTATAGGACCTGTATAGTACAAAGATGTTCCAATACCTTGACTTCATTGTGGTCTGCCATGAGTGCTTGGTTTGGAGATGCATCTTCTACCTGAAAGCTCTAGGCAAAGCCTCCTTCTTTTACAGCAACTACAGCTTGGTGCTTTGGCTTCTCATTCTTGGGGGCTTTCTCAGTGTAGTTTGGTCTGCTTTATGCTTGGCCACCATTTGTCCTTGGTGCCTTACACTCCCTTGCAAAGTGTCTCATCTGATTACAGTTGTAACACTTTACCTTGCTTTTATCCAGCCCAAACTTTCCACTGACTGCATTGCTTGGAAACTTTCTCCCTATCCTCTTGTAGAACTTCTTGGCTCTGTGAGTGAGAAGAGCCATCTGCTGGACTATCTCCATGTACTCTAGATCTTCTGGATGGATACAGTCCAAATCTTCAAGGGTGAAGAGAAAGTTGCCTGAGGTTTCATTAGTAGAGACAAAGGCATGAGAAGAACTTGTCTCTTGGAAAGGACTTCCTTGAGTGTAGCTTTCATTTGGAGTCTCTGGAAAGGTGATGAAAGGTTCCTTTTGTGAGTTGTCAGGGTAGCATATAAAATGATGTTGCAGCACAATGCTTTCCCTTTCAACTATATGCAAGGCTGAACTCAGTTGATTGCTGGAGTTACTAAGAATACCATATAACTCTGTAAGAGTAAGAGTTTTAAGGTTCTCAGTCCTCTTGATAACAACACAGTAATGTGTCCATTGTCTAGGAAGAGAGGACATAAACTTCCTTACAATGTCTCTGTTCTCAAGAGTTACTCCAACATCCATTAGAGTATCCACAATCATAACATACCTGAAGTATTGTTGAGTCATGGTTTCACCTACCTTAAAGGTGAAGTTTTCAAACTGTTGCTTTAGGAGATCCTTCTTGTTCTCCTTTGCTTCAGTAGACCCCTCATACATCAGCTTCAGTGCATCCCATAGTTGCTTGGCAGTTTTGCACTTCTTGAAGCCTCCGTAGATGGAGTTTGGAAGAGCAGTTTGAAGGGCTATCATGGCTTTCTGATCAATCTCTATTCTTTTCCTGTCTTCTTAAGAGTAATCTTGCCTTAGGAATTATACCACCACTAGTAGCATAAGTGGTGCTTGGTATGTAAGGTCCTTCAACAATAGAGTCCCACATCCTGGAGTCTTGAGACTTGATGATGCCTTCAATTCTTTGACACCAAGTATCAAAGTCTTCAGGAATGATCCGTGGAGACTTTGTCATAGTTCCAGTTTCCTTATCAGCTTTGGTAATAGCTGCCTTTTAAGTTGTTAAATATTTTGTGTGTGTGAGGGATCTTAAGATGGTGAGATCTTATATCAAGATCCTGAAACGCTCTGATACCAAACGGAGGACCGTTGAAGGGTATGCACTTACAACACAACAACACAAAGAGGAGAGTTGCTTAGAACACTTAACAGATCAAATAGGGAACTAGTTAACTTTTAGTTATAGATGCTAAGAACACAAGTAAAGATGAGACAGAACAAGATGGCAAACAACACAAGTAATTGGTTTTCAAGAATGTTGTATACTGCTTCTCAAGTTTTATTACAAATGTTACAAAGCATACGATGGAAAGTTACAAGTACTTGAGATACTTTATACTACATCCTACAACCGGCCATACTTTGAAAGCCAGTTGGATACAATTGACTAGACAACTATAAAATCAAATGTAGAGTCAAAAGACAGATTTGCCTTTTGACTAGTGACTATAACATGCCATAGCTCACATCCTAATTTATTACAAAAAGGAGAAAAGTACATAAAGTAGAAAGCATAGACTCAAGACCTCAATGTACAGTTACCAAAAGCATGGACCTTTTCACCAACTCATGTAAGTTGGTGACTTTACAGAGTTGCAGCGGAAAGGTGGTCCAACTTTATGATAAAGTACATCAGATAAAGGCATATCCTCAAAAGTCTTCGGAAGAAATATGTCTTCATTCTTTCGCTTCAGAAGACTTTGTCTTTGAAGCTTCAGAAGACTTTATTTTTGGCTTCGGAAGATGTTGGTCTTGGCTTCGGAAGACTTTACATAAAATATTTCTAGTGCATGGTGTAAAACTTCCGAAGCATTTCTACTTGTGTTCTTTAGTGCATGCATGTAGAGAGACTTTGGATGTTTTGGCTGTATCAGACTCATAGGAATCCTTACAACTTTCCACATATTCTTTGTGAATACGACCTTACTTACTCTTACACAATGAAGGTATACCGATGAATTAACTTTTTTTATCTACTCTCGACAACCAAATCAATCGTGTGTTTGTATCAACTGTTGAAACTGAATACATTGCTATTGCACACTAATGTGCTCAAGTACTCTGGATTCAGAATCAGATGCTGGACTATGGATTCAACTTCAAAGAGACTCCAACCCATATAGACAACAAATATGCTTTCTCTATTACAGAGAATCCTTTGCAGCACTCAAAGACAAAACACATAAACATCAGGTATCATTTGATTAGAGACAATATTGTGAAAGGATTGATAAAAGTAGTCAAAGTTAACATAAATGAACAATATGTTGATATGTTCACAAAAGCTTTTGATGAGCAAAGCTTTTAGTATCTTGTATCACCTATTGGGATGATTAACTTTCAATTGAATTTCTTAAACTAAACTCAAGATTATTTTCAAATACGTGTGTCTTAGGTTGTTTATATCATCACCTATATAAGCCATGTTTACTTTGGAAGAAAAACTTTCAAAATGATATTTTTTAGAGTTCTAAAAATTTAAGATATATTTTGCAGAACCGGTTAAGGGCTTAACAATTACAACACAACAACACAAAGAGGAGATTAACCAAACTTGATCAAACAGTAAACTGGATTAACCAAAATAATGATACAAAGAAGACAAGTAATAATAAAGAGACAGAACAAGAGATTTGGGTTTCAAGCATAAAGAAAGATACTAGAACAAGGAATACTTATACTATAACCTACAGTCGGCTATACTTTGAAAGCCAGCCGGATACAATTGACTAGACACAAACAAAATCAATTGTAGAATCAAAAGGCATATCTGCCTTTTGACCTTGTGACTATGACATGCCATAGCTCACATCCTTATCTATTACAAAAAGGATAAAGTACATAAAGTAGAAGGTTACAGACTCAAGACCTCAATGTACAGTACCAAAAGCATGGACCTTTTCACCAACTCATGTAAGTTGGTGAATTTACAGAGATGCAGCGGAAAGGTGTCCAGCTTTATGGAACAGTACATCAGATAAAGCATGTTACTAAAAGTCTTCAGAAGAATCTGTCTTCATAGGATGAAGCTTCAGAAGACTTTGTCTCTGAGGCTTCGGAAGACTTCATATTTGGCTTCGGAAGATATTGGTCTTGGCTTCGGAAGATTTTACACTTAGAATATTTCAAGTGCATGGTGTAAAACTTCTGAAGCAATTCTACTTCAGTGCTTAGTGCATTACTTGCAGAGAGACTTTGGATGTTTTGGTTTGCATCAGACTTAAAGGAATCCTTACAAACTCTCCCTAGGCTGATGCTACCAAAACATTTAGAAGATCTTCAGATGTTAATAGTCTTTAGCACAATCATGACCATACTTTTCTTCATTAAATGGTCAGGATCATTCAGACTTTCATTGTATCTTCTCATATCAAAGAGATCATGCAAAGGTAAGTTGATTATGTCTTGCCATGTATAGACATTCTCAACACCTTGATCTCTGATACCATGCCATCTTTTTGGATTGGTAAGAGAAGGTCCAGGATAAGATGGGTGTCTCAGCTGCCAGAGGAGCCACTTGCATTGGAGTTGATTGGGCTGCCTCTTCATGCACTTCCTCAGGTTGATCTAACTCAGCCCGAGGTGTAGAGGTAGATGATTCAGGCTTCTTCTTCTTAGACTTTGGTTTAGAAGCCATCCTCTTCTTTCTTTTAGATGACTTTAACTGAGAAGACTGGTCTGCAGCACCTTGTTGATCATCCTTGTCTTTCTCAGTTGGGTGTTCCTCTCTCACAGGTTCAGAAGGAGAGGGAGTTTGACCCTGCTATGGATCAGAAGATGAAGCTTGCTGAGGCTCAACAGGAGGTTCGGGTTGTGTTGTCTCAGGTTGTTCAACCTTAACCTCCACTTCAGGTGGGACTTGACTTGGAAGAGAGTGTAAGTCAACCAGTTCCACTCTTAATCTTCTGCTTGATTACCCTTATATGCTCATCCATTGTGGATAGAGACATAGGGCCAAGTCTCCTTCCGGAGAATCCATATAGCTTCAAGAAGCTCATCATCCTTTGTCTGTTAGCCGACTTCTTCATACTCTTTTGGATGATAGCTCTTGACTTTGCAGCTTCTTCCCTTAGCTTCTTCTTTGTTGTCTTTCTCTCCTTTACTAACTCAAGCTCAAGTTGTTTTAAATACTCAAACTCAACAAATTCATAGGATAAGGGAAGAAGTGCATCTGCCTGATAGAAGCCTGTGGCACTCAGGTAGTTGATCATTTTGATCCTATCTTCTTCTTTGTCTACCTGAGGTTCTTGTTGAACCACATCTTCTTGTACCGGGCTTTCTTGAACTGGGGAGAGAGTGGGAGTATGCTTATAGTGTCCTTTCTGTCTCTTCTCCTCTTTTAATTAGAGAAGTAACCTTGCATCTTCTTTTTCTTTCATCTTTCTTGACACTTCCATGTCAGCCAGTTCATTTAGTTGTTCTAAGGGAAGGGAAATGATTTCATCAATATCATAGTTCCTGGTATGCAGGTAGGTAATCCTGACTGCCCTTAACTCATCATCTTGAGTATTTGGTCTGGGGGCAGCCTTGATTGCAGCTTGCATAAAGCCTGAATACCCAGAGGAACTTTCTCCCCTTAGCTTTCTTTTCCTCTCTCTCTCTCTCTTCCTCCTCAATTTCCTCAGGAGTCAAAATCCTTTTCCCTTTGTCACCCACAGACCTTTGTGACTCAGGGTGGATAGAGGCCTGGCCTTCATTGCTTGGTGTAGCATCCATGCTCTGGCCAGAGAGAGGCTGAGAAACACCTTCACCAGCAGGTGTCTCAGAGGGTATGTGAATCTCTGCAGCTGTTGATGATGATGAGACAGGGGTCTGAGGTTCTGTCACTGGGCCTTCAGTCAAGGTTTCCCCTATGAACTAATCTTAGGGACCACCTCAACATCCAGTTGATCGATGACATTGCTTGATTGCCTAAGTCTCCTTCTTAAGCTGAACTCTGCAGTGATCCTGTCTTGGATTCTTTGAGCCAATCTGTCAGCTTGTCTTGAGTTGCTTGGATTGACAAGTAGCATATTGACTAGATCCAAACTTTCATAGAAGTTCAAGTTTTGAAAGTCAAATACTTCTTGTTGCCCTTGAACTCTGTGAAGAATAATGGCTCTTCTATCAGCATCATACCTCCACCTTATGATGTAGTTTGAAGTTCCTTGAGGTGGGGATGACACAGCCCTTGGTATACCTTCCTCAAAGAGACTTCTGATTATAGAGTCTATAGAGTCCACATTAATGTGAACTTGAGGGAGTTGCTGAGAATGCATAATTGCAAGTGAGGATGGTGAGTCCTCTATGTCCATTCTCTGTGAAGAACTCCCAGGTTCTATGGATGCAATAACTTTCTCCCCCTTTTTGGTAGCATCACCCACTTGCATAGGTGAGCTGGAGGATAAATCAATCACATCCATAGGTTCTTGTGTTCCTGGTTGAGCTCTTTTTAAAGGTCTCCCAACTAGTTTTTCCTTAAGATATGAAAACTGAAGTTGCTGATCATTTACCCTGTTGTGCAAGGTAGTCACCTGAGATTCAAGGTGACTGACCTTAGAGACTAAATAGGAGCATGTTTTAGACAGTTTTTGCACCTTTAGTCTCAAATTCCCCTCTTCTTCATCATAAGAATCATTAGGGGATGAGATGATTGGACCAAAGTCCTCTCTCTCACCACCAGCTTGAGGTTCTTTGCTGCTGGTTTTCCTCTGCTCACTAGCAATCTCAGTTGAGATGTCAGTGGACTGAGTTGCCATGGTTGAGGTCTTAATGATGTAATCACTTGCAGAAGTGAGAGCCTCTTCCATATGGACATCCTGAACAGGTTCAGAAGTATCCACCTGAGTTATAGGTGATTGATGTTGGCTAGACTGAAGAGACTCAGAAGTACTCATCTCTCTTTGAGTAGGGGAAGAGAAGAGAGACTCATGGTACTCACTGAATCCTAAGTCTTCATCAGTATAGAAGGATAGGTTGGGAATGGGTTGATTTAGATCTAAAGGTTGGGGATGGTAACTGTCCCCTGAAGGTTGTTCACTTGAGTGTTGAGACTTAAGGCTTAAGGCTGTTGGGCTTGTGAGCTCATCAAGGTGAGCATGAGGAACCTCATCCCTGATAGTTGAAGAGATGGGAGTGGTTTGCTCCTCAGGGGAAGTGGGAGCTCTAGTGTCCACTTCCTCCTGTAAAGGTGAGAATATGGGGACCTGCAAAGACTCAATAGCTTGAGCAGGGGTTCGTTTGGATTTTCTTTGGTAGGTGAGGGTTATTTGAGGCCTTTTTAGTGGTAAAGAAGTAAAAGGTGTGGGTTCAACACTAGCTTGTGTTGCTAGGTTGTCACCTTGAGCAATGAGCTCAAATATTTTGGGGACAAGGGCTATTTCTACCCCTGAGAAGCCTACAGTTGGCTTCTTCATGATTTTAAAGATGCCGGGCTTCATCTGTCCCAATTTAAGAATATTATTTGTTTCCCTCAACTGTGAGCCCAGTTCACAGTTGAGAATGTGTTGAACATATCTCGGAAACATGTAATACTCTAAGGAGTCCAAGTTTGCAAGTAAGTTGGTATAAACAAATTGAGAGTACCTGAACTTGACCCCTTGAACCATTTCATGCACTATGAAGGAGAGATCCTCAGGAATCTGGTCCGACCCTCCATGGTTGTTTGACAAGCTGTGAATAACCACATGGAGTAGGTATTTCCACTGGGATGAGACCTTCCCTTTCCTAAAGGTCTTTACAGAGAAATCTCCCTCATAGCCCATCTGCTCAAAGGAATGATTGACAGCTTCCTTTGGGAAGGACAACTCACCTTCTTCATCATCCAGCTGCAAATGAGTATTGATGATGGCCGGAGTGATGAAGATTGTCCTCCCTTGCATTGTGGCAGACAGTGCCTTCTCCCCATCCATAATGACCTCTTGGCAGGTCTTCCAGAATTCAAGCAGATGATCCTCATACAGAGTAGGATCAATGGTTAGGGAGGTGAAATAATTTGATAGAGTTAAGAATTGGCAAATCTCTGAGAAACTTTCATCTTTCTCAGAGCTTAACATAGCAACCTGGTTGTGTTGCCTGTGAAGTTGCATGGAGAAATCTGGGTTGTTTCTGCGGTTAAGGTTAACCATTTGAGAAGCTTAAGGTTGAAGAAAGGTAAAAAAAGCAAAGGCGGTTTTGGGAATTAGGTTTGAGGAATAGTGGAGTTGAAGAAGATAGTGAGGAAGAGGGAGAACCGTTGGGTATTTATGTGAAAAGGGATTTGAACCAAAGTAAATGAAAGAGGATAATCTTTGAAATCTGAAAGTCGGTCCCACCTCTGAAAAAGTAGTTTACTTTTGCTCAAAAAGTAGTTTTCTTGGAATTTGAAAAGCTTCCGAAGGTAAGATATCTTCAGAAGTTTTAATGAAAAAGCTTCCGAAGCTAAAATGACTTCGGAAGATTATCCTGAGAGTCTTGAAAATTTTGTTTCGGAAAAGAAATAAACACTTGAATGCTTTGTATATAAAACAACAAAGCTTCCGAGAGTTAATTTTGCTTCGGAAGAAAAAAGTCCTTAAAAACAAATAAGTGTTTGAGACAAGGATTTAAGCTTCGGAAGATAGATTTAGACTTCTTCCGAAGGTAAAATTTCTTAGACAATTATTTATTTTGAAGACATGATTTTCTTCCGAAGGTAAAAGTATATCTTCCGAAGGATCAAAAAATTTTCAAGAATCTAAGGAAAGTCTTCAAAAAGGATTTTATATCCAAAGAAAACATGAGCTTATGAATATGATGAACTAGACAACTTAGGACACACATATTTTAAGAAATACTTAGAATTAGTTTTAAGAAAAGATCTACTCAAAGTTAATCATCCCAATAGCTGATATTAGATATTTAAATCTCTTTTCATCAAAAGCTTTCGTAAACAAATCAGCATATTGTTCATCTGTATGAACTTTGACTAGTTTAATTAATCCTTTTTTATAGTTATCTCATATTAAATGATACCTGATATTGATGTGTTTGGTCCTTGAGTGCTGCACAGGGTTCTTAGTGATATAGATAGCACTATTGTTGTCTATGTGGATAGGAGTCTCCTTGAAGTTAAATCCATAGTCCAGCATCTGATATTGAATCCAAAGCACTTGAGCACAGCAACTTGCAGCAGCAATGTATTCAGCCTCAGCAGTTGATGCAGACACACATGATTGTTTCTTGCATTGCCATGAGACAACCCTTCCACCAAGGAATTGACATCCCCTAGATGTAGACTTTGCAGTCATGTTGCAACCACCATAATCACTATGTGTATAAGCATACAGATTAAAGTCAGGATTCTTTGGATACCATAAACCAAGTGTTGAAGCACCTTTGAGGTATCTTAAAATCCCTTTGACAGTGATAAGGTGAGACATCTTAGGGTTGGCTTGATATCTTGCACAAATACATGTAGCAAACATGATATCAGGCCTGCTAGCTGTAAGATACATGAGAGACCCAATCATAGCCCTGTATAAATGTTCATCTACACACTCCCCCTCAAGATCAGGTCCAAGGGAGTGGTTTCTGGCTATGGGTGTCTTAGCAATCTTACAATCAGTCATGTTGAACCTCTTGAGTATGTCCTGAACATACTTCGACTGACTTATGAAGATGCCATCTTCAACTTGCTTCACTTGAATTCCCAGAAAGAAATTGAGTTCTCCCATTGCACTCATTTCAAATCTGTCTTTCATCAGCTTCTCAAAGTCTTTGTAGAGCTTTGGATTAGTTGAACCAAAGATGATGTCATCTACATATACCTGAACTAGCAATAAGTCATTTCCTTGTCCTTTGATGAAGAGAGTTCCATCTATAGTACCTCTCCTGTATCTATGTTTACAAAGATACTCACATAATGTCTCATACCACTTCCTGGGTACCTGATGCAGCCCATAAAGAGCTTTGTCAAGCTTGCAGACATAATCAGGATGATTAGGGTCTACAAAACCAGGTGGCTGTTTTACATAAACCTCTTCATCAATCACTCCATACAGAAAAGCACATTTAACATCAAGTTGAATGACCTTGAAGTTCTTAGATGCAGCAAATGCCAGGAATATCCTAATAGCTTCTAATCTTGCTACAGGAGCAAAGACATCAGTGTAGTCAATCCCTTCTTCTTGTTTGTATCCTTGAACAACTAGTGTTGCCTTGTTCTTAATGATAATTCCTCTATCATCCTTCTTATTCCTAAAAACCCATTTGGTTCCAATGGTGGTCTTCCCATGAGGAAGAGGACAAAGGTTCCAAACTTTTTGCCTTTTGAATTGAAGCAACTCTTGTTGCATAGCTTCAACCCAACTTCCATCCTTTAGAGCTTCATCAACTTTCTTTGGCTCTATCTGGGATAAGAAACAAGAGTGAAGACAAACATTTGCTTCATGGGTTTGTCCTCTTGTTCTTACCCCTGTGACAACATTTCTAATGATGTTTGTGGTGGGGTGAGAACAATGCACTCATGCTTAGTAAAGAGCATGTTATGACTCTGATCACAAAATTGGGATACACTCAGAAGATTGTACCCAAGCTCCTTGACAAAGTTTACCTTTTCAATGCTGAGCTTACCATTTGTGACCTTACCCCTTCCAGAAATGTAACCACCTTCATCTCCTCCAAAAGCAACTGGTCCTCCATCAATTCTCGCAAAGTTATAGAGTAGTGACCTATTGCCTGTCATGTGCCTGGAACAGCCACTATCAGTGATCCAGACATTCCTGTTTGTCTTGAGCTGTTCATGCACAAAGAAAATGATTAGTTACATTTGGAAACCCAAGCCTTACTTGTCTTGGGCTCATTAAATATAATAGAAGGTAATACAACAGTAATAGATCCTATGGTTGTGCAAGAGGGATCTTGAGCTGTTGTTGATGGAGAAACTTCAGTCACTTGGTCTTTCTTAGACTTCCACACCACCTTTGGAGTCTTGGACTTGACCTTCAAAACCTTGGAAGCTTTTGGGACTTCACAAGTTTTGATGACTAAACCTTCGGAAGATTCTTCAGTCACTGCAACAGACTTCAGTGCTTCGGAAGAATTCCTTTCTTCCGAGACCAACTTTTCTTTCGAAGGTAATTTTCCATTTACCTTCTTCTTTGATTTGGAGCTTCCGAAGGAAACAGATTTTCCTTCCGAAGCTTGAATCTTCTTGAAACTCTTTGAAGTCTTTGTCTTGGTCATATGGAAAGTACTTTTAGGATTGTATGGACAATCCTTAGCAATGTGAGAGATACTTTCACACATGACACACAACATTTTCTTCTTCACAAGAGTTTCCTTATGAGAGCAAGACTGTCTTTGGTCACATCCCATCTCCACCTTCATCTTTGTAGATGCTGAGACAGTTCTTTTGGGCTGTGAACTGTTCTTGGTGTTTGATGGTCCAGGCTGTGCAGCAGTGGTACACAGCAGATCAGTCTTCTTTTTGGTACTTAGATGATTTGGACAAGAACCAAAACTCTTAGCTGAAGAGTTTTGGTTGATGTCTTCAGTCTTTACTACTTCAAACCCTGCAGAGATAAAAACTTGTTTATGCTTAGAGTCAAAAGTAGCCTTGATCTCTTGAGCCTTCTTTGCTTTTCTTTTGCTCTTCCTGATCAAGTTCTTTCTCTTTGACTTGGTCATCACAGTAGTCTTCTTCACCTCAGAAGGATAGTGACCCTTAGTAGAATCCTCCTCTTCACTCTTCTCAGAGGAATTCTTCACTATCTTTTCTTCATCCTCTTCACTTATAGGATCTATGAGAGGAAGCTCATCTTCACAAGTTCCACACCTAGGAGATCTTATAGACAAGATTGTGTGTGGAGGAGCTATCTCATTTGATCCCGGTCCCTGTCTATTTTGATAACACACTTTGTTGTGCAGGGATGAGGATATCATGTTCTTGATGGCCTCTTCTTCAAGAACACTCTTTTCTGCCCTGGCTTTGCTGATCACAAGTGCAGCCTGGCACTCAGTCAGATTGGTTTTGAGATCTTGGATTTGAGTCCTAAAATCTGTATGTTCATGTTTTAGAACTGAAATGGTTTTCTCTAAGTCCTCTATCTTTAGTTTATAATCATTTTCAGACTTTCTAAAATAAGATTTTAAAATGTTTAAGGACTCAAGATCAGATCTCATCTCCAAGTTATAGGACCTATATCTGTTAACTTTAGCAATGCATTCAGGAGTACAGAGATGTTCCAATACCTTGGCTTCATCATGATCTGCCATTAGTGCTTGGTTTGGAGAAGCATCTTCCACCTGAAAACTCCAGTCAAAGCCTCCTTCTTCAACAGCAACAGCAGCTTGTTGCTTTGGCTTCTCATTCTGCGGGGCTTTTTCAGTGTAGTTTGGTCTGGTTTGTGCTTGGCCACCATTTGTTTTAGGTGCCTTACACTCTCTAGCAAAGTGGCCCATCAAGTTACAGTTGTAACACTTGACTTTGCTTTTATCCAAGCCAAACTTTCCATTGGTTGCATTGCTTAGAAACCTCCTTCCAGTTCTCTTGTAAAACTTCTTAGCTCTATGAGTGAGAAGAGCCATTTGCTGAACTATTTCCGTATATTCCAGGTCATCTGGATGGATACAATCCAGGTCTTCAAGAGTGAAAAGAGAGTTACCACAACTTTCATCAGAAGACACAAAAGCTTGAGAAGAGCTTGTCTATTGGAATGGGCTTCCTTGAGTGTAGTTCTCCCTGGGTGTCTCTGGGAAGGTGATGAAAGGACCATTTGGTGATTTGTCAGGGTAGCATATGAGATGATGTTGGGGTTCTATGCTATCCCTTTCAACCATATGCAGGGCTGAACTCATTTGATTGTTGGAGTTGCCAGATTAACCTTGCATGTTCATCTCCATCTGGTAGCCACTGAGAATCCCATATAACTCTGTTAGAGTAAGAGTTTTGAGATTTTCAGTCCTCTTGATCACCACACAGTAGTGTGTCCATTGCCTAGAAAGTGAGGACATGAACTTCCTTACAATGTCTCTGTTTTCAAGAAGAACTCCTCCATCCACAAGGGTATCCACTATCTCAACATACCTGAAGTATTGCTGAGTCATGGTTTCACCTGTTTTGAAGGTGAATTTTTAAACTGCTGCTTTAGGAGATCCTTCTTGTTCTCCTTGGCTTCAGAGGAGCCTTCATACATCAGTTTTAGTGCATCCCACAGCTGTTTAGCTGTTTTGCACTTCTTGAAACCTCTGTACACAGAGTTTGGAAGGGCAGTTTGAAGAGCAGTCATGGCCTTTCTATCAATCTCTACTCTCTTCCTATCTTCATCAGAGTAGTTAGCCACATCTTTGGGAATCATACCAGCACTAGTAGCAGAAGGAGTGCTGGGTATGAAAGGTCCATTTTCAATAGATTCCCACATTCTTGAGTCTAGAGACCTGATGAAACCTTCCATTCTCATACACCAGGTATCAAAGTCATCAAGAGTGATCAGTGGGGATTTGTGTGTGTGAGGGATCTTAAGATGGTGAGATCTTATATCAAGAGCCTGAAATGCTCTGATACCAATTGCTTGACCGGTTAAGGGCTTAACAATTACAACACAACAACACAAAGAGGAGATTAACCAAACTTGATCAAACAGTAAACTGGAATAACCAAGATAATGATACAAAGAACACAAGTAATAATAAAGAGACAGAACAAGAGATTTGGGTTTCAAGGATGCAATATATTGCTTTCTCAAGTTCTATTACAAGTGTTACAAAGCATAAAGAAAGATACTAGAACAAGGAATACTTATACTACAACCTACAGCCGGCTATACTTTGAAAGCCAGCTGGATACAATTGACTAGACACAAACAAAATCAATTGTAGAATCAAAAGGCATATCTGCCTTTTGACCTTGTGATTATGACATGCCATAGCTCACATCCTTATCTATTACAAAAAGGATAAAGTACATAAAGTAGAAGGTTACAGACTCAAGACCTCAATATACAGTTACCAAAAGCATGGACCTTTTCACCAACTCATGTAAGTTGGTGACTTTACAGAGATGCAGCGGAAAGGTGTCCAGCTTTATGCAACAGTACATCAGATAAAGCATGTTACTAAAAGTCTTCGGAAGAAATATGTCTTCATATGATGAAGCTTCGGAAGACTTTGTCTCTAAGGCTTCGGAAGACTTCATATTTTGCTTCGGAAGATATTGGTCTTCGCTTCGGAAGACTTTACACTTAGAATATTTCAAGTGCATGGTGTAAAACGTCCGAAGCAATTCTACTTTAGTACTTAGTGCATTACTTGCAGAGAGACTTTGGATGTTTTGGTTTGCATCAGACTTAAAGGAATCCTTACATTTTTTCTCTCGGAATACGTTAAGTTGTATTTGGAAGAATATTATGTCTTCGAATCTAATAACTACTTCTAAGTCATTTACCTTTGGAAGAAATTCTAATATATCTTCTGAAACTTAAATATGCTTCTAAGTACTTATATGTTTTGAAGGACAATTTTATTCCGAAAGGAATTAAGCCTCAGAAGCTTTACTCTCTTACGAATCAAACTTCTGAGATTTAATATCTTCCAAAACCAAATATATCTATTGATGTAAAAATAGTCTTTTTCTAAAGCTAATTTTTATTAAGCTAAGGAATATCTTCCGAAGTCAAATTGGCTTCGAAAGTTTTTCTCAAAACTTCCAAAGACATATTACCTTCAGAAGATTTTCTACTTCCATGAAAACTACCTTTTGGGCACTTTTTTAAGAGGTGAGACCGACATCCAGATTTTAAAGTTTATCCTTTTGAATTAACTTTTTCCAAATCCAGTTCATATAAATATATCTTTAATGGTTCCCCCTCATTCACTTTCCTCTTCTTCTGCAAAAGTTCATAACCTAAACTCACTCACAAATTGCTTTTGCTCTTATCTTTCTTCACATCAAAGCTACTCTAAAATGTCCAACCCTGATCCCTTAATCCAACCTGATTTTTCCATGTAGTTACACAGGCAACATAATCAAGTTGGTCTGTTAACATCTGAAAAAGATCCAATTTTAGCAGATGTTGTCGTTTCCTAGCTCTTTCATACTAGCTCACTGCACTCACAATCGACCCTACATGGTACGAAGATCAACTATTAATATTCTAGAGGACCTGCCAATAGCTCATCTTGGATGGTGAAAGTTACCATCCTCAGCCTTTAGACCTCAACCAACCAATCCCATACCTTGATGTCTATGATAATGAAGATATAGGATTCAGTAAGTACCACGAGTCTCTCTTCTCCACCCTTGCCCAAGGAGAGATGAGTGCTCATGAATCACCCATATCCAGCCCACATCATTCAACCCAAACTAAGGTAGACCTCTCTGAATCTATTCAAGAAGTCCATATAGAATAGGCTCTCACTTCTTCAAGTGATTACATTATTAACACCTCAACCATTGTAACCCAGCCCATTAACACTTCTCTTTAAGATGTCATGGTGTAGGGGAAATCCAGCAGCCAAGAACTCCATGCCGGTAGTGAGAAAGAAGACTTTGGTCCTATTATCTCATCCCCCCCCTTATGATTCTACTGATGAAGATGAGGGGAGTCTGCAACTAAAGGTGCAAAAACTGTCAAGAACATACACTTATATAATTTCAAAGGTGAGTCACCTAGAATCTCAGGTGGGTAACTTACAAAGAAGGGTCAATGACCAGCAACTTGAGATCACCGATCTCAAGGGCAGGTTAGCTGAGAGACCGCTATGGAGAACTCATCTAGGCCCACAAGAACCTATGGATGTGGTGGACCTAACCCTTAGCGCGCATGTACAAGAGGGTGTTGCTACCAAAAAGGGATAGAAAGTCCTACCTACAATCACAAAACTTGGGAGTTCCTCCTATAGCATGGACATGGAGGATTCACCACCCTCACTTGCAGTTGGCCATACTCAACAACCTCCTCAGGTCCACATTAATATGGATTTACTTATTCAAAGTTTGTTTGAGGAGGGTATACCAAGGGCAATACCTACTCCATCTCACCCTACTGAGAATCCAATAGTGGGATGGAGGTATGATGCTAAAAGGACAGCCTTGGTAATCTATAGGTCCCAAGGAAAACAAAAAATCTTCAACTTCTACAACTTGAGATACTATGAGATCACCTATCTAGTTGACCTCCCACTTGCCAACCAAAGTCAAAGTAGGCAAGTTACAAGGTTAACTGATAGGATTTAATACAGGGTGCTCTAAGAGTTCAAGAGGATAACCAAGATATATAGATAAAGGCTAGCACGCAAGATTGTTGGTCAACTGGAATTTAAGGTGGACCCTAAGATTAGCTTCGAAGGAGAAACCTTGGTTGAAGGACCAGTAGTTGAGCCTATGAACATTAAGATGGAAACTACTTCAATTGAGCATTACCCATACTGAGGCACAAGCTCGTGAGGGTATCTCAGAGCCTCTCTCTGACTAGAGCTTGAGTGTAACACCAAGCAATAAAGGCTAAAGCTCTCTCCAACCTGAGTCATACAGGCCTATGTGTGATAAAGGGAAGAGGAATTTGACCACTGAGGAGATTGAGGAAGATGAAATAGAGAGAGAGATAAAGAGGAAGCTAAGGGGAGAGAGTTCAAGTGAGACCCCTAGCGTCATGGAAGCTGCAATCAGGGCTTCCCCCAAGCCAAACACTCAAGATGATGAGTTAAAGGCAGCCAGATTGAACTATCTAGAGATAAAAAACTACAACATCAATGAACTCATCTCTCTTCCATTAGAGCATCTGAATGAACCTACTTACAATGAGTTGTCAAAGGAGAGAAAGGAGGCTGAGGATGCTGAATTGATCATCAAAATCAAGGAAGAAAGGACTATTCTCTCCCTATAAACAAATTTTCAATTTAGTATATCCCTTTTATCTTGGAGTAGTGTAATGGGAACTTTTTTCTTATTTTCCTTGTAGTTTATGTCATTAAATAACCAAGACCATCATCTTTAGCATTTTGCCACCCTTTCCAAATAATCCATACCCCATACCCAAGCCACGTTACAACCCATCAAGTGCCTGATTGTAAGCAATACATTTAGAGGTTGATGCAACCAAAGAACAACTAGAGCTCTCAGCAAGCACATGTGAAGTACAGTGAAATATGATAAGTATTAAATCTTTTGAAGCCAAAAGACCAAATCTTCCAAATCCAAAGACGAAGTCTTCCGAAGCTTCAAAGACAAAGTTTTTCAAAGCCAAAGATTGATTTCTTCCGAAGACAAAGAAGACATGCTTTCTCTAAATCACCTTATAACAAAAGCTAAACAATTTTCCACTGCTACGTTTGATGAGACTCAAATATATATGAGTTGGTGAAAAGTCCATACTTTTGTCAAACTTTAGATTAAGGCCTTTTGTCTATAACTTTCTGTTAGGATTCCTATAAGTCTGATGCAGCCAAAACATCCAAAGTCTCTCTGCATGCATGCACTGAAGAACAGAAGTAGAAATGCTACAGAAGTTTTACACAATGCAGTAGAAATATTCTAAGTGTAAAATCTTCCGAAGCCAAGACCAACATCTTCCAAAGCCAAAAGTGAAGTCTTCGAAGCTTCAAAGACAAAGTCTTCCAAAGCCAAAGAGTGAAGACAGATTTTTTCCGGAGACTTTTAGAGATATGCCTTTATCTGATGTACTTTACCATAAAGCTAGACCACTTTTCCGCTGCAACTCTGTAAAGTCACCAACTTACGTGAGTTGGTGAATAGGTCCATGCTTTTGTAACTATACATTGAGGTCTTGAGTCCATGCTTTCTACTTTATGTACTTTTATCCTTTTTGTAATATATTAGGATGTGAGCTGTGGCATGTCAAAGTCATTAGTCAAAAGGCAAATCTGCCTTTTGACTACATTTGATTTTGTAGTTATCTAGTCAATTGTATCTAGCTGGCCTTCAAAGTATGGCCGGCTGTAGGATGTAGTATATGTATCTCAAGTACTTGTAACTTTTATCTTATGCTTTGTAACATTTGTAATAGAACTTGAGAAGCAATATACAACATTCTTGAAAACCAATTACTTGTGTTGTTTGCAATCTTGTTCTGTCTCATATTTACATGTGTTCTTAGCATCTTTCATTAACAAGATAACCAGTTCCCTATTTGATCTATTAAGTGTCTTAAGAAACTCTCTTCATTGTGTTGTTATGTTGTAAGTGCATACCCTTCACCGGCCCTGCTTTTGGTATCACAGGATTTCAGGTTCTTGATATAAGATCTCACCATCTTAAGATCCCTCACACATAAAAAATACTTAACAACTCAAATGGCAGCTATTACCAAATTTGATATGGAAACTGGAACTATGACATAGTCTCCAATGATCACTCCTGAAGACTTTGATAGTTGGTGTTAAAGAATGGAAGGCTTCATCAAGTCTCAAGACTCCAGGATGTGGGACTCTGTTGTTGAAGGACCTTACATACGAAGCACCACTTCTGCTACTGGTGGTGGTATGTTTCCTAAGGTTGTGGCTGATTACTCTGAAGCAGACAGGAAGAGAATAGAGATTGATCAGAAAGCCATGATAACCCTTCAAACTGCTCTTCCAAACTCCATCTACAGAGTCTTCAAGAAGTGCAAAACTGCCAAGCAACTATGGGAAGCACTGAAGCTGATGTATGAGGTGTCTATTGAAGCAAAAGAGAACAAGAAGGATCTCCTAAAGCAACAGTTTGAAAACTTCACCTTTAATGTAAGTGAAACCATGACTCAACAATACTTTAGGTATGTTGAGATTGTGGATACTCTAATGGATGTCTGAGTAACTCTTGAGAACAGAGACATTGTAAGGAAGTTTATGTCTTCTCTTTCTAGACAATGGACACATTACTGTGTTGTCATCAAGAGGACTGAGAACCTTAAGACTCTTACTCTCACAGAGTTGTATGGTATTCTGTTGGAGCACATATTGTCATATATAGTGTGTCCGTCGCGTGACAAATAGTCTAGGCTTAATGTAATACACCTGATAGGTTGTAAACACATGAAACTGAGTCATTCGCAGGAGCATATGCGAATGGGACTCAGTCGTACGACTGAGCCATGCTAATGGACCAGTCGTGCGACTGAGAGATGCTATTAGGCCATTCGTAAGACTGAACTGTATATACATGTGTACCTAGTTTCTGAGCTTAATGTAATATGTATTTATTGTCTTACACATATGTAATTGAATGGGTACTTAATGAAATACAAATGTGGTTGTGCTTATAATGTTTATTATTTCATTGTTTAGTAGTTTAACGTTTATTGAACTGACTATATAGGTTTGTGGTTGTTTGAATGAATCTTGATAATGTAATGATTAATAAATATATTCACACTCAGTAATATGAAGTTCTCATGCGAATGGCCCATGCTAATGGACCATACGCATGAACAACTTCATGCGAATGACTTAGTCGCACGACTGAACCAGGAGAGTGGATCAGTCGCGCTAGTGTAACATGAGATTGACTCAGTCGCACGATTGAACACTCAGTCGCACGAATGGATCAACCGTATGGCTCAATCGCACGACTGAACCATGCTAATGGTTCAGTCGCCCGAATGAGAAACCCTAACCTATAAATACCACTTAATTCGTGGAAAAACGTAACAATTCAGATCACTTCGACTACAGACGTACCCTAGCCGTCCAGAGACCTCTAAGAACTTGTTCCAAGTTCACAGATTGCACTAGATCGATTCCATATCGTTCTTAACGTTTAGATTCAATCCATAATTGATTCTACGTGCGCTCTCACTGACTGGATCGCCAATCAAATAGGCTTCCACACTATTTGATTCGGTATACACGTTAACCAGTTAGTATTTTGTTTAGTACACGATCCTAACAAGTGGTATCAGAGCTTGAGCTCCTGAATACGTGTGATTCAATCGTTTTTGATACAAAAATTGTGTTTTTCACTAAAAAACGCAATCTTTTCGTGTCAAACGGTGTCTTAGACGTGTCCTGCTCGTAAAGTTTAGTTTTTCCGGCATACGACAATTAGGGTTAGTGAAAATTCGTGTTTTTACGGCCAAAACACCTTAAACCTACAAATTTTCGAAATCCAACAGCTTCAGTCGCACGATTGACTCAATCGCATGACTAGATACATTCGCATCCCTCATACGCACGATTGGAGTCATTCGTATCTTCATTCATACGACTGAGCAGTCTATTCGCATTGTTCATTCGTCCGACTGAGCCATCCGCATTAGTTTAGTCACACGATTGAACCATTCGTATTGTTCAATCGCACGAATAGCCCAATCGCACACCTTCATTCGCACAAGCGAAACAGTTTGTTCCAAACACTAAAGTTAATCGCAATGGAGGACCAATACTCAGCATTCACAGCAGGGAGAGACTCACGTATTCAGAATTTACTGCTACTAGAGAGTGAAGTAGGGAATCATAACAAACCCACTAAGCTAATCACGTTAGATGAATTCCCACACTGGAATCAACGTTTTGAGATCTACTTAAATGGAGTAGATCCCAATATGTGGGAAGCAATTGAGACTGGGTATAGTATGCCAGTAGGTGCTGATGGAGTCAAACTTACACTAGGTGGCATGACTGTTGGACAAAAGGTCAAGTACAATGCTGAAAAGAGAGTTTATGCACTGCTTACTCAGTCAACTCCTAAGGACATCTTCCATCAATTTTCTGAGAACAAGCAAGCAAAGAAGCTGTGGGATGCGTTAGAAAAACAGTATGACAAGAATGCGTCTTTAAAAGCTATAAAGGCTAAAGAGTTGAAGAAGGAGTTCGACAACTTCTCGTCGATGGGTAATGAGAGCTTGGATGACGTCATCGATCGGTTCTACCACTTGATGAGTGAGCTGCACACTCATGGAGTCACAATGACCATGGAGGACAAGGTGTCAAACTTTGCAGATTGATTGCTAGACAAGTGGGCTTCTTTTGTCTCTAATCTTAGACAGAATGGTATGCTAGCGAAGTTGGATATAAATGAATTCCTTCTGAAGCTGAGAGAGGAAGCATTAAGGATGAAATACAGAGCTTAAAAGTCCTCTTATACTCAGAATCAGGCACTGTACAACGCGACTCCACAAGCCAAAACGTCTGGAGCACCACTTCAGACAACTTTTTTGTCAAGTTCAGCTGGTCCTTCTCAAGCCTCTACTTCAGGGTCAGAAACGTTAGGGTCGTCTGGTACCCAATACATTGCATCTAAAGCAAATGCTACAAAACTGAAGACCAAGAATCTCGGTAATGTGATAGTAGAAGTAGCAAGAGAGCACATGGATCTCTTAGAAGCTGTAGTCCATTCCTATGATGGACTAGTTGCTGGGAGAATTGGGAACTGCCATCTGGCAGACGAGGACTACGAGGAGGTAGATGAGACAGAGCTGGAAAGGATGGATATAATGTGGGCCTTAGCAAGTGCTATCTGGAGAGCTAAGAAGTTTGTCAAGAAGACCGGACAAAACTTGGTTGCAACTAAGGACACTACCTTTGGTTTAGACAAGACCAAGGTGACCTGTTTCAACTGTGGAGAAAAGGGGCACTTCAAACGAGAGTGTGTGAAGCCTGAGAAAACTGGAAACGGGAATCCATTCTCGTCCTTCACTCGTCAAGATAAGCCAACTAGCAGTCCTACTTCATCAAGCAAGGATCCTAAAGCCTTGAATGCCCATGATGACGAGGGACAGGACTAGAGCTTTCAGTTTGTCTCTTCGGGGGAATCCAACATTGCTAGTGTTGAAGATTTAGATGATGATTCAGCTAGTGAAGGAGATATTGCAGTGGAACTCGTGATGTCAAACACTGAAGAGACTGCAACTGTGGTCAATTACATGCCTGAAGAAGGGACAACTACAACAACGTCAGAATCACCAGAACCAAAAACACAAGACTCTGCTTTGATGGCTGATTCATCAGAACCTTCTCAGGTAAGTACCACTGACCAACTTTTCAATAATCATGCTTGTTCTGATTGTAATAAATTTAGGGAGAGCATTGACTTGAAATTTGCTAGGTTATAAGATCATAATGATTGCTTAGTAAAGGATTTGCAACTGTGCACTGAAGCTAACAGAGTTTTAAAACAAAATGAGCATAGTTACAAAGAAAAGATAGACCTATTGAACAAACAGCTTAGGGAAACAAAAGTACAAGAAGCATTGTAGGCGACTTGTATGCTATGTGGTTACTGGTGACTACTCAAGATTTTCCTGGGTAATGTTTCTGAAATCCAAATCAGAAACATTTGAGTCTTTCAAGGAATTAGTAACTACACTAGAGTCTCTCTACAAGCTGAAGGTAAGACAGGTACGCTCAGACAATGGAACCGAGTTCAAGAATCGTTGGATGGAGGCTTACTGCAAGGAAAAGGGAATCGTGCACCAGTTCACTTCTGCCTACACGCCTTAGATGAATGGCGTTGCTGAGAGAAAGAATCGCAGCTTGATAGAGACAGCACGGACGATGTTAGCAGACTCGAAACTGCCTATCCAATTCTGGAATGAGGCAGTGGCAAATGCGTGTTACACGTTAAATCGAGTTCTGGTAGTTAAACGCCATGGCAAGACGTGTTACGAGTTACTACAACAACGTAAACCTAATCTAGTGTATCTCGAACCGTTTGGCGCACCGTGCACCCTACTGAAGAAGACTTAGGAGGGAAAATTCTGCGAGAAGGCTGAAGAAGGTATCTTCCTAGGATACAACATACCGAACAAGAGAGATTACAACAACTCAATGCGTCTAGTTGAAGTGTGGTGTAACGTGGATGTTCAAAGATACACCACCCCACATGCTGGAAAAGGACCCGCCTTCTTTTTCGACTATGATGGATTCTTCAAGCCTTTCAACATACCTCTCTCCACTTCTAACGAAGAGTTAGCAACCAAGATGATGTATGATGTCTTGAACTCACCGTCAGTAGATTCAACATCATTTGTTTCACAAGGTGACTCGTCTCACCACTCAGGGGGAGCACTCGAAGTAAGAGATTCCTCCTCAGAAGATGAAGCTGTGGAAAATGACAAGAACAATCAGGAGGAACAGGTTCCAATTCCTGCAAGTCCACAAGCATCTAACAGTGATGCCTCTGCGTCTTTGGGACCTCAAACTCCTACTGCTTTAGATACAGAACCAAACGTTCATAACCTTGACTCTGAGATAGTTGTTCCCACCACTCCAGGATCACGCTTAAATGTCTATCATCCTCTGGACAATGTCACTGGAGATGTCAGATTAGGAGTGCAGACAAGAAATCAGCTATATTCAGCTGATTATGCCTCGGTAATGGAAAAAGGATACCTTCACGATAGTGTATATCATTGTTTTATGTCTCAGTTTGAGCCAAAATACGTCAGTGAAGCCCTGAATGATGAGGCATGGGTGAGAACTTCAGTCCAAGAAGTTAGGTGTATGGACTCTGGTGGATAGACCTAAAGGCTCTAAGGTCATTGGCACCAAATGGGTCTTGAAATGCAAAAAAGATGACCAAGGCGTCATCATCAGGAACAAGGCTCGACTTGTAGTTCATGGATTTCGACAAGTCGAGGGAATAGATTACAATGAAGTGTTTGCACCCGTGGCAAGAATGGAAGCCATCCACATCTTCCTTTCCTATGCATCGTATATGAAGATTAAAGTTTATCAATTGGATGTGAAGAGTGCATTCCTTCATGGTGAAATCCGAGACACAGTGTACGTCAGTCAACCCGAGGGATTTTAAGATACATATCATCGGGACAGGGTTTACAAACTCGACAAGGCTTTATACGGGCTTCATCAAGCCCCAAGGGCCTGGTATGAGAAACTCTCGACTCACCTTGTGAAACACGGCTTTCGCAGAGGTGTTATTGGTTGCACACTGATTATCAAAGAGAAAGATGGTGATTTACGGCTTGTTCAAATCTATGTTGATGACATCATCTTCGGGTCAAAGAACGAAGAATTATGTAAAGAGTTTGAAGCAGTAATGAAGGCTGAATTTGAGATGAGTGCCATGGGAGAGATGAAGTTCTTTCTCGGGTTACAGGTGGATCAGACACCAAAGGGAATATTCCTACATCAGACCAAGTATGTAGGAGATAATCTCAGTCGGTTTGACATGGAGAATGCTTCTGCAGCTGGGACTCCACTTGATACAAACCATGATGTAGCACCCAATGAGAATGGTGATCTGGTCAATGCCACCATGTACCGAGGAATGATTGGATCTCTCATGTATCTCACTGCCTCAAGAGCTGATATCATGTATGCTACATGTCTATGTTCAAGATATCAGGCAAAGCCAAAAGTTAACCATCTGATAGGGGTCAAAAGGATATTCCGTTATCTGAAGGGTACTCCAACACTTGGGTTGTGGTATCCTCATGATGATGACTTCGAGCTTACGGCGTATAGTGACTCAGATTATGGTGGCTGCAAGATGAACTACAAGTCTACATCAGCGGGATGTCAATTATTTGGAAGAAGATTAGTGACTTGGCAGTGTAAGAAGCAGACCTCGATTTCTTTGTCAACTTGTGAAGCCGAATATGTTGCTGCCGCAAGTTGCTGTTCACAAATCATATGGATAAAACAGCAAATGCGGGACTACGGTTTGAATTTCTCTTCTACTCCTATTTTTGTTGATAACTCTGTTGCAATTGCAGTAACTAAAAATCCGGTACAACATCCTAAGACTAAACACATCGGCATAAAATATCACTTTATACGTGACTGCTTTGAAAAGAATCTAATCGATGTGGTAAAAATAAACACTGATTTTCAACACGCTGACCTCTATACAAAGGCTTTTGACAAACCACGTTTTCTATAATTGTTAGAGGTCAACGGCGTTAAAAAGAAAAGGGATGTAATTCCAGAAGATGACCATGTTTAGTCCGATACTTATAGTCAATTTTTTTTCTTTTATTTTATTTTATTTTATTTATCTTAATTTAGGTTTTAAATTAAATTGATGTTTTTCCTCGCCTATTAAAATCCTAAAACCGCATCTCGTTTATGGTTTTAGAATTTTAGGGGGAGAATAGGTTTAATTAACAACATTAAAAAAAACGAGGGAGAAGGAGAGGCTAGCTGATAGAAATCAGATCGTATTTTGTGATACCGATTCAAAAAGTTTGGAAGATGATAGTACACAGGAACAAACCATTTGGGATTTTTAAAAGTTTAAATTGTATTAGATGCAAAGTTTAATGTATAAGTCTGCGTAGTCTGAGCAATATAAAAGGAAAAATGATAGTAAAACTTGTTACTACTAAGGTAACAAAAAGAAAGTAGACCTAGAGGTTGCTAGACCACAGATGATGTGTCGGTAGATTCAACACAATAGATGATTAGACCTTGTTGGTGATCTCACGAACAAACTAAGTTGTTCAACAAGTTGTGGGTTATCATCTTATCCCTGGTTACCACAATCAACAAAATTCCAATAAGGGGTGACGAGCAGAATAAACGCAGCAAATGTGTGCGTATGACCAAAATATGAGAAAAAGCACATGATGAAAAAATGCAAAAGAAATCAAACTAATAACCTATGTTGTTGGTGAGATCTGTGCAAAAAGAATAAAAGTGCTCAAACAAGAAGATAGGTTATGTGCCTCTCTGCTGTGCGATGGCACTGACCTGAGGATAAGCATAACCTATATATTCTAGAAATCATTGTTGTTTGCCGCCTCTCTGCTGTGTGATGGCACTGACCTGAGGCTTGGCTTCTCTTTGAAAGCTCTAAGAATAGTTTCTTCTTGAATACTACCTTGAGACCGCTCAAAAATCTCCTGAGAAATGTTGATTACCATATAAGCGTGGGATCCACAAAAGCTTGTTGAATTAATTAAACCTTAAACTATCACCAATTTGTGTCAAAAGTCTATGGATGGATTTAAGAGGACAAGTATATTGATAATCATCGTGGCTACAATTCTTGAAAGTCCAAATCAATGTGGGGATCTAATAGTACCAGTATGATTTCCTAAATTTGCTAAAGACTCTAGATGAAAAACAAGAATAGGGCATCAAAAGGTTTTTGATAACATGTCCCGAATGATTTGACTTTTCTGTATGATTCCAAATTGAATTGGTCCATGTATGGTCAAAATGGATTGAAGCTGCTTTTTCAGGAAATGAAATCATGAGATTTATATCTTAGGATGTAACCCTCACAAAACCACAAAAACATGTCTTAGTTTTGTTTTTTAGTTTTAGTTCTTTTATTTTGTTTAATTTTTTTCAATTTAGTGTGTTAAACATCGGACTATGCCATGGAATTCAATCGGGGACTTAATCAAGTTAAAAGGATCACGTCTGAGGTGACCACACACATTTTCAAATGTCATCTGAGCCACATCTGAGGTGACAAAGTGTTTTAAAAAGATCACGTCTGAGGTGGTCAAAAGTTTTTCAAGTTAAAATGATCATGTCTGAGATGATCAAATGCTCATAAAGTTTAATCAAAAGTTAAAAGAGGTTTAAGTGAAGAATGGACATGAGTATGGACCATTCAACCGAATGGCTTATCAAAATGAGCCATTCGACCGAATGAGAGTGTGCGAATGAGTTAGTCGCCCGACTGAACTCCAGTCGGCCGACTGAATGTAATTGACTGAGCCAATCGCACGACTGAGGTCCATTCACCCGAATGAACCAAGCGAATGGGTACAGTAGGCCGATTGAAATCAGATTTATTATAAATAAGGCCACAGTCGATCGCATTCGACTCATCACCCCCTAATCGCCTTCATTTCGCACAGACTACCGTTACCCTGCCCAAATTTCATTAGATCAAAATTTCCGACTCCTATTGATATTCTGACGATTGTGGATTGTTATACAGGTACAATATGATGATATCTCACTGAAATCGGATGGAATGGTGCCCTAATTTTAAGAATCTTGACACACACACGAACCGAACCACTTACTGGACAAATAACCTAATCAAACCAAGTAAAATGTTAAAATTAAAGTTATTAGGTTATTAGTTAAGTGATTGTGAATATAAAGAACCATTACACGATGTCTAATTTAAAGTTTTGGTTTAAAATTCAAATCTCAGTCGACCGAACAGTGGGTCATGCGACTGGACGCCAGGATGAACTCCAATCGCACGATTGATCTGGTCGAATGGCTCAATCGGCCGAATGGATCATACGAATGAGCTCAGTCGGCCAACTGAACCAATCGCAGGCTCAGTCACCCGATTGAACTCAGTCGCCTACTTAGTCACCCGATTGAATCCACTTGCATGCCAAGTCAACCGACTGAACACAGTCGCATGGTTCAATCGCATGAATGAAGCAGAATGAATTCAACCAAGTTAATTAAGATTGATTTGTTTCGTGTGGTTATCTTATGTCTACGTGTCTTGTGTTACAGATTGATGGCTGATAGATGGTCTATCAACCCCAAGCACAACATCTGTGCTCACTTAGATTCCACGACTCGGAATGGTGCCGAGTTTGCAGGGATCATCGCTTTCCTTAAGCGATCCAGGATCTATCGGGCCATTTCTACACCATGCACCCCTTACAGGTCTATACAACAGGCCTTTTGGGAGAATGCATCGGTTGATCGATCACATGAGCCGTACCGCATAAGGAGTTCAATCTTTGGTTTGGATATAGAGATCTCCGCTGAAGACATTCAGCAGGTACTTGGGTTGGGAGATGATACAGCCCACCCCACTAGACTTCACCCACTGATGGTGAGAGGGTGCTTCATGAGGATGAAGTACGCTGAGGATATCAACGCAGGGGTGCTCAACAAGAGCAACATGTGTCCCCAGTACAAGTACTTGGCACACACCATCTTCAAGTGCTTAGCTTCACGAAGGGGTGGGTTTGATGACCTTTCAGACCAGATACAAAATGCCTACGTGGCACTGGTGCTGAACCACCCTTTCAGCTTTTCTAGCATGATCTTCTCTTATCTGATAGAGAACTTGGAGGCGAAGGCCAAAGAGGGTTTCTGCATGTACCCTAGGTTCTTACAGTTGATCTTTGATGAGAAGTTGCCCACACTTCCAAAGGAGAGCTACGACGCTGTCGCATTAGAGATTATGGATGATACGACGCTGGGTCGTATGAAGGTTTACCGGGGAGAGCAGGTCAAGCCCCCGGTAAAGAGACTCATAGGCTATCTGGCCGAGGTGGACTATGTGGCGTCGGGGAGGCGTAAATGGCGTCACGTAGACAGTGATTCGGAAGTTGAGCAGCTAGAGCTCCCAGACGATGATTCAGACGACGATAATAGCGGTGATAGTGGAGATGCAGGGCCCACTCAAGCGAGGGCCCCCACTGCTTATATAGTATCTCCAACACCCAGCCACGGGGAGATAGAGGCTGCAGGGTTCCATCAGGATTTCCAACCTGATGAGGAGGAGGAGTCTGACGAGGAGCCCCTAACCCGCACTGTGGGGAGCCGGGTAGTTGCCACCGACCGAGGAATTCGGGAGGTTGGTGGACGCCCTAGCGAATCTGGGGAGTCTAACACTGATCCTAATATGCTCCTGATCAGTCTAGCAGTGTTCCAGGGGGAGCATCCACCTCGAAGGGATCGAGGAAGAAAAGGATGGCTCAGCCCCACGGGTTGAAGAAGAAGAAGAGAAGGTTGACCTTCATCACCACCACCACTACTACCTCCACCTCCACCACTCCACCTACTACCACCACTCCACCCACTACCACACTCTCTACCATCACTACCACACCATCTACCACTACTACTACACCACCCACCACTACTACCATACAACCAACCATTACTACCACATCTCCAATCTCCACTACTACAGCCATACGTCCACCAGTTATACTTATACGTCCACCCATCTTTACCACAGCTACCACCACTACCACCACCCATCGAGCCGGGACTTCATCACAGGTCCCACTGAGTTTTGGATCCTCTATGCCTTCCATTGGGTTAGAGGAGCAGCTGGCCAATCTAAACCGGATTGTGCTTGAGCTGCTGCTACTGATGAGGGAGAAATCATTCATGATCTTACTAATGAGCAACTGGCCAAAATGTTAAAACTCAATCCTGATGAGATTATCAAGGACGCTCCAACCTTTGAAGCAACCAGTGACGACGAGCTGAACGATATTAATGAGATCGAGATTGAGGATTCACTGCAGAGCACTATCTAGAGTATGCTGACAAAGAGGGAAATATGGTTCCCAACCTGGGTGATTCCTTGGTCAGTGATTCATTTGACATACTGGACAAAATGGAGCAAGTGTCCGAGAAGAGTGCGGAACAAGCCCAAGCCTCAGACGCCGATGTCAACATCCGAAAGGCTGAATGGGCTGCATGTTTTGAGGAGATCCAAGCCCAACGCGCTGCTCCTAAACTGAATGTCTACACCAATCTCTACAAAGTGAAGAAACATCACAAGGTGTCAGGCAAGATTATCGCGTGGGCCCATTTTGATGATCTTAATGTATACGCAGTAAAGAGAGAGAAGGGTATCGAGTATTTTAGATTCCCACATGATCTAAAGACGCTACCTGGTTTTGAGCTCAACCAGCTGGCCAACTGAAGCTGTTATATGCTAATCCGAGAAAGATGTCAGGCTGGTTTAAGGCTGCATTGAAGAAAGAGTTCCACACCAGGTGGGTCAACTTCAAACCTCAACAACCTACGAGGTATATCAGAAAGTCTGAAGTTGATGCCATAACTGGAAAGCCTAAGATAATGCTGAAGTTGAGTCCTCCACGTACGATGTCAAGAATCCCTCTAAGGGAAATGCCACAGGACTTCACTCCACACTTTAAGTGGTGGTACTATGATTGGAGAATAGGGGAGGCGGTCATAGTTCTGAACAAAGAGGGCAGAACGGATACTATCAGGGTATTTGATCCAATGTGGCTTACCAACTTGTCAGCTAATGATGTCTACACTCTATACAAGTGGCCACTGTTCTATGACTCGCAGGATATTATACAAGCCCTCCAATTCCAAAACGTGATCAGTCTCTGCTTTGCATTTGAAATACATGCAGGAGTTACAAGAGAGGAGAAGTACAAGAAATATGAGGAGCTTATGAAGAATGTAAGACAATAGATGAATCTAGGTCCAAGGGGGAGTTTGTAGATACATGTGTACTTAGTTTCTGAGCTTAATGTAATATGTCTTTATTGTCTTACACATATGTAATTGAATGGGTACTTAATGAAATACAAATGTGGTTGTGCTTATAATGTTTATTATTTCATTGTTTAGTAGTTTAACGTTTATTGAACTGACTATATAGGTTTGTGGTTGTTTGAATGAATCTTGATAATGTAATGATTAATAAATACATTCAAACTCAGTAATATGAAGTTCTTATGCGAATGGTCCATGCTAATGGACCATACGCATGAACAATTTCATGCGAATAACTCAGTCGCAAGACTGAACCAGGAGACAGGATCAGTCGCGCGAGTGTAACATGAGATTGACTCAGTCGCATGACTGAACACTCAGTCGCACGACTGAACACTCAGTCGCGCAAATGGATCAACTGCCTGGCTCAATCGCACGACTGAACCATGCTAATGGTTAAGTCGCCCGAATGAGAAACCCTAACCTATAAATACAACTTAATTCGTGGAAAAACGTAACAATTCAGATCACTTCGACTACAGACGTACCCTAGCCATCAAGAGACCTCTAAGAACCTGTTCCAAGTTCACAGATCGCACTAGATCAATTCCATATCGTTCTTAATGTTTAGATTCAATCAATAACTGATTCTACGTGCGTTCTCACTGATTGGATCGCCAATCAAATAGGATTCCATACTATTTGATTCGGTATACACGTTAATCAGTTAGCATTACGTTCAGTACACGATCCCACACTGGAAGCAACATTTCGAGGAGGATCTCCTGAAGCAGCAGTTTGAAAACCCTTCAAACTGCTCTTCCAAACTCCATCTACAGAGGCTTCAAGAAGTGCAAAACTGCCAAGCAACTATGGGAAGCACTGAAGCTGATGTATGAGGGGTCTATTGAAGCAAAAGAGAACAAGAAGGATCTCCTGAAGCAGCAGTTTGAAAACTTCACCTTTAATGTAGGTGAAACCATGACTCAACAATACTTTAGGTATGTTGAGATTGTGGATACTCTAATGGCTGTTGGAGTAACTCTTGAGAACAGGGACATTGTAAGGAAGTTTATGTCCTCTCTTCGTAGACAATGGACACATTACTGTGTTGTCATCAAGAGGACTGAGAACCTTAAGACTCTTACTCTCACAGAGTTGTATGGTATTCTGTTGGAGAACATATTGTCATATATAGTGTGTCCGTCGCTTGACGAATAGTCTAGGCTTAATGTAATACACCTGATATGTTGTAAACACATGAAACTAAGTCATTCGCAGGAGCATATGTGAATGGGACTCAGTCGTAAGACTGAGCCATGCTAATGGACCAGTCGTGCGACTGAGAGATGCTATTGGCCCATTCGTAAGATTGAACCATAAGTATGGTCCAGTCGTACGATTGAACCATACGTATGGTCCAGTCGTACGATTGAACCATACGCATGGTCCAATCGTACGAATGGGCCCAGTCGCACCTGATATGGGCTGAGGCCTATAAATACCAGTTTCATTTTGTAAAGATGAGGGTTTTGGGAGTGTGCCTGGGGCCTAGGTGCTTCCGGACGAGAGGGGAGATCATGCTGGATCTCCCCTTGCCAAAAGTCGTGATGTTTATGTTTAACGAGCTTGTAATAATTAGGTTTTATCAATGAAACCATTGTATTCTTGTTCGTGCTCTTGTTTGTCTTTTGGTTTTTCTTATCCTTCCGTCAAGAACACGCTCAGAGGTCAACCGATCCAGCGACTTCATAATTGAAATCAGAGCCAGGTTGTGAACCACAGCTTCAGTATCTGGAGCTGTTGGTGTATGAGGTTCCGAAGTGTCAGAGACATCAGTATTTGATGCTTGTGTACTTTCTGTAGCAGGAACCTGTTCCTCCTGGTTCACCTGTTCAGTCTCCACTACTTCATTGTCAGAGGAGGAGTCGCTTACATCAAGTGCTCCCCCTAAAGGACTAGAAGACTCACCTTGTGGAACTGATGTTGTCGAGTCTAGGGACGGTGTGTTTAAGACATTGTACAATATTCTGGTCGATAACTCATCATCAAGAAGGGAGGGAGGTATGTTGAAGGACTTAAAGAATCCATCATAGTCAAAGAAGAATGAGGGTCCCTTTCCAACAGGGAGGGTGGTGTATCTCTGAACATCAATGTTGCACCACACTTCTACCTGACCCGTTGAGTTTTTATAAACTCTCTTGTCTGGTATATTTTATCCTAGAAAGATCCCTTCTTCTGCCTTCTCACTAAACTTCCTAGTCTGAGTTTTCTTCAGCAACATGCACGTTGCGCCAAACGGTTCTAGATACTCCAAGTTGGGTTTACGTCACTGGAGCAGCTCATAACACATTTTCCCATGTCGTTTGACCACTAAGACTCGATTTAGGGTGTAACATGCATTGGCAACTGCCTCGTTCCAAAATTGGATAGGCAGTTTCGAGTCGGCTAGCATCGTTCTTGCTGTCTCTATCAAGCTCCTGTTCTTTCGTTCAGCAACTCCGTTCATTTGTGAAGTGTAGGCAGATGTGAACTGGTGTAAAATTCCTTTCTCTTTGCATAACGCCTCCATCCACTGGTTCTTGAACTCAGTGCAGATTTCTGATCGAATCTATCTCACTTTCAGCTTGTAGAGTGATTCCAATGTAGTTACCAACTATTTAAAGGATTCAAATGTCTCTGATTTGGATTTTAGAAATATCACCCAAGAGAATCTTGAGTAATCATCAGTGACTACATAACAGTACAAATCACTAGCGATGCTCTTTGTGCTGACAGGACCAAACAGATCCATGTGTAGAAGTTCGAGTGGCAGGTCAATGGAATTAACTTTTTTTGCCTTGTGAGACTTCTTGGTCTGTTTACCTTTCTTACACGCTACACAAAAATCCAGAAGTTGAATATTCTCGACATTTACTCCATTCAGTAAATCATTCTGGATCAGATGATTCATCTTCCGTGGATTGATGTGTCCCATTCTCTTATGCCAGGAGATTGAGTCCTTCACTGTTGCCTTTGACAAGAAGCATTGAACTTTATGAATGGTTGTGGAGGCTTTTGATAGATCCAAGACATATAAGTCATTATATCTTGAAGCTGACATTAAGATTTTGTCCTCCGGGATAATGTAATCCTTCTTCAATACGTAGTACTTCTTGTTGTCAAAAATTACTCCGAATCCTTTGTCACAAATCTGGGAGACTGAAAGCAAGTTATTCAGTAGTTGTTGAACGTAGTTGACCTTATCAAACTTGACTTTCTGGTTTCCCACTTCGCCTTGAGCAGTGATGTATCCTCCTTTATTTCCAGCAAATGATACATGTCCCCCTTTGACATTGAAAAGGAGAGACATGTTCCCGGTCATGTGCCTAGACGCCCCACTATCAACAATCCAGGTATTTATGATAGCACTGTAATGGACACCCTGTACATTGAAAGGAAATGAACAGTTTAGGTTTGGGACCCAAGCCTTAACTGGCTTGGGTGACCCGGAGGAATCACACATCATAAACTCAACCCACTGTCCATTTGTGGGAGAGGGCATATCATTCTTCTTATTGTTCTCATTATCAGACAATGGACTTGACTTTTCTTTCCATAAGCCAGTTTTGTGTAAGGCTTGTTTATGATAAACAGACGACTGGCTTACAGTTTGAACTTTAGGTTCCTTAATTCTCTTTGGTGGAGTAATAGAACTCCTTTTCGAAGAACTTGGTTTCTATCATATAGTTCAATTTTTTGTCTGGGATTTTGATAATAAGGACAGTTAGAAGCGATATGTCCTCTCTTTCCTCAACTGTAGCAAGATCTCCCTTCTACATGTTGAGTAAACTGTTTCTGTGGAGTTGAGTGTGAAACAGGTGTGACTTGAGTCTGATTGGGTTTGGACACTTCTCGTTTAGATGTTTTTGCTTCTTTAACAAAATTCATTGTTTGAACGTTTTTAACATCCTTAGCCTTTTGTTTATTTGGATTTTGACGTGAAGCACGTGGTTGGTTAACTAGTTTGGTCGTTTTGGGTTCAGAAATAGATATGTTTGAACCTGACTTTACATTAACCTTTTCAAATTGTTCATCCAAATTTACAATAGGCATCTTACCTTTAGATTTCAAAGTAGCCTCCTTCTGTTTAGTGACAGAATTCACCGGTTTACCCGTGGAATCCGGATCACTAACCGGAGTAGTGGACACCACATGATCCTTAATTGGGTTGTTATTTACAGGTCTACATTTTGTATTTTATAGGATCTCATGTGGTGGTGGAACTACTTTTATAACCCAACCCTTCCCAATTGTTCTGTTTTTTCACTAAGTCTTGAACTATGTGAGAGGAACTGGTCCAACTGTGTAGTTTTTGTTTTAATGAGTTGACTTCGACTTCTAAAACTGCTTTTTGTTTCTTTGTTTCTTCAAAAGAGTTTAAATAGAAATTTATATCATTTGTTTGATTAAAAGCAACAACCTCGGTTTTCCTTAGTTGTTTATTTAAAAGTTCTATTTTCTCTCTATAACTGCACTCGTTTTGTTTTAAAATCCTATTAGCTTCTATGCACAGTTGTAAATTATTTACTAAGCTATCATTGTGGTCTAATAACCTAGCAATCTTTTTGTACTTACCTGTGAAGATTCAGACGAATCAGCTATCTATCCAGAATTAGACTCTTCGGATGCTGGAGATTCTGAACATGTCATTCTGAGTTCTTCTTCAATCAGGTGGTTTACCACATTCACAGCTTCTTCCGAATCTGAGAAAACTTGCTCAGCTGCAATATCACTTTCACTGGCAGACCCATCATCCAATGCTTCGACACATGCAATGTTGGATTCTCCAGGAGATACAAAACGGAAAGACCAGTCTTGTCCTTCATCATCTTGAGCAGTTAGAGCCTTAGTCTCTTTACTTGAAGAACTAGTTCCAACCATGTCTTTGTCTTTACGATTGAAGGTGGAGAATGGATTTCCGTTACCTGTTTTCTTGGTGCCCCTTTTCACCACAATTGAAGCAGGTGACCTTGGTTTTGTCGAAACCAAAAGTCGTATCTTTCATGGCTACTAGATTCTGCCCCGTCTTCTTGACAAACTTTTTAGCTCGTCTAACTGCACTAGCTAGAGCCCACATGATATCCATTCTTTCCAGCTAGTTCTCGTCAACTTGCTCCTAGTCTTCATCTGCAAGGTGACAATTACCAATCTTCCCTACAACTAGATCATCATAGGAATGGACAACAGCTGCTAGAAGATCCATATGCTCCTTTGCAACCTCCAAAGTAATATTACCGAGATTCTCAGTCTTCAACTTAGTAGCATTTGGTTCAGGCACAATATATTGGGTGCAAGATGACCTTGACGTTTCTGATCCTAAAGTAGTGGATTGGGAAGGAGATGCTGAACTAGACACAAAAGCAATTTGAAGAGGTGCTCCTGAACGGGTTGGATTGGGAGTTGAGTTATAAAGTGAAGGATTCTGGTCGTGGGATCCTTTCTGTGACTTGTACTTCATTCTAAGTTCCTCCTCTCTCAACTTCAATCTGAAGTCATTTATATCCAACCTTGACAAAATATTGTTCTGTCTAAGATTAGACACAAACGAGTCCCATTTTTCTGGCAAACCATCTACAAAACTTGACACCTTATCTTCCATAGACGTTGTAACCCCATGAGTGTACAATTCACTCATCAGATGGTAGAACCTGTCAATAACATCATCCAAGCTTTCTTTTTCCATTGAAGAGAAGTTGTCAAACTCCTTCTTCCAAGCCTTTGCCTTCAAGGCTTTCAACGATGCATTCCCATCATACCTTTTCTCGACGCTTCCCATAACATCTTTGCCTGTTTGTTCTCAGAAAACTAATGGAATATATCTTTTGGTATCGACTGGGTCAAGAGGGCATACTTCTTCTTTTCAGCATTGTACTTAACTTTCTGGCTGTAAGTCATACCTCCCAAAGTTAGCTTAACACCATCGGCACCGACTGGCATACTATAACCTGTCTCAATGGATTCCTAAAGATTGGGATCTACTCCATTTAGATAGATCTCGAACCGATGTTTCCATTGTGGATAGTCATCCAACGTTATAAGCTTAGGCGGTTTATTGTGATTTCCAACCTCATTCTCCAGAAGTAGAAGGTTCTGGATGCGTGAGTCTTTCCCGGCAGTAAATGCTGAAAAGTTATATTCCATTTGTATTAACTTTGAACCTTGAAAACAAGACAACTTCAATCGTGGGAATGAACAATGCGTATGGGTCACTCGTGCGAATGAATTCAATCATGCGGTTGGATTTAGTCGTGAGAATGAAGGTTGCGACTGGGATTCAGTCGTACGTATGGAGTTTGCGATTGGAGAAAAGCGAATGAGGTTGCTCAGTCCTACGAATGAGTGAGCGACTGAGTTCAATCGCACAAATGGGGTATGCGATTGAGTTTAGTCGTGCGATTGAGCTAATCCTGCGACTAAAGGCTGTTGTTTTGCAAAATCGAAGGTTTTTGACACTTTGACACAAAAACGTGATTTTTCAAGAACCCTAATCTGCCGTATGCCGAAAAACGGAAACTTTGAGACCTGGAGACTTCGAAAACACTGTTTTGCTAAAAAAGATGACTCTTTTGAATGAAAAACGTGATTTTTACACCGAGACTAATCGAATCACACGCAAAATCAAGAGCCAAAGCTTTGATACCACTTGTCAGATCTGAATACCAGTTTCATTGTGTAGAGAGGTAAGGTTTTAAGAGTATGCCCGGGGTCTAGGTGCTGCCGGATGAGAGGGGAGATCATGCTCGATCTCCCTTTGCCAAAAGTCGTGATTCTTCTGTTTAACGAGCTTGTAATAATTAGGTTTTATCAATGAAACCATTGTATTCTTGTTTGTGCTCTTGTTTGTCTTTTGGTTTTTCTTATCGTTCCGTCAAGAACAGGCTCGGATGTCAACCGATCCAGCGACTTCACATATTCTCAGTGGCTATTAGATGGAGATGAACATGCAAAACTCATCTGGTAACTCCAGCAATCAACTGAGTTCAACCCTCCATGTGGTTGAAAGGGAAAGCATTGAACCACAACAACATCTTATGTGCTTCCCTGACAACTCACAAAAGGGCCCTTTGATCACCTTCCCAGAGAATCCAGGGGAAAGCTGCATTCAAGGAAGTCATTTCCAAGAGACAAGTTCTTCTCATGCCTTTGTCTCTGCTGATGAAACCTCAGGCAACTTTCTCTTCACTCTTGAAGATTTGGACTGTATCCATCCAGATTATCTGGTGTATATGGAGATAGTCCAGCAAATGGCTCTTCTCACTAATAGAGCCAAGAAGTTCTACAAGAGGACAGGAAGAAAGTTTCTAAGCAATGAAGCCAGTGGAAAGTTTGGGCTGGATAAAAGCAAAGTAAAGTGTTACAACTGTAACCAGATGGGACACTTTGCAAGAGAGTGTAAGACACCAAGGATAAATGGTGGCCAAGCACAAACCAGACCAAACTACACTGAGAAAGCCCCCTAGAATGAGAAGCCAAAGTAGCAAGCTACAGTTGCTGTTGAAGAAGAAGGCATTGACTGGAGCTTTCAAGTAGAAGATGCATCACCAAACCAAGCACTCATGGCAGACCACGATGAAGCCAAGGTATTGGAACATCTTTGTACTCCTGAATGCATTGCTAAAGTCAATAGATACAGGTACTTTAATTTTGAAATGAGATCTGATCTTGAGTCCTTAAATATCTTAAAAGCTGATTTTAAAAGAGCTGAAAATGATTATAAACTAACGATAGAGGACTTAGAGAAAACCATTTCAACTCTTAAACATGAGCATACAAACTACAGGACTCGGATCAAAGACCTCATTACTAAATTAACTGAATGCCAGGCTGAGGTTGTGATAAGCAAAGCCAAGGCAGAAAAATATGTTCTTGAAGAAGAGACCTTCAAGAACATAATATCCTCATCCTTGCCTGAAAAAGTTTGTTATCAAAATAATCAGGGACTAGGATCTTGTGAGATAGCTCCTCCACACACAATCTTGTCTGTAAGATCAACTAGGTGTGGAACTTGTGAAGATGAGCTTCCCCTCATAGATCCTAGGACTGAAGAGGATGAAGAGGAGATGGTGGAAAATGGCTCTAAGAAGAGAGAAGAAGAGCATTATAAGAAGGGTCACCATCCCTCTAAGGAGAGCAAAGCTGTTGGGATGACCAAGTCAAGTAGAAAGAACATGATCAGGAAGGCCAAAAGAAACTCCAAAAAGGCTCAAGAGATCAAGACCACTTTAAATTCTGCACAGAAACATGTCTTCAACTCTACAGAATTTGAAGTGGTAAAGGCTGAAGACACCAACTTGAACTCCATCAACAAGAGTTCTGGTTCATGTCTAAATCATCCCATCGTCAAGAAGAAGGCTGATCAGTTGTGCATCACTGTTGTACAACGTGAACCATCCAGCTCCAAAGGTAGTTCTATCCCCACAAGAATTACCACAACATCTGCAAAGATGAAGATGGAGAAGGAAAGTGATCAAGTTCAGCCTTGTTCATAAAGGAAAACTCCTAGAAGGAAGAAAATGGACTGTGTTATATATTGTGTTTACAATCCAAAGAGTACTCTCCACGTGACCAAGAAAGAAACTTCTAAGAGTTTAGAAAAGAAGAAGCAAGCTTCGGAAGGAAATTATGTTTTCTTTGGAATCTCCAAAATGAAGAAGAAGACAAGTGGAAACTTGCCTTCGGAAGAAAATTTGGTCTCGGAAGAAAGGAATAGTTCCAAAGCACTGAAGCCTACTGCAGTGAAAGCAAGATCTTCAGAAGGTCCAGTCATCAAAACTTTCGAAGTCATCAAAACTTCCGAAGTATTGAAGGTCAACTCTAAGCTTCCAAAGGTGGTGTGGAAGTCAAAAAAAGACCAAGTGGCTGAAAGTTCTTCATCAACATCAGCAAATGATCCTTCTAGCATGACTATAGGATCAATTACTGTTGCATTGTCTTCAACTTCTTTTGATGAGCCCAAGACCAATGAGGCTTGTGATGGGTTTGTTAGAACACAAAAACATAGTTTAACCTTTTAAACTTTTCAGAAAACGCAGCGGAAGTATAGGATTATAACAAGTTTATAATCTGAAATTTTCGTGTTCTAAGTGTGGTTTTAAGATGGAAAACAAAACCCAAATCAATAGGATCTTAAATATATGAATGGAACAAGCTTTGAACCTACAAAACGTGCATAAAATCACAGCTTGAACAAGCTGTGATATCTACCTTTTCAGCAGCAAAAATCGACCAAAGATGATAGGTTTAGATGCTTGAAATCGACCAAGAGCTCAATGTAGAGATCCTCAAGCTTTGTATACCCCAAGCCTTGATCAAACACCACTCTTGCTAGGTAGAGTCACACCAAGAATCAACTTCAAAACCCCAAATTTTCTGCTGAATTTTCGTGAACCAGAGAGAGAAAAAGAGAGAGTTTTTGAGAGTTATTTTGCATGTATTGATGGATGGAATGAATGAGTGTCAACCTAGTTATTGTTGGTGTGTTCTCAAGACAAAATTGGTCCAATGAGGTTGAAGGTAGGGGGCGGCCAAAGGGGCCTTTCAAAATTGTTTTTCCCTCCCTTTAAAACACCAACATAACTTAATAGAATTCACATTATGTCACACACATTAAAATGTCATTCTAGACTTATGTTAAATGTGACATATTCCTCTTAATTAACAAATTAATTAAGTTACACTCATATATTATTATTGTTATTTAAAACCTTTTTAAATAACAAGAATAACAATAATTCATCAACAAATTATCCTTATAATTTGTTCCATCTCTCATGCAAGTTATTTAGAAAACCCATTTCCAAATTTGGTGTAAATATTTTATTGCATGATCACATCATCAATTAAATATTATTTGGTGTTTGCTAAGCTTGTTATTGGGTATAACCCGACTTGGATCATGACGTACTAACCACATCAATATTCTAAGTGTCTTGGGCACACAGAATCCTACAATCTCCCACTTGCCCAAGATTCATAGAAGATTGATGCAAGCAGTAAATACCGCCTAACAACGGTTTACTACCCTTAATACGCATGACTTATAGCCATTCAATAACATCATCCCTTTCAAGTGCCCTACTTGAAATGATTTAGGTGAATCAATCATCTATCCTTTTGTTACAGATGTCATATTAAATCCAAGGACATAGAATGATCATTCCTTGTTGATTTAACTTAATCAGGCCTTAGACATCTAACTCTCAACGAATAAGAGGAACAAATTCCATCTTGACTACATACGTCTCTCACAAACACTTCGTGTTATACCTGAACATATCCTTGTGTACTGTCCACTATTTCAGGACAGTGAAGAATAGGCTCAAGGTATAAAACTTGGTGAATATCAAAACCCAATATGTGTCTCAGGTCTGAGGATACCAGATGATATTCGCCTTTACTCAAATTTACTTATGATCAATCAATAAGATTCCATGTAGTAAAATTTGAGATGCGGGTTAGTCCAATATTTGTATCCCACAAATATCTATGAACCTTGGTAGCAACCCATTGCTCTATATTCATCCTTATGAATATCAACCAATCCAAGTTCATAATAATCTTACTTTCACACTTGTTCCCACAAGTATGAGCGACTACGGACATTTTAGAGTAAACATTTTACTCATGGATAAAACATGCTAATTTGGAACATTAATTGAAACATTATAACTAAATAATTTTATTAAAATAATAAAGAGTTCCACATATCCAAATACAAAATGTACAGATCAAATCCAATCACTAGAATATCGAAGTCCCATGGCACAAGTATGACATTCATGCTTTGCCTTTTCAAGGAGCTTCGTGAGAGGATCCGCAATATTTTGATCCGTGTGAACTTTGCGAATACATATCTTTCCCTTTTCAACTTCATCCCGTATGTAGTTGAATCTCCGCTCAATGTGCCTAGTCTTTTGATGAGCACGAGGTTCCTTGATTTGAGCAATCGCACCCTCGTTGTCACAAAAGATCTCTAGGGGTTCCTGAATGGAAGGGACAACCCCTAGATCGGCAATGAATTTCTTCAACCATGCAGCTTCTTGAGCTGCCAATGAGGCGGCGACGTATTCTGATTCTGTAGTTGATAGAGCCACCACATCCTGCTTGGAGCTCTTCCAAGAGACAGCTCCTCCATTTAGAATGAAAATGTATCCCGATTGTGACCGAGAATCATCACGATCGGTTTGGAAACTCGCATCCGTGTAACCTTTTACAACGAGTTCCTCGTCACCAGATCCATAGATTAGGAACATATCCCTTGTCCTCCTTAGGTACTTAAGTATGTTCTTAACAGCCATCCAATGACTGTTTCCAGGATTTTGCTGGTAACGGCTTGTCATGCTCAAAGCGCATGACACATCCGGTCGAGTGCATATCATAGCATACATGATGGATCCAATAGCAGATGCATATGGGATTGCCTTCATTTTATCTTGCTCATCCTTTGAGCTTGGACATTGAGTCGTACTCAATATCGTTCCTCTTTGAATAGGTACGGTACCTTTCTTAGAGTTCTCCATCTTGAACCTTTTCAAGATTTTATCAATGTATGCACTTTGATTCAAACCAATCAACCGCCTTGATCTATCCCTATAGATCTTTATTCCTAGAATATAGGCGGCTTCACCAAGATCCTTGATGGAAAAACAACTTCCAAGCCAGGTTTTTACACCTTCCAAGGTTGGAATGTCATTTCCAAATAGTAGTATGTCATCAACATACAATACTAGGAAAGTTACTGTGCTCCCACTAGCCTTCTTATACACACAAGCCTCATCAGCGTTTTTGATGAAGCCAAATTTCTTTACTTCCTCATCAAAACGGTGATTCCAGCTTCTCGATGCTTGTTTCAATCCATAGATTGATTTCTTTAACTTGCATACTTTATTAGGATGTTTTGGATCGACAAAACCTTCAGGCTGAACCATATAGACATCTTCCTCAAGATATCCATTTAGGAAAGCAGTTTTGACATCCATTTGCCAAATCTCATAATCATAATGAGCAGCTATGGCAAACAATATCCTTATAGACTTTAGCATCGCTACAGGTGAGAAGGTTTCATCATAATCAACCCCTTGAGTTTGAGTGAAACCCTTTGCTACAAGTCTAGCTTTATAAGTATCCAAGTTTCCATGCATATCGGTTTTCTTCTTGAAAACCCACTTACTTCCAACTACTTTGGAATTAAGAGGTGGTACAACAAGTTCCCAAACTTGGTTGTCATACATGGATTGCATCTCAACGTTCATGGCTTCTAGCCATTTGTCACAATCCGCATTGGACATTGCATTATGGTATGTGGTTGGTTCATCAGAATCTACCACATAGCATCCATCCACGAAAAATCCATATCTTTCAGGTGGATTACTAGTTCTACCACTTCTGCGAACGTTTTGTGTGTCTTGATCAACCATATGATCATCTTCAACATCCTCATGTTGAGTGCTAGTTTCAACCAAACGTGCATCGGGTTGTGGTTCTTGATCTTCCTCAAGATCCACTGTCCTACTGCTAGCTCCTTCCATAAGGAACTTTGCTTCTAAGAACTCACCCTTTCTGGCAACAAACACCTTTTGTTCCAGTGGATCATAGAAATAATATCCCATAGAATCTCTAGGATATCCAATAAAGATACACTTGGTGGATCGGACTTCCAATTTGTTTGGGGTGGGAGTCTTAACATAAGCCTCACATCCCCAAACCCTTAAGTATGATAGGGATGGAACTCTTCCATGCCATATCTCAAAAGGTGTCCTTTCCACCTTTTTGGTTGGGGCCATATTTAAAATACGGGCCGCGGAGAGCAAAGCGAAACCCCAAAATGATAGAGGTAATGTGCTTCTAGCCATCATAGATCGGACCATATCCAATAAGGTTCGATTCCTCCTTTCAGACACACCATTATGTTGTGGTGTTCCAGGTGGAGTGAGTTGTGAGACAATCCCACAACTCCTAAGATGATCTTGAAAAACATCACTTAGGTATTCACCTCCTCTATCGGTACGGAGAACTTTAATTGACTTGTTGAGTTGATTTTCAACTTCATTCTTGAAGATTTTGAACATTTCAAAAGCTTCATCTTTGTGCCTTAATAAGTACACATACCCATAGCGACTATAATCGTCGGTAAAGGTAATGAAGTATCTTTCACCATTCCTAGTCATTGGCTTAAAAGGACCACATACATCCGAATGTATGATTCCTAATAAATCTTTTGCCCTTTCGGTAGTTCCACTAAAGGGTGCCTTAGTCATCTTACCTTGTAAACAAGATTCACAAACATCAAATGAATCACATTCATTTGTTTTTAAAAGACCATTCTTTTGAAGTGTTTGTAAACGTTTCTTGTTTATATGACCAAGACGACAATGCCATAGATAGGTATCACTCAAATCCAACTTGAGTTTCTTGGTGCTAGTTTGGTACAATGAACTATTTAAAGTATATTCATGAACCAATTCATAAATACCATTAATAGGAATAGCTTTAAAATAGAACATACCATTTAAAGAAACATGAATATCATTTTCAATAAAGGATAATACATAATCATAATGTCTTAATTGAGATACAGAAATAATGTTCCTAGTCAAACTAGGAGCATACAAAACATTCTTCAAAATAACTTCCAAGCCACTTGGAAGTCTTAGGATGTAGTCCCCACGAGCTTCAACTAAGACTTTAGTTCCATTGCCCATGAAGAGGCTAACATCCCCTTTCTTGAAGTCCCTACTTCTTGTGAACCCCTGCAACAAATTGCAAATATGAGTTCCACATCCGGTATCCAATACCCATGTGTTTGAAGATGTAACATTAAGATCAATATGTATCATGTATATTGTACCTGAGGTCTGCCCGGCATCCCTCTTTTTTTCAACTCTTGGAGATGGACAGGACAATTCCTTGCCCAATGTCCTATCTCCCCACACTTGAAGCATGGGTCATTTGTAGCAACCTTTTGCTTCTTCTCTTGTGGTTTGGGTGGTACCCTTACCACCCCTTTCCCCTTTCCCCACACATGTCCCTCACCCTTGGCAACCTTTGCCTTGGGTGCGGGATGAGGCCTTTTGTTGTTCCCACCTTCATTAATGGTGAGAACGGGTAAAACCCTTTTACCCATGGCCGCCTCGGCCGTTTTGAGCATTGAGTGAAGTTCACCAATGCTTTTGTCCCATGCATTCATGTTGTAGTTCAACACGAATGTCTCGAACTTCTTGGTTAGGCCATTTAGGATCAAATCCGTGGCCAACTCCTTCGAGACGGGGCAGTTTAGCCTCTCGAGGCGGTCAATATGACTTTTCATCTTAAGTACATAAGATGAAACAGATTGGTTGTCGTCCATACGACATGCATGGAGCGCTCGAACCGTTTCGAACCGCTCAACCCTTGCTTGCTGTTGGAACGTTTCCTTCAGCTGGGTTATCATGTCGTAAGCTCCGTGATGTTCATACTCCTTTTGGAGATCCGGAGTCATGCTCGCTAGCATGAGACAGGACACTTGGACGGAGTCCTCAGTGTATTTCAGCCAATCGTTAAAGGCCTCCTCATCATCCTCGTTAGGTTGATCGGGGATAGGGTCGTCTAAAACATATGATCTTCTCTCTTGCTTGAGAACAATTCTCAAGTTTTGATACCAATCAATAAAGTTGTTATGATTTAGACGTTCCTTTTGGAGGATCGCTCGTAGTGATTGGTTTGACACGGACGAGTTATCGTGATTTTCATTATTGGTGGCCATCTACAAAATTTAACAAAGATCAATTTTAGTATTTTTGATATTGCTAATTTTAATATTTAATGCCTTTTAAGGTCTTTTCATATTAAAATCTAGAACCCAACATTACATTTAAATCGTGGTTAGGTGACCTTTATCCCACGTTTTAAATTAATAAGGTGGTCAACGTTTGACGATTGCAACCATTTGCAACTTCTAGAAATATGGGATCGACTTAAAACATCATATGTAAAGTCGGCATGTTAATCCCATCAACACCATTTGGAAACCACATCGTAGGTGATCCATTTGACATGATTTGCAAATCAAGACACCCTACTTACACCCACGTGTGAGTTTGCCAAAACAAGTGGTTAGGTGACCTTTATCCCACAAATAAGGCATTCTCACCTCAAGTCACAAGTTCCCTCAAAATGGTTAGGTGACCTTTATCCCATTAAGAGTTCCCAAGTGACTCAAGTGTTGTGTAAAAGGACGGTGTTGATCTTGTTTGAAAAAAAGTTTTAGAGGTTTCAAAATACAAGTTTAGAAAACTCTATGTACTTGTATTTGCATGCTTTCAAATACAAGGTACCTTATGGTTCTTTGATTAAAACCTATTTTAATCCTTAAAATCATTAAATAATTTTAATAACCTTTTATTAACCTTTAAGAACCATCAATTTTCAGCTTGTTAAGTTTGTTAATTAGTTTGCTTTGAATATCCAAATATCAACCAAACAATCAAGACAACAAACAATCAACCAAGCATAAACATTAACAATCATATGTGCATAACCATAGCCCTTATGTTGACAACACTTGTTTGCCATCACAAGTGTTGTCTATGGACTTTCTAAGGGTCAAACATATCATAAAAGTTCCAAGAACCTCCCACTAGAAACCGCATCCAAATGCTCCATGTTTCTTGTGTCTTTGTGTCCATCTTTGGGTCTTGATCTTGTACATCTTCCTTTTACAAAATTGTATCCTAATACATTTTTCTAGTAAAGGAAATGAACCTAATCTATTATTACATAACCAAATGAATGAATAATTACAACCCAAATGAATAAACACAAATATTACAACCAAATTGAATGAATAAAACAACCACTTGAATCATCCAAACAACACAAGGCCACAAGCTAGGTTATGCACTTTAACAACCAATGATTAAATCATCAAAATATATCATTAATCCCCACTTAAAACCTTCAAATTTCAGCCAACATAAACTGAAATTTTGGTTTTAAATATTGTCCAAACAATCAACATATCAACATACATATCTTTCAAGGTTTAATCACAAGCATGTGTGATGTAACCTTGAAAGTTGGGGATTTCAATAAGACATAATATTTCAGCCCAAAACCAGCCTATAACATGTCTAATATCATCTTTTAAAACCAATTTCAAAAGATAAATCAAGCAAGCCATCCATATAACCGGCTCTTGATGCCATTGATGGGTTTGTTAGAACACAAAAACATAGTTTAACCTTTTAAAATTTTCAGAAAACGCAGCGGAAGTATAGGATTATAACAAGTTTATAATCTGAAATTTTCGTGTTCTAAGTGTGGTTTTAAGATGGAAAACAAAACCCAAATCAATAGGATCTTAAATATATGAATGGAACAAGCTTTGAACCTACAAAACGTGCATAAAATCACAGCTTGAACAAGCTGTGATATCTACCTTTTCAGCAGCAAAAATCGACCAAAGATGATAGGTTTAGATGCTTGAAATCGACCAAGAGCTCAATGTAGAGATCCTCAAGCTTTGTATACCCCAAGCCTTGATCAAACACCACTCTTGCTAGGTAGAGTCACACCAAGAATCAACTTCAAAACCCCAAATTTTCTGCTGAATTTTCGTGAACCAGAGAGAGAAAAAGAGAGAGTTTTTGAGAGTTATTTTGCATGTATTGATGGATGGAATGAATGAGTGTCAACCTAGTTATTGTTGGTGTGTTCTCAAGACAAAATTGGTCCAATGAGGTTGAAGGTAGGGGGCGGCCAAAGGGGCCTTTCAAAATTGTTTTTCCCTCCCTTTAAAACACCAACATAACTTAATAGAATTCACATTATGTCACACACATTAAAATGTCATTCTAGACTTATGTTAAATGTGACATATTCCTCTTAATTAACAAATTAATTAAGTTACACTCATATATTATTATTGTTATTTAAAACCTTTTTAAATAACAAGAATAACAATAATCCATCAACAAATTATCCTTATAATTTGTTCCATCTCTCATGCAAGTTATTTAGAAAACCCATTTCCAAATTTGGTGTAAATATTTTATTGCATGATCACATCATCAATTAAATATTATTTGGTGTTTGCTAAGCTTGTTATTGGGTATAACCCGACTTGGATCATGACGTACTAACCACATCAATATTCTAAGTGTCTTGGGCACACAGAATCCTACAGCTTGGGTTTCCAAATGTAACTAATCATCACTTTTATGCAGGAACAGCTCAAGACAAACAGAAATGTATAGATCATTGATAGTGGTTGTTCCAGGCACATGATATGTAATAGGTCACTACTCCAAAAGTTTGAAAGAATTGATGGAGGACTAGTTGCTTTTGGAGGAGATGCAGGAGGTTACCTTACAGGAAGTGGGAAGGTCATAAATGGTAAGCTCAATATTGAAAGGTAAACTTTGTCAAGTAGCTTAAGTACAATCTTCTGAGTGTATCCCAATTTTGTGATCAGAGTCATAACATGCTCTTCACTGAGCATGAGTGCATTGTTCTCAAGCCCGGGGTGGTCATTCCTCATGAGCACATCTTGCTCAGAGCCCCCAGGAAAGGGAACATGTACAAGATGGACTTACAAGGAAGATCTCCCTCATGAGAAGTTTCATGCTTTCTGTCTAAAGCAAATAATGATGAATCTTTCCTCTGGCATAAAAGAACGTGCCATGTAAACTTTAAAAACATGAATAAATTAATTAACAATTATATCATTAATCCCCTATACTTATTAGATATGGATTTCTTTGGCCCACCAGTCTAATGAGTCTATGAAGGACCTCTTATTATTTGGTGATCACAGATGAATTTACAAGATTCACTTGGGTCTTCTTTCTTAGAACTAAGGATGAGACCCCTGAGATTCTGAAGAATTTCATCTTAAAGATTGAGAATCAATGTGATCACAAGGTCAAAACCATAAGATGTGATCAAGGAACTGAATTCAAGAATCAAATCCTTGATACATTTTGTGATGAAAAGGGTATTACAAGACAATATAGTGCTCCCAGGACTCCTCAGCAAAATGGTGTTGCTGAGAGGAGAAACAGGACACTAATTGAAGCTGCAAGAACAATGTTGTCTGACTCTAAACTGCCCATCACCTTCTGGGCAAAGGCAGTGAACACTGCTTGCTATGTGCAAAACAGAGTTTTAGTGGTTAAGACACATGGTAAGACTCCTTATGAACTTTGGCACAAGAGAAAACCTTTCATTGGTTTTCTCAGGTCATTTGGATGTCCTTGCACCATCTTGAATACTGTTGGACCAAAAGAACCAATGAGCCAGATCAGAAAAACCTTTAAGTCCCACAGACATCATAACAACTGAAGTGGTCTACATCTGCTGAAGACAAAGTCTAAAGACCAAGTTCTCTGAAGTTGTCACAACAGCTGAAGTAGTTCTTTCAGTAGTTGTGATGGTTTACTTTTCAGTAGTTTTATTATATGTAAAACATCTGAAGTTCTTACACTTCAGATGTTATAACTTCAATAGTTGTAACTGTAGCTTGAACTTAGTCTTTTTGTGAAGGTTTCTTCAGTTGTTGTGGACATCCTCAGTAGTTTAGTTTACTTTCAGTTGTTTGTATAAATCAGTTAGATGTCACTATCAAGTGACATCAGCTGACGTGACATTCCTTTTATTAAAGGAATGTTGACCTAATTGTTTTGGGACCGAAACTTTTACGTGAATGAAAATATTCCTTTTGCAGAAAACTCTCTCTCTATAATCGTCACTCTTTGATTGGATATTCATACTATTCTTGCTTAAATTTCGTCTAATTCTTGTTATATTCCGCTGCAAATATTAATCTAATTGATCAAACTAGATCCGATCCTATCAAATGGTATCAGAGCTGGTTAATCACTGATCGATTTAACAATTGATCATTGAAACTGCTCTTTTGATATCTAAGTTTGATCGAATTAGCAAATTTGCAAGAATTGGTTATAGAGTTTGATTTTCTGTTGCTTCCGGTCAATTAATTTTAGATTTGTCTTGTTTCAAACTGTGTTGTTAAGTTTTTGAGCTAGATTTATTATAATTTCATTGAACCTGTTTGAATTAGTGAAAATGACTACATCAATCAATGATCCTCACAATACTGGCTCCTCAACAAAGCCTCCGATGCTTGTTAGGAGTGAGTATAACATATGGCAACGCCGAATGCTCCATCACCTGTCTGTTAACAGTTCAGGTTGTTGGAAGTCTGTGGTTCATGGACCATATAAGCCTATGGTGAGTAATCCGGAAACCAATGAGATGGTTCTGAAGAAGAAAGAGCAATACTCAGATGAAGATCTGAAACTGTTTGAAATTGATGCTAAAGCCCATGGAATTCTGGCCATGGCACTGCCTAATGAAATCTATTCTGGACTTATGCATCATGAGACTACTCATGATCTCTGGGTTGCTCTGAAAGAACAATTTGGAGGAACTGATGAGGTCTTAGCAAACAATAGAGAGATCCTTGCCCAGCAATATGAGACATTCTCTCATAGAAAGGGTGAGTCACTGACTCAACAGTTTGAGCGATTTTCCTATTTGATATCTGAGCTGAAAATGGTTCAACATGAATATACAAACAGTCAGATGAACAATAGATTCCTCAGATCCCTGCCTGAGAGATGGGACATATATACTATTGTCCTACGCTCCAGTGCAAATCTGGACACTCTATCTCTTACCCAACTTCATGGGAAACTATTAACATTTGAAAGAGAGATAGAACAGAAAAGGAAACTGGCTTCATCTGGGAAGCTCACTGATGATTTTGTACCAGGAAATACTGCTCTGGTTGGTCATGAGTCAGAATATGCTGCATTAGAAAGTTCTTATGATGAGCATATAGATTTCTCTTCAAACAGTGGAGATCATGCTTTTGTTGGTGTTGATGGTAATTCAGGGTGTAGTATTGATAATTTGTGCTTTTTGATGGATGATTCGAAAGGAATTGCTGATGATGATCTGGAAGAGATGGATATTTTGAGCCAAATGGCATTAATTAATATCAGATCTCAAAAAGTTTACAAAAGGACAGGTAGAAAATTCCCTGGTCTCTCAGGAAAAACCAAAGTTGGTTTTGATAAGAGCAAGTTGAGGTGTCACAAGTGCCATAGACTTGGACATTATGCAAGACAGTGTAGATCATCTGGATCTAACTCATCTGCACCCTTTGTGACCTTTCCAAGCAATAGCTCACAAACCAAAGGGCAACATTCTACCAGTTCTGATCATCATTCACAAATTCAAACATCTCCTGCATTTTTTGTCCCTCAAGGTCCAATGCCATATCCTTATCCATGTTTTTACATGCCTCAGTCTAATCAAGTTCCTGTACCCATAGCTCAACAACCACATGCCCTACCTGATCCTCAACCATCTCAATCAAATCAACAATCTCAATCTCAATCACATCAAAGCTTTTTCACACCTGAGGTTGTTGACTGGAGCAGCTTACCAGATGATATTTCTGGTTATTCTAAACAATTATTTTCTGGTGCTGGTCAACATGGTGGTGAAAATCCTTTTGGAAATCTTGCTCTTATGGCCTTGGAGTCTACTGATGGAAATGCTTCATCATCACAGGTACCACAGGTATCTTCGGAGGCTAAGGCCAAGTTGTGTTCTGAGTCATGCATAGCTGCTTTTTTCTCAATTAGGGAAGCAAATATAGCCTTAATTAATCAAAATCTTGAACTAGAGAAAGTTAATTCCAAAAGAAAAGCTGAGTTTGAGTCTGTTTTAAAAGAAAAAGATGAGGAGCTCAAAGAAACACTTGCAGCTACTCAAGTAAATTGTGAACGGTGGGTAACATCCTGCAAGGGGTTTGAAATGCTTCTCAGCAAGCAAACAGCTTCAAATGTGAAGTTTGGGATTGGGTATAATCACAATATACCTCCTACAGATTTTACTCCCAAGCTAGAAGTAAAATCTGAAGGTGAAAGCAATTCCCAAACCACATCATCATGTGTCTCATCCTCAAGTGATAATTCAAAATCAGAGGATGAAGTCAGTATTAGTACCTCAGCTAATCAATTTGCTGATGGTCTCACTGCTGCTAAACACATGATCAAAGAAAAACTGAGTAATTCAGGTGTTGTCCCACAAAGTATTCAAAGTACTGAAGGGCAAGTCACAACACCTGAAGAGCATTTCAAACCAAATGAAAACAAACATGGTTTGACAACTGCTGAAAAGTCTATCAGGAAATCCAAAAGTACTGATAGAAAACTTATGAAGAACAAATCTTCAGTTGTTACAAATCCTTCAGCACTTACCATAAGTGCTGAGAGGAAGAAAGTACTGAAGAACACACCTTCAGTAGTTTCATCTTCTTCAGCAGTTGATCAACAAAAGATGAAGAAAAAGCCATGTGAAATATATGGTCTATTTAATCATCTCACTGATGAATGTTGGTATAACAACGGTTCAAAATTCAACAAAGATAAAATCATTAAAAAGAAAATGAATAAAATGAAAGATGAATTTCAAACCAAGTTTGTACCACAAACATCTCAATCTGATAACCTAAAGTTTTTCCAAAAATCTAAAAAGAATGAAGGGGTTTATCATAAAACAGCTGAAAATATTCCTCATGGAATATCAAAACACTAGACTAAGTCTGTGTCTTTCAAAAAGGAGGATATGGTGAGTCACAAGAACAAATTAAAAACAAGTACTGATGTGTCCTCTGACCTGAAGGCCTTGACAACCAATCAGACACAACTTGTTATGATGGTTCAACATCTGGTGGGGAGAGTTAACCAATTAGATGTATCTGTGATTAAACCACTGAAAAGGAAAACTAAGCCAAAATCAAAGGAATTCTTTTCAGCACCATCTCCACCTTCAAAGGCTGTTAATCATGACAAATTAGTTAGTATAAAATCTGTTGATGAGAACAGACCCAAAACCAAAATGGTTTGGGTCTCAAAAGCTAACTAATTTCTTATGACAAATGCAGGGTTCTTCAGCATGCCAAAGAAGCATCTGGTATGTGGACAGTGGAGGATCTATGCATATGACAGGGAGCAGTTCTCTTCTTCATGACTACTCTCAAGGAAAGAAGGGATTTGTTTCTTTTGGTAATGATGGTAAGGGTTACATCATCGGCAAAGGCTTTGTGTCAAATGGTGAGATAAGGTTTGATGATGTTAACCATGTGGAGAACCTCAAGTACAACTTGTTAAGTGTCAGTCAAATGTGTGATAAAGGGCATGTTGCACTTTTCACCAGCCAGAACTGTCGGATTCTGTCTTCCAAAGTTCTGAGAATGATTGACAAGATATTGGATGAATATACTCTCCTGAAGGCCAACAGGATTGGAAGAGTATATGCCTTAGATTTATCAAAGAAAATTAATCTAAAAGGGCATCCATGTCTGTTCTCCAAGGCCTCTCCTCAGGAATCTGAACTATGGCATAGAAGGCTTGGTCATGTGAATCTTAAAAACATTAACCAGCTTATTCATCATGGTTTAGTGAGAGGTCTGCCATTAAAGGAGTTCAAATGTGATGACAAGTGTTCTGCTTGTTTAAAAGGAAAGCAACACAAAGTATCCTTCCCTCCAATAGAAGAACCAAAGTCCACTGCCTGCTTGCAATTACTGCATATGGATCTTTTTGGTCCAGTAAGAGTGATGAGCATGGCAAAGAAAAAATATTGTCTGGTAATTGTGGATTATTATTCCAGATTTGTATGGACTTTCTTCTTACATTCAAAAGATGAGGCTGTTCAAATCATCATCTACTTTGTGTTGTATGTGGAAAAGCAGTATTCCCTTCCAGTCAAGTGTGTGAGGAGTGATAATGGCACAGAATTTAGAAACCACACTCTTGATGAATTCTATTTATCTAAGGGAATCAAGAGGCAATATAGCATTCAAAGAACTCCTGAACAAAATGAAGTGGTGGAGAGAAAGAACAGGACCCTTATTAAAGGCGCAAGGACAATGTTGGCTGATTCTGGTTTGCCACTAACCTTTTGGGCAGAAGTTGTCAACACAGCTTGCTATGTACAAAATAGGGTGTTAGTAAATCAGAGGTTGATGAAGACTCCTTACGAGTTATTACATCATTTGGCCCCTCTGATTTCCTTTTTTAGAGCATTTGGGTGTCCCTGTTACATTCTTAACACAAAGAATCCACTTCAGAAGTTTGAATCAAAGGTGGATGCAGGGTACTTTGTTGGGCATTCATCTACTTGCAAGGCATACAGAGTTTTTAATTGCAGAACAAAGATAGTTGAAGAAATTTTGCATGTAAAGTTTAGTGAATCTCCAAAAGACAAAATTCCACAAAACCCTGTGGTGTTATTTGATTTGGACATACTGCAATATGTTCCATATCAGTCTCCATCTGTTGCAGTTTCTGAGGATCCATCATCTCCATCTGGTGGTATAAATGCAAGTTGTAGTGATCACCTGCCTGTGTCTACTACACTTGATGTTCCCGTAGCTTCAGCAGTTCCATCCACAACAAATGCTGATGAGATCTCTGAATCCTCTACTTCATTTGAATTGCCATCTCACTCTAGGTTTCAAGAGTCTGAATCAGAATCTGTTGCTGCTGAATCTCCTGCAAACACTTGCACATATATTATTGAGTACAAATCATTGGTGACATCAATGCTGGTGTTTCAACTAGAAGTCAAATGTCCAATTTCTACCTTTATGCTCTCTTCATCAGTCAGCAAGAGCCAAAGAACTATCATATTGCATTAAGAGACAATGGATGGGTTGAAGCCATGCAACTTGAGCTTCTTCAGTTTCAAAAGCAGCATTTATGGGAACTGGTTCCTCTACCCCAAGGTAAGTGTGCAATAGGCACTAAATGGGTGTTTACGAATAAAACTGATGAAAAAGGTCAAATTGTCAAGAACAAGGCCAGACTGGTTGTACAGGGGTTTTCACAAGAAGAAGGTATTGATTATGATGAAACCTTTGCCCCTGTAGCTAGCCTAGAGGCAATCAGATTGTTCTTAGCTTATGCTGCTTTCCATAATCTTAAAGTTTTTCAAATGGATGTCAAAAGTGCATTTTTATATGGTAAAATAAAAGAAGAAGTTTATGTGTGTCAACCACCAGGTTTTGAAGATCATAAACATCCAGATTGGGTGTATAAGCTTGATAAGGCTCTTTATGGGTTAAAACAAGCTCCCAGAGCCTGGTATGAAACACTATCTAACTTTCTTCTTCAAAATAATTTCACTAGAGGATCCATAGATAAAACTTTGTTCATTAAGAAAGTAGGCATGCATAAGCTTCTTGTTCAAATTTATGTAGATGATATTAATTTTGCATCTTCTGATCCACAGTTGTGTGATGCCGTTACTAAGTTGATGCAACAAAAGTTTGAAATGAGTGCCATGGGAGAATTACAGTTCTTTCTGGGTTTGCAAATCAAACAAATGGCTGATGAAACTTTCATTCATCAGTCAAAATATACAAAGGATTTGTTGAAAAAGTTTGATTTACAAAACTGTAAGCCCTGTTCTACTCCCATGTGCAGCACCACACAACTGGATGCTGATCAGAAAGGTAAAACAGTTGATGAAACTCTTCACAGATGTATGATTGGTTCCTTGATGTACCTTACAGCTTCTAGACCAAACATTATGTTTGCAACTTGTGTCTATGCTAGACTTCCGGCTGCACCTAAAGATCCCATATGATTGCAGTCAAAAGGATCTTTAGATACTTGCAAGGAACTCAATCTCTAGGACTTTGGTATTCCACTGGGCACTCTTGCAAATTAGTTGCTTTCTCTGATAGTGACTATGCAGGGTGTAAATTAACCAGAAAATCAACCTCTGGTGGATGCCAATTTCTAGGAAGTTATTTAGTTTCTTGGCAGACTAAGAAACAAACTTCAGTTGCTACATCTACTGCTGAAGCAGAGTACATTGCTGCTGCAAGTTGTACATCTCAGGTACTCTGGCTTCAAAATCAATTATTGGATTATGACATTACAGAGACTAAGACTCCTTTACTGATGGACAGTGCTTCAGCTCTTTGTATTGTTAAGAATCCTGTCCAGCATTCTAGGACCAAACATATTGAGATCAGACATCATTTTATCAGGGATTGTTATGAAAAAGGTCTGATTGATACAAAGTTTGTGCCTAGTGCTGATGAGCTTGCAGATATATTTACTAAGCCTTTGGACAGTGCAACTTTCCAAAATCTTGTGCTCAGGCTTGGTATGCTGCAGCTAGAATGATTTGACAACTACTGATGCTCTTAGTTAACAAGTACTGATGAGCATTAGTATACAGCTGTCAAAAATAAGTACTGATAAGTTATTTTATCTTCAGCAGTTTTCCTAACTACTGAAGACTAAATTACTTAAAAGTACTGAAGTACTTTATTTGTTGAAAAGTACTGATGTAGTTACAACTACTGATGTCTGTTCTTATAGATAAGTACTGATGACCAATGAAACATCTGAAAATCAGATAATCTGTTGAGTAAGTGTTAGGTCATTGAAACAACTGAAATCTGTGAATTGACGACAACAACTGATGAGAAATTTTACTCTTCAATTGTTTCAAACAACTGCTGTTTCATTTCAAAACAACTGAAGCCAAAACCAAATCTTCAGTAGTTTAAGACTACTGATGACTAACACCAAGTCTTCAGTTGTTTACAACATCTGAAAGTTAAAACCATGTCTTCAGTTGTTTTCTAACAACTGATGACTCACACCAAAACTTTTAGTTGTTTTCTTTCAACCGCTTCATAACCTATAAATACCTAACCATAACTTCAACTCTTTCATAAGTCGTTTTCCAAACTTTTATCTTCCATTAATGGCGACCATGCAAATCAAACCTCGACACAACTGTGTTGCCTACCTCACAAAATCAGCCTTTTGGACTAAGTTTGATGCTGCCATTGATCTAATGGTTGATTCCCAGTATCAAACAGCTTTTCTTCTGAATCCAACCATCTATCCCGATACCCTTCGCCAATTCTGGACAAATGTCACTGTCCATACTGATGAGAATGATGAATCGATCACTCTCCAGTCGTTTGTCAACCAGAAGAAGGTGGTCATCACTTCTGATATCATTCGCCAAACCCTAGATCTAAATGATGCCACCTTTGTCACCAAATACCCCAAAGGCACAATTGATTTATCATTCATTAACCATGGATATGAGGGCGACCTAAGTGCTACCACCATTATGAAGAAGCACTTCCATGATGCTGAACGTCTAATCTTTCATATGATCAATGTCTGCCTTGCCCCTAAAACATCTTCATGGGATCAAATGTCATCCAGGTGGCAACAAGTATTGTATTCTATCCTTGAACGTCAAAGCTTAAATTTTTCTGAAATTATATTTTTGGAATTAAAAGATCTGGCAATGAAACCTGTGGCTAACAAATGGATATTATATCCAAGGTTTCTTATGGTCATAATTATTAATCAATTAAAATCTGATGGCCTTGTTGGCCTTGGAGTCTCTGCTATGGTAGTTTTGCCTGAGGTATACTCCAGGCACAACTCAAACCCACAACTCAAAGAGGCTGCCAAACTGCTAAAACCCAAGCAGAGGGAACCCACAGCCTCCACCTCCAGATCCAAAGTCCCCTCCAAACCAAAATCCAAACAAACCAAAAAGGCTACTCAGGGAATTGAGTCCCCTGATGATGCCCCTGCAACACAAAGGCAGGATGAAACTACTGGTAGTAATCCCCTTGTAGTTTCCAAGACTCTACCAGCTGAAACCACTCAGGTATCCTCTCAACAGGATCCTGATGCAATTAAAAATGGGGAAACCACATTACAGGAATCTCTCTCAATTGAGTAGATTGCCATTGAAGAGCATCATTCACCCCAGGTGCAATCTTTTTCACCCTTATCTCCCACTGAAACCACCCCTACAAGCCCAACTACGGTTATTGCACAAGTGCTGACTCAACTACATTCCTCTACCCCTCCCCAGAAACCTATTACCACTGGGAAAACCTTAACAGTTGAGGGAGAGGATTATAATGTGGTTGACAACCCACAGCACAGAAAGTTCAATCTCCCGGTGTAGAAGAGGAGATTCGAACATCTGGTGAGGCTACCTCTTCTTCTGTTTCAGTACATGAGCAGGATGAAGGTGGTATCATCTCTAAGACCTCACCAGAGGCAACTGCAAATGAAGGACATACTCCTGAGGCAGGAAGTCCCCAGTTCCAAGAAAAAGGGGCACATGTGAATACTGATCTACACTCAGCACATGTTCATCCTGATTTACTCAGGAGGTCAGCTGATTCAGCAAAGACTGATGATGACCTGGGCTTTTTCTTTGAGGTTCTAGCCCAAAACACCATTCTTGAGGCTGAGGTATGCAGACTACAAGAACTGCTTGCCAAATTGTCTCAAGAATCAAGTCCATCTGCCCAAATTCACCCACAGATGGCAGCTTCTTCTGAAGATCTCCCAAACACTGAGCCACTCCCAACAACTATGCCACCAGCCTCTGTTTCAGGCACCATTTCTCAAGGACAGAACCCCTCTGAGCAAATGGTTGCTGCCTTTAAATCCTCCTTACCTCTCATCACTCCCATCATCACTAACATTGTGCATCAAGCCATTGATGAGAGGCTTTCCTCAAATCTTCAAAACCTAGTTGATGATGCTGTTTCTAAGAGACTTTCTGACATTCAAACCCCTGAATCCAGTGCAACCAAAAAAGGGGAGTCTAAGTCAGTGAAAGAAGACAAAAGAAAGAGAGTTAAAGAGGAAGAAGCAAAAGAGAAGAAAGAAAAGGAGATGATCACTTACAAGAGAAAGAAAAGTGCTGAACAGACTGAAGATGAGAAAAAGTTAGAAGAACTGATCAAAGAAGCTGATGAGCAACATAGCAGATCTATGGATAAGATCATTGATCAACTCTTCACACTAGGTTTTGAAACAGCCCAACTTGACTCTGAGATCAGACGGCTAGAGATTCAAGAGATTGAGAATAAATGGGCCAGTTGCAATGAGAAAGAAAGGGAAAGGCTGGAAGCTATGATAAGATTCTTGTCAAAACATTTGGGAAGACCAATCATTGAAGTGAAGTCAAGGTCCAGAGACAGTATTTTGGAGATAACCACCAAAATTTGTTCTTCTGAAGCATTCAACAAAGGATTGATCATAGAAGCTCTTGATGAAGCCGGTGCTGGGAAAAGGTCTGTATGGCAAAGTTATCCAAAGCCTCCCTCACAACCAATATGATAGAGCAGCCTTTACAATCTTCCTCATCAAAACAACCAACTTCACAACCCTCAAAACCAACTCCTTTACCCAAGAAACCTACTCAATCAACCACCAATGATGCACCCAAGAGGAAGAGAAGGGTGTTGAGGATGGAAGAAGAAGATGATGATGATGAGGATGATAGTCTGCCAATCTCTACTGTTCTTAAAATAAAGATGCCTGAGCCCAGGATTCAACCAACAACAATCACACCTAACATCCAAAGGCAAATGGTAAAAGTGAAAATTGAAGAAGAAGAACAGCAAAAACAATATGATGAGCAGCTGTTAAAGATGGTTGATAAAGAATTTCCTAAGTCTTCATCCATACAAGCTATGAAGAAACATGCTCAAAGGTTGTATGCTCTCAGATTCACATTTCAATATCAGAAAGAGAGAGTGAGAATTTGGCCTGACCCCAGAGTAAGTGAAAGAATTCATAGAAAGAATATTCCAAGTCGATACAATGGCCAAGTAAAGAAGACTGTAGATGCTGTGATAATGCTGGCCATTGTAGTGTCACCCTGGGAAATCCTTGATGACTTCAAGAGAGCTTACAAGACTAAGATGACTCCACAAACTTTACTAGAAAACAAAGTGGTGAAGAAGGGGTTGATCTACAAGAAGCTTGAAGAAATAAGAAGAAATAAGCTCCAGTTGTTACTTGAAGGTACTCATCCTGATGAGTTTGCATACAGAGAAATAACTACTGTGGAGCTAAAGAATGGAAAGAATGTTAGATACTTATCAGAGTATTATGGGCCTGAGTTGTCACACCCCGGGCCCAGGTAGGGTGGGACGTCACAGACTAGCAACAATATATGGCAGCGGAAACAAACCATTACAAGAGCTCAAAGGAGAGAATATCACATGGCATTAATGTTTTAAAAAGATACCGGGGCTAGAAACAGATCAAGCCCCCAAATAAGTTTTACAATCATCCATAAAATATATTGTACTTGTTCAACACAAACATGAAATTATTCAATTGGTTCATTAAGTAAAATATGCCAATGCCATGATCGCGGGGATAGGTCTAGGTCTTCACAACAGCTAGGATCTCTTCATACTTTACCTGAAACATGCTCAAAAGAAATTTGTGTCAACTAAAAAGTTGGTGAATTCAAGTGCTTAAAGTTTAAAAACAAAAGGACTTAACAATCCTTCTTTGATTAAAAAGAAAATAATCATTGTTTAAGCATCGTGGGAAAAACCATAATCAACCCTGCACTCAGTCCTGGTTGGCCTATTCTAAACTTGTGTTTAAACGGATATTCCCGAAGGAAGAACTGAGCCCCAAACCAGTGAACCCTACCTGCCCGGATGGTTCACCATAGTTTCTTAACAAAACCTGTTACATGCCACAAACGACCCCTTAGGATCTCAGTGGGGTACCCTTCCTGGAACGGAAGCCACTGTGTGTGGGGGATTCCCCAAATAGATCTATTCATATAAAACAAGCGATTCACGAAAGAATTAATGAACATGATATAAGTATCAGCAGGTAACCATAAATCCCATATACAATCATCAAATAAAGCACAAATATAGTTCATGAATAGCAGAGCATGTTTCACCCCAAAACAGTAGTAAAAAGGGGGATCACTAGAACTCACCTTAGGTTTCAAGTCAAAAAGTCTCTTGGTGTGCCAGGAGTGTCTCAAGTCTAGCACCCTAACATGTACATATTAAGTAATAAGCTACTGCCCTAAACTCATTTAAGGTGCAACAATAGGGTCAAGAGTTTAGCTATTGGGTAAGGCTTTGATTTCGCGAAGGTTTGTATAAAAAGTTTCCTTTTATGGCAGGTCAAGGTTTCTTCATGAAAATTAGGATTTTTACATCATTAGGTTAAGGATATTAAGAAACTTTGTTGTTGAAGTGATTATTAGCTTTCTAGAGGTCGGTTATAAAGTTTGGTAAAATTTTACAGTTTAGTCCCTCAAGTTTCAAAATTGATAGTTTCTACCCTCAAGTTTGGTTTCTTGTCCTTTATGACACTTAAGACCAAAAATCAGGTTCTTATAGTAAAATTATACTTATTATAGAGTAAGTGTTTCCAAATTTCAGTTTACGGGTCTGGTTTTAAAACTATGCGTTTAACACTCCCGGTTGCGGTAAAAGCCGGAGAGTTTTAACCGTAAATTTAGGGTTTTCATAATTTTGGATCTTGGACCAGTAGGTATTTTCTAAAAGATATTTTTATAAATTTTAAGTCCTTAAATTGTGAAATTTGGCCTTTAATAGTTGAAAATCTCGTTTTTACGTTTGACCCGTTAAAACGCGGTTTTGACCGTGTTTGACCATTTAAAGCTTGTTTGACCAATTTTTCAAATCCTTTAGGTCTTTTATTCCTTAACTTACTGAAATTAAATGATTTTTATAAATCTTAGCTTTAATTTCCTTTTTCGTGGATTATTCTCAAAAACGATGCTCGGTTAGTACCTGTTTTTAGTTAAAACGTCATTTATTTGTTCCTTTGACCATTTAAATTACCCATTGACTCCAGAACACTTTATTTATCATTTTTAAGCCTGGAATACTTTTCAAGAGTGTTAAATCCATGTTTTTACTTTATTTAAGGTCGTTTACCATGTTTCGGGTCCCGAAATTAACCAAAATAGGTCTAATCTTAACATGTCCATAATTTCCAGAGATTAACCACTTGTCACAACCTTAATATTCATCAAAACATTCTGAAATTAAGTCCAAACTCACGGCTAGGTTTCCCATCACAACAATGAGTCATCAACTTAGTGATTTAGCCATAACTAACCGTAACACATGTGTAAATCATTGCAACTTGTAATTTAAACCTTACCAAAACTCCATTTAACTTTAAATCCAGATTATTATGGTGTTACCAAGTCATTTATGAGCAGATTTTAAGCCTTGGTTAAGAGTGTTTTCAAACAAGTGCTTAGCTTGCAATATACATCTTGTAAAATGAAGGTTTTTGAGGTGTAACTTGTGTTAAAACCATACATCCACGGTGTTTCTTCTTTTATAACTTTTTAAATCAGGTTATTAGGAGTTCATTAATCCTTTAGCAAGCAGGTTATAAGTTTTGGCTTCAAGAGTTACAAGATCTACAAGTTAGATGGTGCAAAAGTCCCAAAAATAGGGTTTTCATGGTGGAAATCGGTTTCCACCTTAGATATGAAATGTATAACGAGTGAGATACCTCTTGTGAAGTTGAAAGCTCCTCAAGAACAAGGTAGTGGTGTCGGGTTTCTGCTACAACAAATAGGGGAGGTGTTTTTAAAAGAGAAATGAAAGAACACATGAAAAAGACCATTTTCTGGTGTCATGAACTTACACTTGATGTTGTTCACGTTTTGGAGAGTGTAGATGGTCTTCAATGGCGCGAATCTCCTTGGACAAGGCTGGAGAATCTTCTACAAGGCTTGGAAAGGTCGAACAAATGGTAGAGGTGTGTCAAAACTTACGGTTATGGCCACTTTCTTGTGGTTCTTCGGTTGGCCGATACTTGATGTTGTTGTTCTTGCGATTTTGGGGCTGGAGTTGAGAGAGTTTTTGGGAGTGTTTGCAAAGTGTAGAGGAAGGTTTCAGCTGATGGTTGTTCGAATAAGAGAGGAGAGGAGAGAGTGTGGATGTGAAGTATGTAAGAATGCATGTGAGAGGAGTGGTGGGTGTGGTGGTGGTGTAGAAAGGAGGAGAGTGGAGGGAGAGGGGGCGGCCGCATTTGGCATGTAGTGTGGGTTTAAGTTTAAATTTTTAATTGGTAATAATTATTAAGTAGTGTAGTTTGTAGTATTGGGTATAAGGTATTATTTAGTGAATGATGTTATTAGTTGCATTACATGCATGCCCATGCATGCATGGACCGAAATTATATAAGTGTGAGTGTGTATGCTCACATTTAATTGTTTTCTCTTGAGATTAATTTTTGCAAGGGTGACTAGTCAACATTCCCGGAACACTAATTTTTAAAAGGTAAAAATCTAAATTAACAAAAGTCAATAATAAAAATCATAAGAAACCAAAATTTGAATCAAGTAACAAGAATGCATCTAATTTCATGATAGGGTTGAATTGTTTCAATTATTAGCACTCATAAGATGGATAATGATGCAAGTAAATTAGGGTTAGGATAACAACCTAGAGGCCGGTTGTCACATGAGTTCTTCTTTGAAAGTGAAGCTGAAGAACTCACAATGGAAGAAAAAGTTGTTCTACTTGAGGCCTATGTTAGAGAGTCTTACAGACTCATCATTGGGAAGTAGGTTTCATGAATGGGGAAACAGCTCTGTGTCCAATTCCCCAATACAGAGTTCCCATTCCTCCTTTGCCAATCAAACTTTTTGAAACCTCTTCTTTGGCCTGAGCTTATTTTGGTAATTTCTAAGCTGATCCAGAAAATGTTTTTGCCAATAAGTGGGACTTCAATAATTTTAAAGGTTTTGGCTGCATTGGTTCAGGGGGAGTTTGTTGGACCAAAAGAACCAATGAGCCAGATCAGAAAAACCTTTAAGTCCCACACACATCATAACAACTGAAGTGGTCTACATCTGCTGAAGACAAAGTCTGAAGATAAAGTCTGAAGACAAAATTTGAAGACAACTGCTGAAGACAAAGTCTGAAGACCAAGTTCTCAGAAGTTGTCACAACAGCTGAAGTAGTTCTTTCAGTAGTTGTGATGATTTACTTTTCAGTAGTTTTATTATATGTAAAACATCTGAAGTTTTTACACTTCAGATGTTATAACTTCAGTAGTTGTAATTGTAGCTTGAACTTAGTCTTTTTCTGAAGGTGTCTTCAGTTGTTGTGGACATCCTCAGTAGTTTAGTTTACTTTCAGTTGTTTGTATAAATCAGTTAAATGTCACTATCAAGTGACATCAGCTGACGTCACATTCCTTTTATAAAAGGAATGTTGACCTAATTGTTTTGGGACCGAAGCTTTTACGTGAATGAAAATATTCCTTTTGCAGAAAACTCTCTCTCTATAACCGTCACTGTTTGATTGGATATTCATACTATTCTTGCTTAAATTTCGTCTAATTCTTGTTATATTCCGCTGCAAATATTAATCTAATTGATCAAACTAGATCCGATCCTATCAAATACCAAAGATCAAATTCCCAAGTTTGTTGAGAAATGAGATGATGGACACTTTATTGGATACTCTTCTCAAGCTAAAGCTTATAGAGTATACAATCTTAGAACTAGAGTAGTTGAGGAGTTAGCCAATATGACTTTCAATGAGCACACTCCTAGTGTGAAAGGTTCTGGTCCGGATTGGCTGTTTGATCTTGATTTAGTTACCAACTGTTTGAACCAAACTTGTGAGAATGTTTAAGAATCTACAGATATATTACCTACAGGTGATCCTGACCCATGATTTGAGCTTAGAAGACCATCAAGTTACACATCTTCAGCTCTAGTGGTAATTGTTCCTGCAAATGAAGCTTCTACCAGCACATCAATGACAGATCCTGATGATGCTTCTGAGGTGCCTTCAAATTCTAGCTTAGAGGCACAAAATTCAGAGGAAGGAGCTTCAAATGTTGGAGAAAATGGTAGTGGTGACAGTGATTAGAAAAATTTATTGATGCTGACAACCACTGCATTGAAGACAACATCAAAGATGTCACACACTAATTGGATCAAGTCAATCTTGATAAGTGTGCTGATGTGGAGGGTGAATCTTCTTTGCCAGATCAGAATATTTCAAATTTAGATATGTTTAAGCAACTTGCTATGATACCTCAGTTAGGGATCCACAAGTCTCATCCTACCACAAACATCATTGGAGATGTTGATTCAGGGGTGAGAACAAGAGGACAAACCCATGAAGCAAATGTTTGTCTTCACTCTTGTTTCTTGTCCCTGATAGAGCCAAAGAAAATTGATGAGGCTCTCAAGGATGGAAGTTGGATTGAAGCTATACAAGAGGAGCTGCTTCAATTCAAAATGCAAAAGGTTTGGAACCTCTGTCCTCTTCCTCAAGGGAAGACTACCATAGGAACCAAATGGGTTTTCAGGAACAAGAAGGATGATAGTGGACTTGTCATCAAGAACAAGGCAAGACTAGTTGTTCAAGGGTATACTCAAGAAGAATGAATTGACTAAACAAATGTTTTTGCTCCTGTAGCAAGACTTGAAGCTGTTAGAATATTCCTAACTTTTGCTGCATCCAAGAACTTCAAGGTCTACCAACTTGATGTCAAGTGTGCCTTTCTTTATGGGATGATTGATGAAGAGGTGTATGTCAGACAACCACCTGGGTTTGCAGATCTTGATCATCCTGATTATGTCTGCAGGCTTGATAAAGCTCTTTATGGGCTGCACCAAGCACCAAGGAAGTGGTATAAGACTCTATCTCAGTATCTATGTCAACATGGCTACAAAAGGGGTACTATAGATGGAACTCTCTTCATCAAAGGAACAGGAAATGACATAATGTTAGTTCGCGTATATGTAGATGACATTATCTTTGGGTCAACTAATCCAAAGCTCTGCAAAGACTTTGAGAAGCTGATGAAGGACATGCTTGAAATGAGTGCCATGGGGGAACTCAATTTATTTCTAGGAATTCAAGTGAAGCAAGTTGACAATGGCATCTTCATAAGTCAGTCAAAGTATGTACAAGACATACTTAAAAGGTTCAACATGACTTATTGTAAGGTTGCTAAGACACCCATAGCCAGAAATCACTCCCTTGGACCTGATCTTGAGGGGGAGTGTGTTGATTAGCATCTCTATAGGGCAATGATTGGGTCTCTTATGTACCTCACAGCTAGCAGGCCAGATATCATGTTTGCTACATGCATTTGTGCAAGATATCAAGCCAACCCCAAGATGTCACACCTGGTCACTGTCAAAAGAATTTTAAGATATCTCAAAGGTGCTCCATCACTTGGCCTTTGGTATCCAAAGAATTCTGAGTTTAATCTGTATGCTTATATAGATAGTGACTATGGTGGTTGCAATATGACTGCAAAGTGTACATCAGGGGGATGTAAATTTATTGGTGGAAGAGTAGTCTCTTGGCAATGCAAGAAACAATCTTGTGTGTCTGCATTAACGGCTGAGGCTGAATACATTGTTGCTGCAAGCTGTTGTGCTCCAGTGCTTTGGATTCAAAATCAGATGCTGGACTATGGATTCAACTTTAAAGAGACTCCAATCCACATAGACAACAATAGTGCTATCTCTATCACAGAGAATCTTGTGCAGCACTCAAGGACAAAGCATATTAATATCAGGTATCATTTGATTAGAGATAATTTTGAAAAGGGATTAACCAAACTAGTCAAAGTTAACACAAATGAATAATATGCTGATCTGTTCATCAAAGCTTTTGATGAGCAGAGATTTAAATATCTTGTATCAGCTATTGGGATGATTAGCTTTGAATAGCTTTTCTTAAAACTTAATCATATTTATTTCTAAAACATGTGACTCCTAAGTTGTCTATTTTATCACCTTCATAAGCCCTTGTTTTTCTTTGGAATAAAATCATTTCAAAAGACTTTTCTTAGACTTTTGAAAATCTTGATCTCTTCGGAAGATTTAAAATTACCTTCGGAAGGAATTTATGTCTTAGTAAACAAATAATTGCTTCAGTAATTTTACCTTCGGAAGAAATTTTTGAAATATTTTCCGAAGCTTAAAATCAACTTAAGTACTTTGTATGTTTTCAAAGAACAAGTTTCTTCCGAAAGCAATTTACCTTCGGAAGTTTTTGTTCTCCTTAGAATAAAAATCCGTGAGTGTTAATTCTCTTCCAAAGCAAAATTCTCAAAAACCTTTGAAATATCTTGCGAAGCCAATTTGCCTTCGGAAGCTTTTCCTTCAGAACTTCCGAAGCAAATAACCTTAAGAAGATTTCTCGACTTCCAAGAAAACTACTTTTTGGGAAAAAGTAAACTACTTTTCAGAGGTGGGACCGACATCCGGATTTCAAAGTTTATCCTCTTTCATTAACTTTGTCTCAATTCCTTTTCACATAAATACCCAACGGTTCTCCCCTCTTTCACTATCTTCCGCAATTACACTATTCCTTAAACCTAAATTCTCCCAAACCGCCTTTGTTCTTCATCTTTCTTCATCCTTATTCTTCTAAAATGGCCAACCTAAACCGCAAAAACAACCCAGATTTCTTCATGCAACTTCACAGGCAACACAACCAGGTTGCTCTGTTAAGCTCTGAGAAAGATGAAAGTTTCTTAGAGATTTGCCGTTTCTTAGCTCTATCCATCTACTTCACCTCCCTAACCATTGATCCTACTCTCTATGAGGATCATCTGCTTGAATTCTGGAAGACCTGCCAAGAGGTAATTATGGTTGGGGAGAAGGCACTGTCTGCCACAGTATAAGGGAGGACAATCTTCATAACTCTAGCCATCATAAACACTCACTTGCAGCTGGATGATGAAGAAGGTGAGTTGTCCTTCCCAAAGAAAGCTTTAAATTATTCCTTTGAGCACATGGGCTATGAGGGAGATTTCTCTGTAAAGACCTTCAAGAAAAGGAAGGTCCCATCCGAGTGGAAATACCTGCTTCATGTGGTTATCCACAGCTTGTCAAACAAGCATGGAGGATGGGACCAGATTCCTGAGGATCTCTCCTTCATAGTACATGGAATGGTTCAAGGTTCAAGTTCAGGTACTCTCAGTTTGTTTATACAAATTTGCATGCTAACTTGGACTCCTTAGAGTATTATATGTTTCCAAGATATGTTCAACAAATTCTCAACTGTGAACTGGGCTCACAGTTGAGGGAAACAGATAATATTCTTAAATTGGGATAGATGAAGCCTGAGATCTTTAAAATAATAAAGAATCCAACTGTAGGCTTCTCACGGGTAGAAACAACCCTTGTCCCAAAAATGTTAGAGCTCATTGCTCAAGGTGACAACCTAGCAACACAAGCTAGTGTTGAACCCACACCTTCTACCTCCCAACCACCAAAAAGGCGACAAATCACCCTCACCTACCAAAGAAAATCCAAACGAACCCCTGATCAAGCTATTGAGTCTGTGCAGGCCCCCATATACTCACCCATACAGGAGGAATTGGACACTAGAGCTCCCACTTCCCCTGAGGAGCAAACCACTCACATCTCTTCAACAATGATGGATGAGGTTCCTCATGCTCACCCTGATGAGCTTATAAGCCAAACTACCTTAAGCCCTCACTCTGAGTCTGAACACTCAAGTGAACAACCTTCAGGGGACAGTTACCATCCGCAGCCTTTAGACTTAAATCAACCCATTCCCAACCTCTCATTGTATACAAATAAAGACTTAGGTTTCAGTGGGTATCATGAGTCTCTCTACTCTTCCCCTACTCAAAGAGAGATGAGTACTGCTAAGTCTACTTTGTCTAGCCCACAATAGTCACCTATCACTGAGATGGATCTTTCTGAACCTGTTCAGGAGGTTCATATGGAAGAGGCTCTCACTTTTGCAAGTAATTACATCATTAAGACCTCAACCATAGCAACTCAGCCCATTGACACTTCAACTGAAGCTGTCAATGTGCAGAGGAAATCCAGCAGCCAAGAACCTGAGGCCGGTGGTGAGAGAGAGGACTTTGGTCTAATCATCTCATCCCCCAATGATTCTTCTGATGAAGATGAGGGCAATTTAAGTCTAAAGGTGCAAAAACTGTCAAAAACATGCTCCTATTTAGTCTCTAAGGTTAGTCACCTTGAATCTTAGGTGACTACCATGCAAAATATGGTCAATGATCAGCAACTTGAGATATCATATCTCAGGGAACAACTAGTTGGGAGACCTTTAAGAAGAGCTCAACCAGGAACACAAGAACCTGTGAATGTGATTGACCTAACTTCTAGCTCACCTATGCAAGAGGGTGATGCTACCAAAAAGGGGGAGAAAGTCATTACAGTCACAAAACCTGGGAGTTCTTCACGGAGTATGGACATTGAGGGTTCACCATCCTCACTTGCAGTTGTGCATACTCAGAAACTTCTTCAAGTTCACATTAATGTGGACATTATAGACTCTGTCATTAGGAGTCTCTTTGAGGAAGGCATTCCAAGGGCTATGTCATCTCCACCTCAAGGAACTTCAAACTACATTATTGGGTGGAGGTATGATGCTGATAGAAGAGCCCTTATTCTTCACAGAGTTCAAGGGCAGCAAGAAGTATTTGATTTTCAGACCTTGAACTACTATGAAGGTCTTGACCTGATCAACATGCCACTTGTCAACCCAAGTCAATCAAGACAAGCTGACAGGTTAGCACTCAGGATTCAAGACACAATTACTGAAGAGTTCAGCCTTAGAAGGAGACAAAGGCAATCAGGTAATGTCATTGGTCAACTAGATGTTGAGGCAGACCTTGAGATTAGCTTCAAAGAGAAAACCTTAGCTGAAGGCCCAGTGATAGAGCCTGAGAGCCCTATCACCCCAACAACTACTTCAGAAATTCATCCCCACAGTGAAACACCTGCTGGTGAAGGTGTCTCACAACCTCTCTCGGGCAAGAGCTTGGATGCTACACTAAGCAATGAAGGCCAAAGCTCTCTCCACCCTGTGTCACAAAGGTATGTGGGTGACAAAGGGAAAAGAATTTTAACTCCTGAGGAGATTGAGGAGGAGGAGAGAGAGAGAGAGGAAGACGAAGCTAAGGGGAGAAAGTTCCTCTGGGTCTTCAGGCTTTATGCAAGCTGCAATCAGGGCTGCCCCCAGACCAAACACTCATGAAGATGAGTTGAGGGCAGTCAGGATTACTTACCTGCAGACCAGGAACTATGACATAGATGAGATTATATCTCTCCCCTTAGAGCAATTAAATGAACTTGATGACATGGAAGTGTCAAGAGAGATGACGAAAGCAGATGATGCAAGGCTACTTCTCCAATTCGAAGAGGAGAAGAGATAGAAAAGGTTATACAAAAGTTCAAGAAAGCCCTGTGCAAGAGGATGTGGTAGCTACACAAGAACCTCAGGTAGACAAGGAAACAGATAATCAAAACATTATCAACTACCTGAGTGCCACAGGTCTCTACCAGGCATCTGCACTTCTTCCCATGTCCTTTTGAGTACATTGAGTTTGAGTATCTCAAACAGATTGAACTTCAAGTGCTCGAAGAACAAAAGGCAACAAAGAAAAAGATGAAGGAAAATGATGCAAAGTCAAGAGACATCATCCAAAAGAGTATGAAGAAGTCTGCTGACAGACAAAGGATAATGAGCTTCTTGAAGCTGTATGGATTCTCCGGAAGGAGACTTGGCCCTATGTCTCTATCCACAATGGATGATCATATCAGGGTAATCAAGCAGAAGATCAAGAGTGGAGAGCTGATTGACTTACACTCCCTTCCAAGTCAAATCCCACCTTAAGTGGAGGTTAAGGTTGAACAACCTGAGACAACACAACCTGGACCTCCTGCTGAGCCTCAGCAAGCTTCATCTTCTGATCAACAGTAGGATTAAACTCCCTCTCCTTCTTAACCTGTGAGGATGAACACCCAACTGAGAAAGACAAGGATGATCAACAAGGTGCTGCACACCAATCTTCTTTGTTGAAGTCTTCTAAGAGGAAGAACAGGCTGGCTTCCAAACCAAAGTCAAAGAAGAAGAAGCCTGAATCATCCACCTCTACACCTCAGGCTGAGTCAGGTCAACCTGAGGAAGTGCATGAAGAGGCAGCCCAATCAACTCTAATTCAAGTGGCTCCTCTTGCAGCTGAGAGACCCATCTTATCCTAGACCTTCACTACTAATCAAGAGAGATGGCATGTAATCAGAGATCAAGGTGTTGAGAATGTCTATACATGGGAAGACATAATCAACTTACTGTAGGATTTTGTGTGCCCAAGACACTTAGAATATTGATGTGGTTAGTACGTTATGATCCAAGTCGGGTTATACCCAATAACAAGTTAAACAAACACCAATTGATATTTAATTATTGATGAGATCAAACAATTAAATATTGACACCAATTTAGGAAATGGGTTTTCTAAAACATTGCATATGGAATAAAACAAACTATATGGATAGTTTGTTAATGAAAAATCATTTGTCATATTATTTAAGATAGTTGAATAATAACAAATGATAGTGTATTAGTATTATAAAATTAAAAAGGGTTTTGATTTTATAAATAAAACTAATGACTAAGAGAGTTAAATGATGAAATTTCAAAAGGGTGGGAAACCCCTTTTGGATGGATGTTGCGGCCGCCTAAAGGGGCATTGGGATGCCCATTTTGTCTTGGCTTCTACAAGACTTAATTCATTCATTCAAGCAACCATCCATTACAAACTTTCTCTCACATATTCATATGCAAAAACTCTCTCTACTTGGCTGAAATTTTCGAAAATCTTGAAGCATTTTGAGGCTGAAATTTTTGGTTTTGCAAGAGCAAGAAGAAGAGGTTTCTTTTGGTGTTGCTCTCCTAACAAGCTTGGTGTTTTGAAAGGACTTGTGGGTATACAAGCTTGAGGGGTCCTTCCTTGGAGCCTTGGCCGAATCTCTAGCATCCAAACAACCTTCTTTGGTCGACATTTTAGAGCTCTTGAAAGGTAGATATGGCAGCCCTTTGTGGTTGTCATATTATGTTGCTTTTATGTATACATAGCATGTTTATTCACATACAAAAGATCCCTTTTGATTTGGGTTTGTTTCTTCATCTTAAAACATCATTAAGAACATGAAATTTTCAGATTATAAACATGTTATAATGCCTATCTTCCGCTGCGTTTTTCTTAAAGTTTAAATGGTTAAACTACGGTTTTGATGTTCTAACAAACCCATCAATGGCATCAAGAGCCGGTTATGTGGATAACTTGCTTGTTCATAGTCTTTAAAATCGGATTTAAAGAAGTATTATCTAGCTTTTATGGCTGATTTTGGGCTGCTATATTTTGTATGAATGATTCCCCAAACTTTCAAGGTCATATCACACATGCTAGTGATTAGATCTTGAAAGATATATATTATGAAATGTTGATTGTTTGGACAATTTTTAAAACCCAAAATTGCAGTTTATGTTGGCTGAAATTTGGTGGTTTTAAGTGGGGTTTCATTATATGTTTGGATGATATGATCAATGGATGTTAGTGTGCATAACCTAGCTTTTGGCCTTTTGATTTGGATGATTGGAATGGTTGGTTTTATTCATTCAATTGGGTTGTAATATTTATGTTTATTATTTGGGTTGTAATTATTTATTCATTTGGTTATGTAATAAATAGAATAGGTGCATTTCTTTTATTAGAAAAATGTATTAGGATACAATTTTTGTAAAACGAAGATGCACAAGATCAAGACCCAAAGATGGACATCAAAGACATGTACACTTGAAGCATTTGGATGTGGAATCAAGTGGGAGTTCATGGACACATATGATGTGTCATTGTTAACCCTTAGGAAAGACCTTATGACAACACTTGTGATGGCAAACAAGTGTAGCCATCTTAGTGGCTATGGTTATGGACATGTGGTTGTATGAAATATGCTTGTTTGATTATTCATTTTATGTTGATTGTTTGATATATGGATATGCTTAACAATCTAAACAAATTATCATAACAAGCTGAATTTTTTGGTTCCTAATCATTAAGTGACTAATAAAAGGTTATTAAAAGGATTAATGATTTCAAAATAAAAGAAGTTTTATTAAAAGAGAACCATAGGGTATCTTGTATTTGATAGCATGCAAATACAAGTACATAGAGTTTTCTAAAACTAGAATTATGAAATCTCTAAACTTTTGACAAACAAGTTTAACACCGTCCTTTTGCACAACACTTGAGTCATTTGGAAACTCTAAATGGGATAAAGGTCACCTAACCATTTAGAGGGAACTTGTGATTTAAGGTGGGGATACCACATTGGTGAGATAAAGGTCAGCTAACCACTTATGTGGGTAAACTCACACGTGTGTGCAAGTAGGATAACTTGATTTGCAAACCATGTTAAATGGATCACCTAAATATGGTTTCCAAATGGTGTTGATGGGATTAACATGCCGACTTTACATATGATGTTTAAAGTCGATCCCATACCTCTAGAAGTTGCAAATGGTTGCTGTTGGGTTTGTTGGACCTTAACAACTAGTTTAACCATTTAAACTTGAAAACGCAGCGGATTAACATCAAATATTTTATCATTTGTAATCTGAAAATAAGGTTCATTTCATGACAATAACAAACCCAAGAACATAAGGATCTTATATATGTGTTTGAACTAGCTATCAACTACAAACAACAACCAAAACAAGCCATACATACTACCTTTAGTATGCTGCTGAAAATCGAGATGTAGATGGAGAGAATGATGTTCTTCAACAGCAAAAACAGCAAGAAGAGGTGTCCTCAAGCTTCCATACCCACAAGCACCAAGCAAGAACCTTTTGTTGCTAGGATTTCATCACCAAAACGAACCCAATAGGCTGCTGAAAACCCATTTTCAGCCGAAATCAAAGCTGCTGAAAAACACTTTGCAACCGAGATATTCTTCTAGATCGGAGGAGTTTGTGCCTTGAGGTTCTTGCATATATGAGAGAGATCAGAGATTGGAATGTATGTGTGTGTTCTTGGAGAGAATAAACTCAAGAGAGAGCAAAACAAAACAAAAGGGATAGGCCATAAGAGGGGGCGGCCGAAAATCCCTTATTAGGGTTGTTCCCAACTTTTTTTTTCCCCAATGGTCCTTACATATTAATCTTTTGTTAAACTAAAGATTAATATAGATATATATATATATAATTAACCTTTTAATTATATAACATACACACACTTTTATTATTTGATGTTATTTAACTAAATTAAACAACATTACAAATAATATCCATGAACAAAATATCCATATAAGTTGTTCAATCTCATATGCAACTTATTTAGAAAACCCATTTTCTAAACTGGTGTATTTATTTAATTGCATGATCATATCATCAATTAAATATTAATTGGTGTTTGCTAAGCTTGTTATTGGGTATGACCCGACTTGGATCATAACGTACTAACCACATCAATGTTCTATGTGTCTTGGGCATAAAGAATCCAACAATCTCCCACTTGCAAAAGATTCATAGAAGATTGATGCAAGCAGTAAATACCGCCTAACAACGGTTTACTACCCTTAATACGCATGACTTCAAGTTCCAAACTTGAAATGATTTAGGTGAATCGATCATCTATCCTTTTGTTTCAGATGTCCTGTTAAATCCAAAGACACAGAATGATCATTCCTTGTTGATTTAACTTAATCAGGCCTTAGACATCTTGCTCTCAACGAATAAGAGGAACAAATCCCATCTTGACTACATACGTTTCTCACAATCACCTTATGTCATACCTGAACATAGCCTTATGTACTGACCATTATTTCATATCAGGGAAGAACTAGCTCAAGGTATAACACTTGGTGAATATCAAAATCCAATATGTATCTCAGGTCTAAGGATACCAAATGATATTCGCCTTTACTCAAATTTACTTATGATCAATCAATAAGATTCCATGTAGTAAGATTTGAGACGCGGGTCAGTCCAATATTCGTATCCCACGAATATCTATGAACCTTGGCAGCAACCAATTGCTCTATATTCATGCCTTATGAATATCCACCAATCCAAGTTCATAATAGTCTTTGAAGATCATGTTAGGTTGGACTCACTTTAGTATAGATGTTTACTTTACATTGTAATAGGACTTTTGTTAGTTTCATTTTGTATTTTGTTAGTAATTAGCAGTTTTGGCAGTCCAGCGAAACTGTGAGCGAATCTATAGTTTCGCTCACAGTTTGCTGTTTTGGTTTATCCGGCGAACTTGTGTTCTGCCGGGCGAAACTATAGTTTCGGCATGACAGTTTCGCTGGTAGTGAAACTGTCAGCGAAACTATGACTGCTATATATACTATTGTCATTTCACTTTGTATGATAAGTTTGCAAAACCCTAATCGTGGAATTCTGTTGCAAACTATCATTTCCAAGCAGTTACTTCATTGAAATACAATTGTGCTTATTGTTATTGAGTGAGTTTGTTCATTTGAATATCAATTATGTCTTGATTCATCATATTCACTTCTCAATTGTTGTTATTTGGTTTGTGTATTTGATATTGATCAAATTATCCTATCAATTGTACTGTTCATCGATCACATGGACCAACAATATGGTATCAGAGCCTTAGTGCTCTTGATTTGTTGAGTTTTTGTGGTTTTGGTCAATATCTAGTTTCAATCAATTTCATTGGATTATCAGCTGTTTTTGGATGGAAATTGATTGAATTATGCTTGTTCTTGATTGAGGAAGATTCTACAATCATCAGATCTCAAATTCATTGAGTTTTGGATGATTTCAGATTGATTTTGAGGTGAAAAAGGTTTTGAGATCGACCAGCGAAATTACTGTTCTTACTGCGAAACTGTCATCTTCATTCAGCGAAATTATGAGTTATTGGATCAGAAGTTGTTTCTAGAGTTTCAGCGAAAGTATTTCTTGAACGAAAGTTCAGTAGTGTTTTTGACCAATTATCAAGCGAAAGTGCTGCCGAATCTATTTCTGAACGAAAGTTCAAGCTTGTTTCCTGCGAAATTAGCAGCGAAACTAAGCAATTTTTGTCTCTGATTCAAGCGAAAGTGCTGCTGAAATTGTTGTGCGAAAGTGTCTGCGATAGTATTGTTTCAGCGAAACTGTTAGTCAAGTCACCCTTTCAGCGAATTTGTTAGCGAATTACCAGCGAAATTATCAATCTTCTGCCGAAACTATCATGTCGAAATTAACTACTCTTACACTTGCGGATCTTGAAAGTGTTGCTCCTAATAGACCTCCAAGACTCATTAATGGAGATAATTTTGAAGATTGGAAGAGATGTCTCAAAGCTTTCTTTTTCTACACAGATCATAATCAATGGGAATCGATTATTTCAGGTCCTCATATACCTACGGTTACAGTTGGTGATGTCGTTTCTCAGAACAAAGATCCATCTTCTTATACTGAAAGAGATCTGAAACTGATTGATCGTGATCAAAAAGCTTTTGGTGCTCTAACTCTCTGCTTGGCTCCAGACATCTACAATCGTTTTGCAGAGCATAAAAATGCTAAATCCCTTTATGATGCTCTCTGTGAATTCTTTGATGGGAATGCAGATCTGGTGAAAGACAAGAGTATTCAAGCTGAAAAGGAGTTCAATTCGTTTGTAGGATACAAGAATGAAAGTTTGACAGATCTTACAAATCGTTTCTTAACCGTCTCAAGCACTCTGAAGAAGTATGATGAAAGACTCTCCAACAGTGAACAAGTTAACAGGCTTCTCGATTCTCTTCCACCACAGTGGAGTCTTCAAGTGAGGGATGCTCAAACAAGAAAGAGGTTTTACAGATTATAAGCTGATGGATATCATTAACAAGTTGAAATCTTTTGAGTTGGATATGAAAAGAAGAGAATTTAACCAGACTATGATGCCCACACCTGGTTTTTCTCAAAATGCTGCTTTGTTGTCATCCGCTGCAAACTCTCACATTCAAAATCCAATTCAAGGAGGGAGCATACAAGTAATTTCTCGAGTGGTAGTAATCATGTTGGAAAAGAATTGGGAAATTCTAAGGTGAATGCTGAAACTTCAATTCCATCTGAAACAATGGCTCTTTTTGGAATGTTTGTTCAGAGCTATGAAGCTCTTGTTGCTGGTGAATTGAAAGGTAAAGGAATGACTATGGAGGATATGTATCAGGTTGATCCTGATGATTTAGAAGAAACTGACATTCAATGGCAAATGGCAATGTTAACTTTAGAGCCCGGAGATTCATGGAAAGAACAGGAAGAAAGAATTTTGGTGGTCAATCATCAACCTCAAAACTAGGATTTGATAAGTCAAAATTGAGGTGCTTTAATTGTAAACAATTGGGACATTTAAACGTGAATGTCCATTACCAATTGTCACAGATCCTAGTAACACTGGAGTACCAAGATTGACAGCAGAGAAAGTAAAGGAAGAAGGAAATTCAAAAAAGGAGTCAGCCTTGATCTCAAACTTTGACTGGAGTGCAGAGGTGGAAGAAACAAGATCTGAAATAAATCACGCGTTAGTTGCTGAGGTTGTGGAAAGTGATGAGATGGAAGTTGATAAAGATGGATTTGTTGTTCAAGGAATTCAAAGGAGAGAATGAATCTTCAGTAAAGGAGAAAGAAGAGAAGATGATGGAGAGAAGAAAGAGGAAATTACAGATTCAAATGAAGAAAGAAATTCAAAAGCTGCGAAAGGAAAGAGAAGGATGATGCGGCCGCTACTGTTGAGGAAAGGAAATCAAGTACTCCAGTATGCATGTGCGATAAGCTTTAGCTGCCGAAAAGATGGTAATGGGACTTCCTTATGAGGTAATACAGGATATGTGCTCATCTGCTTGCAAAATTAGACTTTTTGGGGTTTATAAGGCTAATCGTTTGTTAATTGATAATGAAAGGATTTAAACGAATTAATGATGAACTTAAAATGAATGAATCAAAATATTTTGTGAAATTAAATGAGGCTTTAAAAGAAACTGATCATTTAAAAAGAATTGTTTTGGAAAGGAATGTAGAGGTTAATACTTTGACTGAACGGGTTGCTCTTGCTGAATTTGAAGCAAGCAAACTTCAGTCAAAGTTAGATAAATGGACTATTTCTGGAATGAAACATGATGATCTTTGTAAATCTCAACGGGGAGCAAGAATTAAAACAGGTTTGGGTTATGAAAATGTACAGGTTTATCCTCCTCCTAGTACATACTGTTATTCTCCTATGCCTGTTCCTCATCCTTCTAATGATTTAATCAAATCAGATACTGACAGTATGTCTGCAGGTTTAGTTGGGAATAACTCTAAGTACATTCGTGAAGACTACGACTATGGACCAACTAGTGGGCTTGGATGCACTAGTTCTAGTACACCTGAAAATCAGCAGTCTGTTTTAGATAATAAGTCTAGTTTAAATTCAGTGTTTGTTTCTAGTTCAAATGTAACAGACTTGAATGTCTCATGTTCTCTTGATTGTTCTATTTCATCTTGTACTTCAAATCATGATAGTGATGATTTTTGTTCTGGTAATGAATGCAATGAATCTGATGTTTCTCCTAAAACAACTGAGCAACTTAAAATTAATTCTTTCGAAAAGTTCTTTTCTCAACCTATTCCATCTTTCATACCATTAAATATGACATCTTCAGAAAAATGCAGTTCGTCTTCATCTGAAACTGGTACCAATGGTACGAGTTTTACTGATTTGTCAGAAGAATCAAGTTCTGATTTTGTAAAGAATAACTCTGATTCAAATAAACAAAACATCATGAGATGTATGAGACATTCAGTGATGTTGATTCTAGTTTGTCTGAATGTGATGAGGAGATTATTATTGATCCTATTTTTACCTCATCACATCATCGACCTAGATTCAAACATTGTTGTTTGTGTGGTGAAGAGGATCATCTTATCAAAAAATGTCCCTTTGATTGAAAGATCCTCTAATAGGAATTGTTTTGGGAATAAATTGACAAAATTGGTTAATAATTTCTTTCATAAAAAATCAGCTTCTTTAAAACAAAAGTTGTTCAATCTTGGGTCCCTATTACTCCTGGCTAAATGATTTGTTCATTCATTTCAGGGATCTTCTTCAAAGATTGTACACAGTCTGGGCATGTTGATAGCGGCTGTTCCAAGCATATGACGGGATTAAGGATTTGTTGACAATTATACGGATTATAGATGGAGGATATGTGGCATTGCTGGAGATAAGAAGGGTGGAAAAATGATTGGACAAGGAGAAGTTACCAATGGTTCTCTTACTCTAGAAAAGTCAACCATGTTCCTGAATTGGCATTTAATCTTCTGAGTGTCTCTCAAATTTGTGATAAAGACATTTCTGTTCTATTTAAATCTGACGAATGTTTATTTTTAAAATCAGAGATTGCTATTCCAGAGGATTTAATTCTCATGCGTGCTCCAAGGAAACATGATATATCTTCTTGATATGAATTCTAATGAGTCAAAGGCTACTGCAACTTGTCTTCTCTCAAAAGCATCAACCTCTGAGTCACTTTGTGGCATCGTCGCTTAGGCCATGTCAATTTAAGATAATTAATAAATTAGTAAAGAACAATCTGTTAGAGGACTTCCTTTAAAAGATTTTTCTGTTACTGAAAAATGCATGGCATGTGCAAAGGGAAACAACATAAGAAACCTCATAAGCCCAAACTTTTAATAGCATATCAAGTCCTCTTGAGTTGTTACATACTGATTTATTTGGGCCAATTAGTGTTAAATCAATTGCTAAAAAATCTTTTTGTCTTGTTGTTACAGATGATTTCTCACGTTATTCATGGGTGAGGTTTCTTGCACACAAAAGTGAAGTTGCAGAGGAATTGCAGAAATTAATCATTTCTATTGAATCAGTCAGTAAGAAAAGAGTTATGGGATTAAGAAGTGACAAACGCACTGAATTTAAAAATCAGATTCTTGATTCATTTTGTGCTCAAAAAGGGATTGTGAGACAATTTAGTGCTGCAAGAACACCCAGCAGAACGGTATTGCAGAAAGAAAGAATCGCACTCTTGTGGAAGCTGCTCGTACAATGTTGATAGAATCCTCATTACCAATTATTTTCTGGGCTGAAGCTGTTAATTGTGCATCTTATGTTCTAAACAGGGTGCTAATTGTGAAAGATAAAGTGAAGACTCCTTATGAACTTTTTCATAAGAGGAAGCCACTAATTGATTTCTTTCGCCCATTTGGTTGTTCTTGTACTCTTCTGAATACTCAAGCTCAAAAGACAAAATTTGGTGCTGTTTCTGACGAGTGTTATTTTGTTGGATACTCTTCTTCACAAAAGGCATACCGAGTTTATAACAAGAGAACACGTATTGTTCAAGAGTCATTCTATGTTGACTGGCAAGAATCAATCCTTCTGAAGTGAAATCTGAACCTGCATGGTTCTTTGATTCCGATACTGTGTTCAATTCATTTAATTTGCCAGTTTTCGATGATGATACATCAATTCCATGTACTCAAACGAATATTATTCCATCATCTTCATCGTCTGTTCCATCCATTCCACAAGTAAATGATGCTGTTTCAACTGATGTTAGCTCATCGTCTCCAATGCCTGATCAAGCTCCATTATCTGATTCTTTATCTCCTACATCTCCTAACTTACCTGATTCAACACCTGTCATTGATACACCTTCATCTACTCTTTCTCCGAAATGGCTGATACTTCTTCAACTATCTTTCTTCTTCAAGTGATTATAAACTTTGAAAGATCATCCGCTTGATAATGTGATTGGATCTGTTTCTGATGGTGTTCGCACGCGAAGTCAATCGGTCTGATCAATGTTTGTCTTTTCTCATGCTTTATTTCTCAAATTGTTCCAAAAATGTTCATGCTGCTTACAAGATCCTTGTTGGGTAGAGTCTATGCAATTGGAACTTCAACAGTTCAGAAAGCTTAAAGTTTGGACCTTAGTTGATTTACCTCCCAACAAATATCCAATTGGTACAAAATGGGTATTTAAGAACAAACCAGATGATCGGGGGTGTGGTGGTGCGAAACAAATCTAGACTTGTAGTGCAAGGCTTTGCTCAAGAAGAAGGAATTGATTATACAGAAGTCTTTGCTCCAGTTGCTCGTCTTGAAGCAATCCGAAATTTCTTGCTCATGCTGCTCATAAACAGTTCAAAGTGTACCAGATGGATGTGAAATGTGCTTTTCTCTATGGAGACATTGATGAAGAGATATATGTGTGTCAACCACCAGGCTTTGAAGATCCTGATTTTCTGATAAAGTGTATAAGCTTGATAAATCTTTGTATGGCCTTCATCAAGCACCCAGAATCTGGTATGAGACTCTTACGCAATATCTTTTAAGCAATGGTTATTCTCGTGGTACCATTGATATGACCTTATTTAAAAGGGAGGTGAATGGTGAAATGATCTTTGTTCAAGTGTATGTCGATGATATTATTTTTGGATCCACAAACTCTCAATTATGTAGGGAGTTTGAAGAAGTGATGAGCCAAAGGTTTGAAATGAGTATGATGGGTGAAATGTGCTTCTTTCTTGGCTTGCAAGTTGAACAACAGAAAGAAGGAATTCTTATTCATCAAGAGAAGTACATTAAAGATATTCTGAAGAAATTTAAGATGGATGATGCGTCTACTGAGATGACTCCTTTTACTGCTCAGACCTGTCTCACCAGATGAAAATGGAAAACCAGTTGATCCTCATCTTTTTCGGTCTATGATTGGCTCTCTCATGTATCTTACTGCAAGTCGTCCTGATATCACCTTCGCTGTTGGTTACTGTGCTAGATATCAGTCGGCTCCAAAGGAATCTCATGAGAAAGCTGTCAAACGAATATTTCGTTATCTCAAAGGATCGTCTCGTCTCGGACTGTGGTATCCTATGGTGGAAATTTTGATTTACATGCTTATTCTGATAGTGATTCCAATGGTTGCAGGTTAAACAGAAAATCTGTGTCTGGCGGTTGTCAATATTTGGGAAATTGTTGGTATCCTGGCAGAGCAAGAAACAAATACTGTTTCTCTTTCTACAGGGAAGCTGAATATATTGCTGCATCTAGCTGCTGCTCTCAAGTTCTCTGGATCCAACACCAAATGATTGATTATGAAATTAATTTCCTTCATACACCTTTATTCTGTGACAATGAGGCTGCCATTGGAATTGCTAAAAATCCCATTCATCATTCTCGCACAAAGCATATTGAAACCCGAATTCATGCGATTCGTGATGCTCAGGAGAAGGGTTTCATTAATATTATTCCCATTGATACAAAAAATCAAAAAGCTGATCTTTTCACAAAAACTTTGATAAACCTCGTTTTTATGAATTGATTTCTATGCTTGGTTTAATATCTTTTTAAATTTTCATTTTCTATTTCTTTGATAATAATTAAAAAATAAAAAAAATTAAAAATATAAAAAATTTAAGTTAAAATTCATTTATAATTATAGAAATATGAAAATAAAAATTGGGGGAGTAATATCATTATTCTGAGATCGGATTTAACATGATGAGAAATGATTGTATATTCTTTAAATATTTTATTTACATGACCAGTAATTCTATGAGAAATGATAGTAACTGTTACTGGATTCTGTTTCACATTAAAATAAAAGAAATGGATCAGATTCTTTGACGATATGCTTGATAGACTCAGCCTGATGAATGAAGTAGACAACAGCTTTATGATTAAATTAAACTTTATGCTTAAGAATGTTGGATTTACTCATTCATTTTGGATTGCACAAAAACTGAGTCCTGACAAAAATTGGATTGAGAATGAATCTATCGTTCATTTTGCTTTGTTATGTCATCATTCTCTGCTGGTTTATTTTGTGTTAAGATGTCTTGTGTCTGTGCTTATCTCCTCTGCTGTACGTGAGTACTGACCTGGAGTGATGATCTCCTCTGCTGTACGATAGTACTGACCTGGAGCTCTCATCAGCACATGTTCAAATGGTTATCTCCTCTGTTATACGTGAGTATAGATCTGGAGCTCTCACCATTTTGATATTTTATGTCAAATCATCTTATCGATGAATTCTCTCAGAATGAAATATTCTTGTTTAATCATTTGCACACTTATCCACAAATCTTGTTCCATGAAGATTGATTCATAATTCAAGAAATCCTGAGGTGGGTGAGGGTTTTTACCAAATGATTGTGGGGTCTTAACATTCTAAAGCATCTAATCGAACCTTAAATGAATCATAAGCTGTTGTTTGAAAAAGGATAAGGCATGAGTTTAAGTGGACAATTATATCAGCAGTCGTTATTGATTTGTTCTAATTTCAGTTGTTTCTGTGCAGATTGTGATCAGACCTTGTACTCAGTATGATCTCATGACTGGTAGATGATTTTTAATCATCATTATGTTCTAAAATATTAAGAGAATGTGATCTGATTATTTTAGATCTCATTATGTGATGTGCTTCCTTTGAGTATTATAATTAAAAAAAAAATAATAATAATAATAATAATAATAAAAATAATAAAAAATAATAAAAATAAAAAATAATAAAATAAATAAAAAATAATAAAAAAAATGGTGCGAAATTATTCTTTCGCTAATAGATTCGCAAAGCGAAACTGCAATTTCGCTAGCTTTGCTATTAAGTTGTTAACCTGTTATCTTCTAGCGAAATTACAGTTTCACTTGGCGAAACTGTAAATTCGCAAGACGAATTTATAGTTTCGCTGCCAGCGAAACTGTTGGCTATATAAGTCATTTTTGCGAAATTTCTTTAATAATTTCGCGACATCGTTCAGTTTCGTTTTTAGGGTTTTCGTAACATAAACGGCGATTTTGATGTGTGTGTGATTTGGACTGATTTTGCGTGCTATTCTCTTCGTATGTGAGTTTCGAACACTGATTGACTCTTAATATGGATTACATCATCTATTCATAAGGAATCCGGATTATGTCGCTTCGGTGGTTTCGCTGTTCGTTCAGCGAAACTACTGAAGTCTTTGCGAAATTGAACGAAAGTTCACATCTTTTCAGCGAAACTGTAAAGTTATGCTGTCCGAGCGAACTTAACAGTTTCGCCATATCTTATCTAATTTCGCAATGACTGATCCTTAATTCACACAGTTTCGCTTGTATTTTCATGTGTCAGCGAAACTAATTTGTAATAGCGAAACTAAATTAATATTTGGTGAAACTAATTGCGAAACTACTTGATTCATTCTAATCTTGTCGAAACTACTTTTTGTTCTGCGAAAAAACAAGTTTCTATGAGCGAAATTATAGTTTCGCTTGTCGAAACTGTTTGTTTTTCTTGTCGAAACTGTCTTTGATTCAACGAAACTATCATGTCTTAGTGAGCGAAACTATTGTTTCGCTTGCCGAAACTGATTGTTTCTTATGTTTTTGTCTTATTTTCTTATTTTCAGTATTTCTTATTCAAATTATTTGTTGTTCTTTTCAGGTTATTATGGCGAATCTCAAGTTTGATGAGAGAAATAACATCACTGCCATATTAGACGATACTCTTCAAAGGCGGCCGGATTTCGTGACTGTATTAGATGGCTCCAAAGATCACCCATTGCATATGCTATCTCTCACTCACCCACTATCTATGATCTTCACATTAGAGACTTTTGGAGATCAGCTGAATACAACACTGGAGGAGATGTTCAGAGGATCACAGCTAGAGTGATTGATCATGATATATCTATTACTGCTGAGAGCGTGTCGAGGATTCTTAGACTAGAAGATGATACTGGTGATGAAGTTGATATGACGGAATCTGAAGTATTCCAAGCTTTCAAACAAATGGGATATGAGGGACCAGTCTTTGGTTCGAGGAAGGAGATTAAAAAGTCTTTTTATCTAAAGAATGGAGATATATAGCTCACGTTTTTATTATGTGCTTAGATCACCGTAAGGGTGGATCTGATGGACTTAACCTTGACTGGGCCAAAGCTATGGTGATATGTTGTAAAGGGGAGAAAGCAAACATTGCTAGATTGATCTTTGCGTGTATGGCAGAAAATGTGATGGCGGTGAAAAAGGATAAATGGTTGTTATATCCTCGCTTTATTCAGATGATTATTGATGATCTGGTTCCTGATGTTCCTAAACATGGTGAAGTTAAGAGATTAGTGCAGATGAACCCTCGGATATTTGCTGATTGTTGTGCTATACGCCATGATTTCAGTGGTAAAATAACCCATCTCTGGGAAAATATGTACCCACCAGAGCGATGGAATTATATCAGACGGGTCGATGTCGTGCTGAAAACAAAAGGGCTGAGGAAACAAGGGTGTGAAACAAGCTGATGCAGCTAAGAAGAGAAAGAGATATGCAAAAGAGAAAGATTATGATTTCGAAGAAGACATAGATACACAAGCAGAGGAAATAGGGTGGGAGAAAGAACGGAGGTCTAAAAAGAAAACTGACTTTGCTGAGCCTGAACGAAGAACAAATCATAGACACGAGGGTTCACAGCAGGGAAAGAGGCTAGTGCTGGTCTTGATGAGGATGTGATTCGTAGTCTAAATACTTCATTGGCAAATGAGTTAAGTATGATAAAGACTAAACTGACGAATCAGGAGATTAGGGAACAACAGAAAGATGAGGTCATTGAAGGAATGAAAAGGATGTTGGTTGACCAGAATAATTTGATTAAGAGATTGTTTGAAGAAATTTCTCAGATGAAAGCTGCTGCTGGCCTACCTAGTCAACTAACTCAATCTGAGTTAGATGATATGACTGATATATCTAAGTACTCATTCTTGAATGTGGGTACTTCATCCAAGGTAGGAGAGGGCACTTCTGGAGCAGCAGCTGATACTGAAGCAGAGATCCCAAGAGAAGATGCTGGGAGAAATGGAAGAAATGAGAAGATGAGATTGTTGAAGCAGGGTTTGTTAACCTACAGTTTGACTTTGATAAGGATATTGTGGGGAGAAGAAGTGGTTGTTACAGCTACTAATGAGGAAGTGTCAGATAAGGAAAAGGTTTGATTGATGAAGAAGAGAGGAGGATGAGCAATTGGTTGATTATGATTCTGAACCGGAGTTCTATGAAGTAGATGAGAGACCTTAGTGTATGTTGCTAAGAAGGGAGATGATGAAGGTGATGTGTTTGAGATGGATAAGAGTGATTGGTTGGTGAAGGAGAAGGAGGCTGAAGAACTTACTCCGTTGTTTCAAAATATGGAAAGTTTAAGCAGGAAAGAGGCAGACAAGAAGATAATCAGTTGGTGTTATAATCCTTTCTTAAAGATGTTTTTGATTAAAAGAAGAGGAGGTAATATTAGTTACATGCTCAAGAGGAAGGCTTTTAAGACCTTGCCTAAATGGGATCTGAGACGTTTGGCCACCTTGCCTTTGATTAATGCTCATTTAAGTGAAAGGGCAGTATTTCTTGAGAAGGAAATTAAAAATGGCCTTAATGATAATTTTGAATCATTTGGATACATGAAGGCTGAACGAAAGAGATCGAAGAAAGATAAAGACTGGGAGACTGGCAAAGGGAGGATTGTTTTGAGAGTCAAACCACCTAAGACTGTAAACAGAGTAAGATTGGCTGATCCTCTTCCTCCACGTTTACAGGACTTTGAAAAGTGGTTCTATGATAATAACACTGGCGAGGCTGTGATTAGAGCCAAACAAGGAAAAGAGTTTAGGGTGTTGACCCAATGGAGTTATTCAGCTTCTGTGATGAAGATCTCTTGATTCTTTGTGAAAATCATATAAAGGCTGGGGCAGGAGAGGAAACACGAAAGGAGGCAAGCTTGTTTATGATGTGGCGAACAAAATAAGAGGAGTACGGGCAGAGGTAAAGAGTTTGGCTGAAAAGTGAGAGCACAAGATGACTTTGCCGGATGTTCAAGACATGACCAGGCAGTTTGCTAGAGCTAGTGGTCATTCGGAGGAAGCTGGTGATGCAGGAATTAACCTTGGAGAATCAGTGGCTGAAGCTGTTCTAAATTGCTTGCTATAAAGAGACAGAGGTGATGAATATAGACCAACAGCAGCTGAGGAAACGGGAGCTGAAGAGTCAAACCAAGAGAAGTGAAGATAGTGAGGTCAAACCTAGGGGGAGTATTGAAGATCATGTTAGGTTGGACTCACTTTAGTATAGATGTTTACTTTACATTGTAATAGGACTTTGTTAGTTTCATTTTGTATTTTGTTAGTAATTAGCAGTTTGGCAGTCCAGCGAAACTGTGAGCGAATCTATAGTTTCGCTCACAGTTTGCTTTTGGTTTACCCGGCGAACTTGTGTTCTGCCGGGCGAAACTATAGTTTCGGCATGACAGTTTCGCTGGTAGCGAAACTGTCAGCGAAACTATGACTGCTATATATACTGTTGTCATTTCACTTTGTATGATAAGTTTGCAAAACCCTAATCGTGGAATTCTGTTGCAAACTATCATTTCCAAGCAGTTACTTCATTGAAATACAATTGTGCTTATTGTTATTGAGTGAGTTTGTTCATTTGAATATCAATTATGTCTTGATTCATCATATTCACTTCTCAATTGTTGTTATTTGGTTTGTGTATTTGATATTGATCAAATTATCCTATCAATTGTACTGTTCATCGATCACATGGACCAACAGTCTTACATTCATATTTGTTCCCACAAATATGACCGACTACGGACATTTAGAATAAAAGAATTATTCATGGATGTAAACATGCTAAAAGGAACATAACTCATAATAGCGTAAATACATAGATGAGTTAAGTATTACAATTGTTCCATAGTAATACTAAACAGATCAATTCCAATCACTAGAATATCAAAGTCCTAAGGCACAAGTATGACCCTCATACTTTGCCCTCAACAAGGAGCTTCGTTAGTGGATCAACAATGTTTTGATCTTTATGAACTTTACGAATACATGTCTTTACCCTTTTCAACTTCATCCCTTATGACGTTGAATCTCCGCTCAAGGTGCTGAGTCTTTTGATGAGTACGGGGTTCCTTGATTTGAGCAATCCCACCCACGTAATTACCAAAGATTTCTAGGGGGTCTTGAATGGTAGAGACCACCCCTAGATAAGCAATGGACAAATTTATCCATGCAGCTTCCCAAGCTGCCAATGAAGCGGCTATGTATTCGGATTTTTGTAGTGAACAATGCTACCGTGTCTTGCTTTGAACCTTTCAAGGACACTTCTCCTCCATTCATAATGGAACTATACCCCGATTGTAATCGAAAAACATCTCGATCAGTTTTGGAAGCCTGCATCCGTGTAACCCTTTACAACGACTTCTATTACAATAGATCCGTATATTAGAAACAAATCCTTAGTCCTACTAAGGTATTTCAATATACTTTTAATAGCCATCCGATGGTTATTTCTATTGGTATCTACTTTGTCATACTTAATAAGCATGACTCGTCCGGTCTAGTGCATATCATCACATAAATGTTGGATCCTATAGCAGATGCGTATGGGATATTATTCATTTTATTTGCTCATCCTATGAGCTTGGACATTGAGACGCAGTCAACACTGTCCCTCCTTGAATAGGTACCATACCTTTCTAAGAGTTTTTTTTTTTTTAATCTTGAACTTTTCAAGATTTTATCAATATATATGCACTTTGGTTTAACCCTATCAACCACCTCGATCTATCCTTATAGATCCTTATTCCAAAATATGGGTGGCTTAAACGAGATCTTATATGAAAAAACATCTTCCAAGCTAGGTTTTAACACCTTCCAAGGTTGGAATATTATTTCCAAATAGTAGTGTGTCATCAACATACAACACTAAGAATACAATTATGCTCCCACTAGCCTTCATATATATATACACAACCTTCTCGATGCTTGTTTCAATCCATAGATTGATCACTTTAACTTATATACATTATTAGGATGTCATGGATCGACAAAACCATCATGCTAAACTGTATGGACAGTCTCTTTAAGATGTTCATTAAGAAAAGCGGTTTTGACATCCATTTGCCAAAACTCATATTCAAAATATGAAGTTATGGCACATGATATCCTAATCGACTTTAGCATTGCCACGGGCGCAAGAGTTTCATCATAATCAACCAATTGAGTTTGATGGAAACCTTATGCTATAAGTCTTTGATTTATAAGTATTCAAGTCTCCATGCATATCTGTTTTCGTCTTGAAAACTCACATGTATCCAACCAGTTTGGAGTTAAGTGGAGGGTCAACCAATTCCCAAACTTGGTTGTTATACATGGATTGCATCCTTACGTTCATGGCTTCTAGCCATTTTTCCAATCCAAATTGGACATAACATCTTGGTATATGGTTAGCCTACAGGGGTCAACCACATAGTATCCATTCTTTGAATATTCATATCACTTAGATGGAATACTAACTCTACCAGATTTGTGAACGTTTGTGTATATTATCAACCTCTTGATTATCATCAACAACCTCTTGTTGGGTAGCTAGTGTCAACCAAAAGTGTACCGGCTTGTGGATCTTGATCCTTATCAAGTTCCATAGTTCTATACGTCATTCCTTCCATAAAGAACTCGGTTTCCAAGAACTTAGCCTTTCGAGCAATAAATTCTTTTTCTCTGTTGAGTCGAAGAAACAGTATCCTATACAGTCTCTAGGATATTCAACTAATCTACACTTTCTTGGTCGGGTCATATTCAAATATGAGACTTAAAGAGCAATGCGAAAACCCAAAATGATAAAGATGGTAAGCTCATAGCCATAATAAATTGAACCATATCCAAATAGGGTTCAGTTTCTTCTTTATCAGAATGAAGAACACAGATAGTTATGTAGAGTTGATATTCTACTTCATTATTAAAGATTTTGAACATTTCAAAAGCTTCATACTTATGTGTCATCAAGTGCACACAATAATAGCGACTGTAATCGTCGGTAAAATAATGAAGTATCTTTCACCAATCTTTGTCATTGTCTTAAAAGGACCAATACATCCAAATGTATCATTCCTAATAAGTCTTTTGGTTCACACTTATCAAATGAAACATTTTCATTGTTTCTAAAAGACCATTCTTTGAAGTGTTTGAATCCAATTTTTTTGTTTATGTGACTAATACGATAATGTCAAAGATAATAATAACTTAAACCCATTTTAAGTTTTCTTGATGCTTAATGTGTATAATAAGTTATTGCAGGACGAATTATCATGAACCAATTCATGGATATCATTAAACGGTATGTCCTTAAAATGAAATACATCATCCATAAAACTTAATACCATTATTTACAAACTTTAAATCATGATCACATGTTTTAATAGGAAACCTTAATTATGTTCCTAGTCAAACTAGGTGCATACAAAAGGTTTTGAGAACAACTTCCAAACAATTTGAAAGTCTCAAAATAGAGTTTCCCTCCTTCAAGCGCACATTTCTTTTGAACCCCTTTGCAACAATTGCAAGAATGAGTTTCACATCCGGTATCCAATACCCATGTGCTTGAAGAAATGTCATTTAATACAATGTGTGAATCATGGAAATTGTACTTGAGTTTGCTCAACATCCCTCTTGTCTTTCAACTCCTATAGGAGGGGACAATTCCTTTTCATTGTCCTATCTCTCCATACTCAAAGTATGGAACGTTCTTCATTACCTTAGGCTTCATAAGCTTAGGCTTTTCGAGATTTCGCATTAACCTTTGCTTTGATGTATTCCTTTCCTTTGGCAATAATTGCCTTAGGATCGGGATTGGCCATTATTATAGCCTCCCTCATTGATCGAGAGAATAGGTAGAACCTCTCTACCCATCCCTGCCTCGGTTGCTTTGAGCATTGCGTGAAGTTCACCAATGCTCTTGTCCCACCCATTCTTATTACAGTTAATTATGAATGTCTCAAACTTTAGTTAGGCAATCAAGGATCAAATCCTTGGCCAACTACTTTGAGACAGGACAGTTAAGCATCTTGAGGCTATCAATGTGGCTTTTCATCTTAAGAAATATAAGATGATATCGATTGGGTTTTTTCCATGTGACATGTATAAAGTGCTCGAACCGTTTCGTAGCAATCTACTAAAGTTGTTGAAGGAACATTTCCTTCAACTAGATTATCATATCATATGCCCCATGATGCTCCAAACCCTTTTGGAGTTCGGGAATCATATTCCCAACATGAGGTAGGATACTTGCACAGAATCCTTAGTGTGCTAAGCCAATCGTCAAAAGGCCTTAACATCAACAGCGTTGGTTGGTGAGGTATGGGATCGTCAAGGACATAGGCCTTTAACTCATTTTGAGACGATTCTCAAGGTTCGAAATTGAGTCCATAAGGTTATTATGGTTAAGACGATCCCATTTTAAGATGGTTCTCGGTGATAGGGTAGGGACGGTCGGGGTAGTAGCATCGTGGTTTGAGGCCATTACTACAAAATTACAAGTCTTTTTAGTATTTCTAAAAAATTGCTTTTAACTATTAATACCCTTTACATGTCTCATAGACAATTAATAATTAAAATCTGGAATCCAACGTTACATTTAATGATGGTTAGGTGACCTTTATCCCATTATTTAAATTAACAAGGTAGTCAACAGTTGACAATTGCAACCTATTGCAACTTCTAGTCTTATGGGATCAGTTAAACATCATATGTTTAGTCGGCATGTTTAATCCCATCAACACCATTGTACCCCATGCTTCGGGGACCCTAATCACATGGTTTCCAATTCAAGTCGTCCTACACACACGTGTGAGTTTTTACATACAAGCGGTTAGGTGACTTTATCCACAAGTACGTTAGACTCACCTCAAAGATACAAGTTCCCTACAAGTGGTTAGGTGACCTTTATCCCACAAATAGTCCCAAGAGATTCGAGTGTCGTGTAAAAGGATGGTGTTAGACTTTTTACCAAAGGGATTTAGTTCCATTAATTCTAGATATGAAAACTCTATGTACCTTGTATTCGCATGCTTTCAAATACATGGTACCCTATGGTTCTCCTTTTAATAAAACCTCTTTATTAAATCATTAATCCTTTTAATAACCTTTTATTAACCACTTAATGATTAGAAACCATAATTTTTTAGCTTGTTAAGTTTGCTAATGAGTTTGTTTTGCATATCCAAATATCAAACAACAATCATACAAAAAAACAACCAAACAAGCATAATCATACAAACATATGTGCATAACCATAGCCACTAAGTTGACTACACTTGTTTGCCATCACAGTGTTGTCATAAGGTCTTTCCTAAGGGTTGAACACAACACAAAAATGAGATCTCCAAAGACCCCCACTTGAACTTGCATTCAAATGCTTCAAGTTCATCCCTTGTGTCTCCTTTTGTGCTTCCTTCCCGAGCATCTTCTTTTACAATATATATATCCTAATACATATTTTCTAGTAAAAGAAAAATACTCCTAATCTATATTATTACATTTCCAAATGAATAAACAAATTACCACCCAAATAGAACGCCAAAGAAATTATTACAACCCATAAAGAATGAATACAACCAACATGACAAGATTACAATCAACCAAATCCAAAACAACATGGTCAAGGCTATGTTATGCACTAATATATGTATCCATATACATCATCTCAAGAACCAAAATAAACTCCATTTGACCCTAAATTTTCAGCAACATAAACCAAGAATTTAGGGTCTTTTGTCCAAACAAAGCACAATCAACCATTTTGATATCTTTCCTTTCAAGATTTAATCAGAAGCATGCAAGATATAACCTTGAAAGGTTGGGGTATCATCATATCATCTCAAAACAGCCCTAATTTGGTTGTTAAAGCCTCATAAAAACAATTTTACAAGAACACATGAAGCTAGTCAACCACATATCCGGCTCTGATACCAATGTTGGGTTTGTTGGACCTTAACAACTAGTTTCACCATTTAAACTTGAAAACGCAGCGGATTAACATCAAATATTTTTCATTTGTAATCTGAAAATAAGGTTCATTTCATGACAATAACAAACCCAAGAACATAAGGATCTTATATATGTGTTTGAACTAGCTATCAACTACAAACAACAACCAAAACAAGCCATACATACTACCTTTAGTATGCTGCTGAAAATCGAGATGTAGATGGAGAGAATGATGTTCTTGAACAGCAAAAACACCAAGAAGAGGTGTCCTCAAGCTTCCATACCCACAAGCACCCAGCAAGCACCTTTTGTTGCTAGGATTTCATCACCAAAACAAACCCAATAGGCTACTGAAAACCCATTTCAGCCGAAATCAAAGCTGCTGAAAAACACTTGCAACGAGATATTCTTCTAGATCAGAGGAGTTTGTGCCTTGAGGTTCTTGCATATATGAGAGAGATCAGAGATTGGAATGTATGTGTGTGTTCTTGGAGAGAATAACTCAAGAGAGAGCAAAACAAAACAAAATGGATAGGCCATAAGAGGGGCGGGCCGAAAATCCCTTATTAGGGTTGTTCCCAACTTTTTTTTTCCCCAATGGTCCTTACATATTAATCTTTTGTTAACTAAAGATTATATAGATATATATATATTATAATTAACCTTTTAATTATATAACATACACACACTTTTATTATTTGATGTATTTAACTAAATTAAACAACATTACAAATAATATCCATGAACAAAATATCCATATAAGTTGTTCAATCTCATATGCAACTTATTTAGAAAACCCATTTTCTAAATTGGTGTATTTATTTAATTGCATGATCATATCATCAATTAAATATTAATTGGTGTTTGCTAAGCTTGTTATTGGGTATGACCCGACTTGGATCATAACGTACTAACCACATCAATGTTCTATGTGTCTTGGGCATAAAGAATCCAACAGTTGCAACCGTCAATCGTTGACCACCTTATTAATTTAAATCGTGGGATAAAGGTCACCTAACCACAATTTAAATGTAATGTTGGGTTCTAGATTTTAATATAAAAATGACCTTAAAAGGCATTAATTATTGAAAATAGCCAATAAAAAAATACTAAATAGACCTTTGTTAAATTTTGTAGATGGCCCACCAACAATGAAAATCACGATAACTTATCCGCGTCCAACCAATCATTACGTGCGATCCTCCAAAAGGAACGTCTAAATCATAACAACTTTATTGATGGTATCGAAACTTGAGAATCGTTCTCAAGCAAGAGAAACGATCATATGGTTTAGACGACCCTATCCCGATCAACCTACTGAGGATGATGAGTAGGCCTTCAACGATTGGTTGAAGTACACTGAGGACTCCGTCCAAGTGTCTTGTCTCATGCTAGAGAGCATGACTCCAGATCTCCAAAAGGAGTATGAACATCACGGAGCTTATGACATGATAACCCAGCTGAAGGAAACGTTCCAACAGCAAGCAAGGGTTGAGCGCTTCGAAACGGTTCGAGCACTCCATGCATGTCGTATGGACGACAACCAATCTGTTTCATCTTCTTTGTTCTTAAGATGAAAAGTCATATTGACCGCCTCGAGAGGCTTAACTGTCCCGTCTCGAAGGAATTGGCCACGGATTTGATCCTAATGGCCTTACCAAGAAGTTCGAGACATTTTGTTGAACTACAACATGAATGCTTGGGACAAGAGCATTGGTGAGCTACACTCAATGCTCAAAAACGGCCGAGGCGGCCATGGGTAAAAGGGTTTTACCCGTTCTCACCATCAATGAAGGTGGGAACAAGAAAAGGCCTTATCTGCACCCAAGGCAAAGGTTGCCAAGGGTAAGGGACCCGTTTTGGGAAAGGGGAAAGGGGTGGTAAGGGTACCACCCAAACCACAGGAGAAGAAGCAAAAGGTTGCTACCAATGACCCATGCTTCAAGTGTGGGGGAGATTGGAAATTGGGCAAGGAATTGTCCTGTCATCTCCAGGAGTTGAAAGCCAGAGGGATGCCGGGCAGACCTCAGGTACAATATACATGATTCATATTGATCTTAATGTACATCTTCTAACACTGGGTATTGGATAACGGATGTGGAACTCATATTTGAATTTGTGCAGGGTCACAAGAAGTAGGGACTTCAATCAAGGGGATGTTAGTCTCTTTCTGGGCAATGGAACCAAAAGTCCAAGTTGAAGCTCGTGGGGACTACATCCTAAAACTTCAAGTGGCTTGGATGTTATTTTGAAGAATGTTTTGTATGCTCCTAGTTTGATAGGAACATATTTCTGTATCCAATTAAGACATTCTGAGATGTATTATTTTTGTTGAAAATGTTGGACCAAAAGAACCAATGAGCCGGATCAGAAAAACCTTTAAGTCCCACAGACGTCACAACAACTACTGAAGTCCACAACAGCTGAAGATAACACCTGAAGACAAAGTCTGAAGACACAAGTGCTGAAGACAAAGTCTGAAGACAAGTACTGAAGACAAAGTCTGAAGACACAAGTGCTGAAGACCAAATATCAGATGTTGTCATAACAGCTGAAGAGGACTTCTTCAGTAGTTGTGACAGTTTACTTTTCAGTAGTTTATGTTTTATCTTTTCAGTAGTTTGTAAAATGACTGAAGAGTTTGTTCTTCAGTCGTTGTAGTTTCAGTAGTTTCTTTCAGTAGTTTCATGTTTTATACTTAGCACTCTGACATGTTCTCAGTAGTTGTGAACATTTCAGTAGTTGTTAAGTGTTAGTTATTTTTGTACTAGATCTGCTAGTTGTCACTATCCCGTGATTACAGCAGTGATTGCACTCTATATAAGGAGTGTCAACCTTATTGTAATATGTGAATGATTGAGCAATAATTTGGGCATTATTGAAACATTTCCTCACAGAAATATTTCTCTCGTATTTGTTTACAAATATAAAAACTCTTGCTATAATTTGACTAATTCCTGATCTCATTCCGCTGCATTACCTCTAATACATCAAACTTGAGATCGATGATCCTGACAAATGGTATCAGAGCTGGTTAATCATTGATCGATCTAATAATTGATCATTGAAACTGCTCTTCAAGATCCAAGTTTGATTGAATTAGCATTTTTGCAAGAAACGGTTATAGAGATTGAATTTTCTGTGTTTTTAATCATTCATCCTGAGATTTATTCTTGGTTTTCATTGAGTGTGTTGTGGTCTGTCTATAAATATTTTAAACTGAATGAATAAAATTGTTTTTGGACCCAAATGACTACTCCTTCCAATGATCCTCACAATACTGGTCCTCACCAAGCCTCCAATGCTGGTTAGGTAGGATGAGTATAACATATGGCAACGACGTATGCTCCATCACCTGTCTGTTAACAGCTCAGGTTGTTGGACATCAGTGGTACATGGTCCACACAAGCCTATGGTGAATAACCCGGAAACCAATCAAATGGTTCCGAAGAGGAAGGATCAATACTCAGATGAGGATAAGAAATTGTTTGAGATTGATGCAAAAGCCCATGGAATTCTGGCCATGGCACTACCCAATGAAATCTATTCTGGGCTAATGCATTATGAATCTGCCCATGACCTCTGGAATGCCTTGAAAGAACATTTGGAGGAACAGATGAGGTCTTGGCAAATAATAGAGAGATCCTTGCCCAACAATATGAGACATTCTCTCATAGGAAGGGTGAGACACGACTCAACAGTTTGAGCGGTTCTCTTGTTTGATCTCTGAATTAAAAATGGTCAAACATGAGTACACTAATATCCAGATGAATAACAGATTTCTCAGATCACTGCCTGAGAGATGGGACACATATACTATTGTCCTACGCTCCAGTGCAAATTGGAGAAAACTATCTCTCACCCAACTCCATGGGAAATTGCTCACATTTGAGAGAGAGATAGAACAAAAAGAAAACTGTCTTCATCTGGTAAGCTCACTGAAGACTTTGTACCAGGCAAAACCCTGCTCTGGTTAGTCATGAGTCAGAATATGCTTCATCTGAATGCCAGTATGATGAGCATATTGATTTCTCTTCAAACATTTCTGATTCAGCATTTGTGAGTGTTGATAGTCAGTTTACTAGGTGTAATAATGACAATCTATGCTTCATCATGGATGATCTCAAGGGGATTGCTGATGATGACTTAGAAGAGATGGATATTTTGAGCAAATGGCCTTGATAAATATCAGATCTCAGAAGTTCTACAAAAGAACTGGAAGAAAGTTCCCAGGACTCTCTGGCAAAACCAAAGTTGGTTTTGACAAGAGTAAGTTGAGGTGTCACAAATGCCAAAGGCTTGGACACTTTGCTAGAGAATGTAGATCATCTGGATCTAATTCCTCTGCACCTTTTGTGACTTTCCCTAGCAATAGTCAACAAAACAAAGGGCAACATCCTGTCAATTCTAGTCATCATTCTCAAACTACAATCTCCTGCATATTTTGTTCCTCAGGGTCAAATGCCATATCCTTACCCTGTTATACATGCCACAAACCAGTCAAGTTCAAGCTCCTATGGTACCACAACCTCATGCACTTCCAGAACCTCAACCATCTCATCAACCCCCTCAACCTCAACAACATCAGCTTCTTCACCCCTGAAGTTGTTGACTGAAGCAGCTTGCCAGATGACATGTCTGGTCATGAACAACTGTTCACAAGTGCTGATCAACATGGTGGTGATAGTCCTTTTGGAATCTGGCACTTATGGCTCTGGAGTCACTGAGGGTTCCTGCTCAACTGCATCATCTTCAAGGTAACTCAGGTATCTTCAGAGGCTAAAGCCAAGTTATGTTCTGAATCATGCATAGCTGCCTTTGTCTCTTTAGAGAGGCAAATGTAGCATTAATAAATCAAAAACTTGAGTTTGAGAAAACATTTCCAAAAGAAAAGCTGAGTATGAGTCTGCTCTTAATAGTAAAAATGATGAGATTTATAAGCTTAAATGCCAATTAAATGATGAAAAGGCAAGCTAGAGGTTATTCTGGAGACCAGAGAAGTCTCAAAGAAACCCTTGCAGTCACCCAAGTAGAGTGTGATCGATGGGTACAATCATGCAAAGGTTTTGAATGCTTCTTAGTAAGCAATCAGCTTCCAATGTGAAGTTTGGCATGGTTATAATCACACAGCTCCTCCTACAGATTTTCTCCAAGAGTAGAAGTGAAATCTGATGGAGAAAGCAATAACCAATCCACCTCATCATGTGATTCACTTTTGATAGAGCATCATCAAAAGTAGAAGTCAGCACTAAGCCCTCTCAGAACCTATCAGCTGATGTTGATGGTTCAATTGCTGACACTCACATGATCAAAGAGGTTGATCAACTCAGGAGTTATTTCTGAAAGTCCTGAAAGGACTGGAGAGCAAGATTTAACACCTGAAGTTCAAACTCCAACTATGTCAGCATGAAAGAAGAAAACTGTCAGTAGAAAGAGTTTGAGATACTAAAAGAGGAAGTCAAGAAAGCAAATAATGCTTCAAAGTACTGAAGAGCAAGGTCTTCAGTAGTTCATCCTCTTTAGTGATGATCAACATAAGATGAAAAGAAACCATGTGAAGTATGTGGTTTGTTTAATCATCTACAGATGATTGTTGGTACAAAAGAGGATCCAAACTCAAACAGAAAGGGAAATTAAAGAGAAAATGGTAAAATGAAAAAATGAGTTGAAAGCCACATTTGTACCAGCAACATCAAATCCTGTAACCCTTAAGTCCAAAAAGAAATCCAAAAAGGAAGGGGGTAAACAGGTAACAGCTGAGATTGCTCAAAAGAAGAAGGTGCAACATAAGAACTCATCAAACTCCAGTGCTAATGTGTCTGAAGAGCTGAAAGCTTTATCACAAAATCAGACACAGCTGGTATGATGGTTCAACATCTATTGGGAAGAGTAAACCAATTAGATGTTCCTATTTGAAACCACAGAAAAGGAGGTCCAAGCCCAAAGGATCCTCTTCTCACATCTTCTTCCTCTCAGGCTGTACTTCCAACAAACTGTTGTCTACATCTGTTGATGTGAACAGGCCCAAAACCAAAAAGGTTTGGGTCTCAAAATCTAACTAATTGTGTTGTTCTGCAGGGTTCTTCAACATGCCACAGAGGCATCTGGTATGTAGACAGTGGAGGATCCATGCATATGACAGGAAACAGATCACTTCTTAATGATACTCTCAAGGAAGGAAGGGTTGTGTCTTTGGCAATGATGCAAAGGGTTACATCATCGGCAAAGGCTTGTTCCAATGGGGAATAAAGTTTGATGATGTTAACCATGTGGAAAAAATTCAAGTACAACCTCTTGAGTGTCAGTCAAATGTGTGACAAAGGCCATGTTGCTCTTTCACAAGTCAGAACTGCGGATTCTGTCATCCAAAGTTCTAGTTTGATTGATAAGGTGTTGGATACAATACACTCTCCCTTAAGCCAACAGGACAGGAAGAGTGGTATGCCTAGATCTTTCCAAGAAAATAGATCTCAAAGGGCACATTGCTATTTTCCAGGCTTCCCTCAAGAATCTATACTATGGCATAGAAGGTTGGGTCATGTTAATCTCAAAAACATAAATCAGCTGATAAACCATGGTTTAGTAAGGGGATTGCCTATGAAGGAGTTCAAATGTGAAGATGAGTGCCCTGCTGTTTAAAAGGAAAACAGCACAAAGCTCTCTTTCCCTCCATAGAAGAACTAAGTCCACTGCCTGCTTACAGTACTTCTCATGGATCTCTTTGGTCCTGTGAGAGTGCAAGTATGGCTAAGAAGAAATATGTCTAGTAATTGTGGATGATTACCCAGGATTGTATGGACTTTCTTCTGCATTCAAAGGATGAGGCAGCTCAGAAGATTATCAACTTTGTGTTGTATGTTGAGAAGCAGTATTCCCTCTCAGTCAAGTGTATTAGAAGTGATAATGGAACAGAATTTAGAGAAACAATACACTGAGGAGTTCTACCTCTCAAAGGGAATCAAGAGGCATTTAGCATTCCAAGAACTCCTGAACAAAATGGAGTAGTGAGAGAGAAAGAACAGGACCCTTATTGAAGCTGCAAGGTCCATGTTGGCTGATTCTGGACTGCCAATGACTTTTTGGGCTGAAGCTATCAATACAGCTTGCTATATACAAAATAGAGCTCTAGTAAATAAGAGGTTGATGAAAACTCCATATGAAGTTTCTTCATCATTTGGCCCCTCTAATTTCATTCTTCAGAGCTTTTGGATGTCCTTGTTTCATTCTCAACACACGGGATCAACTCCAAAAATTTGATTCTAAGGTGGATGCAGGGTACTTTGTTGGTTATTCATCAACTTGCAAAGCATACAGAGTCTTCAACTGTAGAACAAAGATGGTTGAAGAGACTCTACATGTTAAGTTTAATGAATCTCCAAAGGACAAGATTCCACAAAACCCTGTGGAGATATTTGATTTGGACATACTGCAATATGTTCCTCATCAAACTCCTGCTGTTGCTCCTGTCAACAGTTCACCACCTGGTGGTACTGCTGGTGCTGATGATGATGATAGTAGTACTCACCTCTTCAAGTTTAGTGATCAACTGCCTGATTCAGCTAGACCTGATGTTCCTGTAGCTCCAGCAGCACAATCCACAACAAATGCTGATGAGATTTCTACAACTTCAACTTCCTTTGAATTACCATCTACTGATTGGTTTCAAGGAAATACTTCACCATCACCATCTGTTGCTGCTGCTGAGCCTGCTACAAACACTTGCACTGATCTCATTGTGTACCAAGATCTGAAGAATCACCCTATGTCTCAAATCATTGGTGATATCACTGCTGGAGTATCAACAAGAAGTCAATTGTCAAATTTCTGCTTCTATGCTCTCTTCATCAGTCAGCAAGAGCCAAAGAATTATCACATTGCTTTAAAGGACAATGGATGGGTTGATGCCATGCAGCTTGAGCTTCTTCAGTTCAAGAAACAGCAAGTGTGGGAACTGGTTCCTCTACCTCCAGGTAAGTGTGCAATAGGCACTAAATGGGTGTTTAGGAACAAAACTGATGAAAATGGGCTTATTGTTAAGAACAAGGCCAGACTGGTTGTTCAGGGGTTTGCACAAGAAGAAGGTATTGATTATGATGAAACCTTTGCCCCTGTAGCCAGACTGGAAGCAATTAGATTGTTTTTAGCTTATGCTGCTTATCAAAATCTTAAAGTTTTTCAAATGGATGTCAAAAGTGCATTTTTGTATGGGAAAATTAAAGAAGAGGTTTATGTATGTCAACCACCAGGTTTTGAGGACAATAAGCATCCTAATTGGGTGTATAAGCTTGATAAGGCTCTTTATGGGTTGAAACAAGCTCCTAGAGCCTGGTATGAGACATTATCAAACTTTCTTCTTGAAAATAATTTTACTAGAGGTTCCATAGATAAAACTTTATTCATTAAGAAAGCTGGGCAGCATAATCTACTTGTTCAAATTTATGTAGATGATATTATTTTTGCATCTTCTGATCCACAGTTGTGTGATGCCTTTACAAAGTTGATGCAACAAAAGTTTGAAATGAGTGCCATGGGGAATTACAATTCTTTCTGGGTTTGCAAATCAAACAAAAGGCTGATGGAATTTTCATTCATCAGTCCAAATACACAAAAATCTTTTGGAAAATTTGATTTACAAATTGTAAACCCTGTTCTACTCCCATGTGCAACACCACACAACTGGATACAGATCAGAAAGGTAAAGTGGTTGATGAAACACTTTACAGATGTATGATTGGGTCCTTGATGTACTTAACAGCTTCTAGACCAGATATTATGTTTGCTACATGTGTTTGTGCTAGATTTCAGGCTGCACCTAAGGAGTCTCATTTGATTGCAGTCAAGAGGATCTTTAGATATCTGCAAGGCACTCCATCTCTAGGTTTATGGTATTCTACTAGACATTCTGGTAAATTAGTTGCTTTTTCTGCTGACAGTGACTATGCAGGGTGTAAGTTGACCAGGAAATCAACTTCTGGTGGATGTCAATTCCTAGGCAACTGTTTGATTTCTTGGCAGAGTAAGAAACAAACCTCAGTTGCTACATCAACTGCTGAAGCCGAGTACATTGCTGCTGCAAGTTGTACATCTCAGGTATTATGGCTTCAAAACCAATTATTGGATTATGGCATAACTGAGACTAAGACTCCATTGTTAATGGACAGCTCTTCAGCTCTTTGTATTGTCAAGAATCCTGTCCAGCACTCTAGGACTAAACATATTGAAATTAGACACCATTTTATTAGAGATTGTTTTGAAAAAGGTCTGATTGATCCAAAGTTTGTTCCTAGTGCTGATGAGCTTGCAGACATTTTTACTAAGCCTTTGGATAGTTCAACTTTCCACAACCTGGTGTTAAGGCTTGGTATGCTGCAGCTAGAATAAGTGACAACTACTGATGATCTCAGTAATAAATACTGATGATCATTGGTAACCATGTCATATATAAGTACTGATGAGTTCCTTTCCCTCAGTAGTTTTTATAACTACTGAAGGCTACATTCCTCACAAGTACTGAAGTACTTTATTTGTTAAAACAGCTGATGTAGTTACAACAGCTGATGAAATCACAACAGCTGATGTAGCTACAACTACTGATGTCAGAAATGCAGATAAGTACTGATGACCAATGAAACCTCTGAAACTCAGATGTAAGTCTGATGAGTAAGTGTGGAGGTCAGACTGAAACAGCTGAAAAGCTATGAATTGACGAAAACAGCTGATGAGTAATTTCTCTTCAGTTGTTTCTACAACTGCTGTTTCTAAACAACTGAAGCCAAACCTATGTCTTCAGTAGTTTACAACTACTGAAGACTAACACCAAGTCTTCAGCTGTTTACAACAACTGATGACAAAACCACTGTCTTCAGTAGTTTCACAACTACTGATGACAAACACCATGTCCTCAGTTGTTTCACCACTTGAAGTCAAAGTTGTCTTCAGTAGTTTTATAACTACTGAAGACTAAATCAAGACTTCAGTTGTTTCAACGTCTGACGGTTAAAACCAAGTCTTCAGTTGTTTATAACAACTGATGATCACACCAATACGGTCAGTCATTTCAAACCTCTGAAAGTTAATGCCACGTCATCAGTAGTTTCAACGAATGATGACTAACACCAAAACCTTCAGTCGTTTCATAACCCTACCCTATAAATACCTTATCCCACCTTCAGAGTTTTTCTCACCTCTCCTCTCAAACCTAACGTTCAAAAACTCTGTAACCTCTCTTCATCCATGGCGACCATGCAACTAAAACCACGACACAACTGTGTCGCTCACCTTACAAATCGCCATACTGGACCAAGTTTCACAACGCCATTGATTTAATGGTCCAGTCACCTTACCAAACAGCTTTTCTGTTAAACCCCACCATATATGCCGAATCTCTTAGCCAATTCTGGACAAACGTCACTCTTGTCTCTGAGGAGAATGACACAGAGTCTCTTCAAGCGTTTGTCATAGTCAAAAGGTGGTCATCACTCCAGACATTCTTCGCCAAACCCTCAATCTGGATGATGCCACTTTCCCGACTAGTTATCCAAAGGGCACAACAGATCTATCATTTGCCCACCATGGATACGAAGGTAACCTGAGTGCCTCTACCATATTGAAGAAACATTTCCAGGATGCTGAACGGCTCATCTTTCATATGGTAATGTCTGCCTGGCCCCCAAGACTTCATCATGGGATCAAATGTCCACAAGGTGGCAACAGGTATTGTACTCCATCCTTGAGCAACAACCTTTAAATTTTTCTGAAATACTATTTTTAGAGCTCAAGGATATGGCCCAAAAACAACTTGCTAACCGTTGGATATTATATCCTCGGTTCATAATGGCCATAATTGAAAACCAGCTTCAAGCTGAGGGACTTGTTGGCCTGGGAGTCCCTGCTATGGCTGTATTGCCTGAAGTATACTCCCGGCACAACTCTGACCAATCACTCAAAATGGCTGCCAAGCTGCGCAAACCCACGCAGCTGGAACCCACAGCCACCACCACAAAATCCAAAGTCCCCACCAAACCAAAAACAAACGAACCAAAACAGCTATTCAGGGAGATGAGTCCCCTGAAGATGCTCCTGTACCACCAAGACAGGATATACTTGCTGGTGTAAACCCCCCAGTAGTATCAGAGACTCAACCAGCCACAGCCGCTCAGGATTCCTCTCAAAAGGAGCCTGAAGCAACCAAAGAAGGGGTACCCACAAATCTGGAATCTTCCTCATTTGAGGAGATTGCCATTGAAACGCACCATTCTCCCCAGGTGCATACTGATTTTACCCTATCTCCCATGAAAATGCCCCCCAAAGTCCAACACTTATATTGCAAATGTGCTGACTCAGCTGCATGCCTCTCCTCCTCCCCAACAACCACCAAAGGGGAAAACCACAGATATAGAGGAAGAGGATCAACATGCTTCTGACAACCCACAGCACAGGGGTTTAAATGTTCTGTCTCCTAGTGTAGATAAGGAGATCAGAATATCTGGTGAGGCTGCCACCTCTTCTGCATCAGCACATGATCAGACTGAGGCTGGTAACATTGCTAAGACCTCATCAGAGGCAACAGCTGATGAAGGACATCGTCCTGAGGCTGGAAGTCCCCAGTTCCAAGAAAAAGGGGCACATGCTACAACTGGTCTACACCCAGGGCATGTACATCCTGCTACAAGCAGGAGGTCAGGTGATTCAGCATCTGCTGATGATGACCTGGGCTTCTTTTATGATGTTCTAGCCCAGAACACAATTCTTGAGGAAGAAGTCAGTAGACTACAAAGACTACTTGACCAATTCTCTCAAGAAGCAAGTCCATCTGACACCAACATACACCCACAGATGGCACCTTCACCTGAAGGTCTCCTAAACACTCAGCCAATCAAAACTTACAACCCACCAGCCTCTACTTCTGGCACTGCACTGCTTCTCAGGGACAGAACCCCTCTGAGCAAACAGCTGCTATCTTCCAGAAATCCCTACCTCTCATCACCCCAATGATCACAGACATTGTGATCAAAACCATGGATGAGAGGCTTCCCTCAATCATACAGCCCCTGGTGGAGGAGATTGTGAGCACAAGGCTTTCTACTACTCAAACCCTTGCAACCAATGCAACCAAAAAGGGGGAGAGTCAGTTAGTGAAAGCGAAAGCAAAAGGGAGAGCATACTGAAAGAACAGGAGATTGAGAAGGAAGAGGAGGTTGTGAAGGAGACTGAGAAGGAAGAAGAGTATGTGAAGGGAGCTGACACTGATCAAGTGGTGAAAGTCACAAAGACTTTCATATCACATATAAGAAGAGGAAGATTGAAAGAAAAGAAAAAGAACTCCAAAAGAACTCAACTTGATGAGATGATCAAAATGGCGGATGCTACACATAGTAAATCTATGGACTCCATTATTGATCAACTGTATAGACAAGGGTTCGATACTGCACAGCTTGACTCAGAGATTAGAAGACTTGAAGTTGAAGAAATTAACTCAAGATGGGCAAGTTATGATGTGTTAGAAAAGAGAAAGACTGGAGATCATGATCAGATTCATTGCAAAGTATCTTATCTTGGAGATCATTGATAGAGATTAAGTCATGGACCAGGGACAGTATCTTGGCAATAACCACCAAGATCTGTACGTCTGAAGCATACACTAAGGGATTAGTGATTGAAGCACTAAATGAAGCAGGTGCTGGGAACAGAAATGAACTAGCAAAACACTCCAAAGCCTCACTCACTACAAGAATGCTAGAACAACCTGCAAAACCTACCACTTCAAAATCACCACTACCACAACCCATTAAACCAACTCCTTTACCCTCAAAACCAACAGCCGATGATGCATCCAAGAAGAAGAAGAGAAGGATGTTGAGGCTAGAAGAAGAAGAAGAAGAGGATGATGAGGAAGAAGATAGGCTGCCTCTTTCCGCAGTCCTAACTTTGCCTAAAGCCAAATCTATGCCCATCACTCCCACCTCACAGATGGAAACAGTGAGAGTAAAGATTGAAGAAGAACAGCAGCAAAGGCTTCATGATGAGGAAATGCTGAAAAGCATAGACAAAACTTATGCTGCTTCTTCATCAATAATAAGTATGAAGAAAGAGGCTCTGAGATTGTACACCCTTGCCAACACATTTCAATATCAAAAGGAAAAGTGAGGATATGGCCTGATCCTAGGGTGGCTCACAGAATTGTAAAGAAAGACATTCCTGCGAGATACAAGGGCCAGGTAAAAAGGATCGTAGATGAAGAGATCACTGTGGTCCTTGTAGTATCACCCTGGGAAATTGTAGAAGACTTCAAGAAGGCTTATGAGACTAAACAGCCACCCCAAAAGATGTTAGAGAACAGAGTTATTAAAAAGGGGTTGGTCTACAAGAAGCTTGAAAACTTCAAACAAAATGAGCTCAGTCTGTTACTTGAGGGTAATCACCCAGATGAGTTTGCATACAGACAGATCACAACAGTTGAGCTCAAAAATGGCAAACAGGCCAAGTACATCTCAGAGCTGTATGGGCGTGAAGGATTGTTTGATGGTGAACCAGAGAATCTTACCATGGAAGAACAAATCATGTTTCTCAGAGCATACACCAGAGAATCCTACAGGCTTATACATGGGAAGTAAGTCTCATGGATGGGGGAACAGCTCAGTGTCCAATTCCCTAATACAGAGCTCCCATCCATACTTTGCCAACCAAATCATCAGAGACTTATTTCCAGGCCAGTGCTTATATGGGTCATCTTCTCAACTGATCAAGAAGGAAAAAGACCAACCATTTTGCCAACAATAAGTGGGACCTCAATAAAGTTAAAGGTTTTGGTTGCATTGGTTCAGGGGGAGTTTGTTGGACCAAAAGAACCAATGAGCCGGATCAGAAAAACCTTTAAGTCCCACAGACGTCACAACAACTACTGAAGTCCACAATAGCTGAAGATAACACCTGAAGACAAAGTCTGAAGACACAAGTGCTGAAGACAAAGTCTGAAGACAAGTACTGAAGACAAAGTCTGAAGACAAGTGCTGAAGACAAAGTCTGAAGACACAAGTGCTGAAGACCAAATATCAGATGTTGTCATAACAGCTGAAGAGGACTTCTTCAGTAGTTGTGACGATTTACTTTTCAGTAGTTTTATGTTTTATGTTTTCAGTAGTTTTGTAAAACGACTGAAGAGTTTGTTCTTCAGTCGTTGTAGTTTCAGTAGTTTCCTTTCAGTAGTTTCATGTTTTATACTTAGCACTCTGACATGTTCTCAGTAGTTGTGAACATTTCAGTATTTTGTTAAGTGTTAGTTATTTTTGTACTAGATCTGCTAGCTGTCACTATCCCGTGATTACAGCAGTGATTGCACTCTATATAAGGAGTGTCAACCTTATTGTAATATTTGAATGATTGAGCAATAATATTGGGCATTATTGAAACATTCCTTATCACAGAAATATATTCTCTTGTATTTGTTTACAAATACCAAACTCTTGCTATAATTTGTCTAATTCTTGATCTCATTCCGCTGCATTACTCTCTAATACATAAATCTTGTGATCGCTGATCCTGACAACGATTACATTAGAAGATCATGCCTTTGATATAGACTTAATACCTTTTGAATTGGGAAGTTTCGACGTGGTAGTGGGAATGGATTGGGTGTCGTAGTGAGGAGCTGAAATTGTTTGCCGAGAGAAGGTGGTGCGGATCCCTATGCCTAATGGTGATATGCTCAAGATTCAAGGAGAACGACTAGGAGGGAGTCTAAAGATCATCTCATGTATGATAGCTCGTCGTTGTCTGCAGAAGCAATGTTATGCATTCCTGGCACATCTGGTTGAGAAGAAACCCAAGGAATGGAAACTAGAAGACATTCCGGTGGTGCGAGGCTTTTAAGAAATATTCCCTGACGATTTGTCCGGTTTACCCCCCCGCCTCGACAAGTGGAATTCCACATAGATTTGGTACCCGGAGCGATGCCAGTAGCAAAGACACCATATCGATTAGCACCATCGGAAATGCAAGGATTATCAAGCCAACTACAAGAGTTGCTAGATAAGGGTTTCATACGACCAAGTCACTCGCCATGGGGAGCACCGATACTATTTGTCAAGAATAAGGATGGAACGTTCCGAATGTGCATAGACTATCGAGAGTTGAATAAACTGACTGTGAAAAATCGATATCCACTTCCTAGGATTTATGACCTGTTTGACCAATTACAGGGAGCTTCGTACTTCTCTAAGATTGACCTCCGATCAGGTTATCACCAATTACGGGTTCATGAGGAGGATATACCAATGACAGCATTTAGAACTCGATATGGGCATTACGAGTTCTTAGTCATGCCATATGGGCTGACCAAAGCTCTAGCAGTGTTCATGGATCTTATGAACCGAGTGTGCAAACCCTATCTGGACAAGTTTGTAATCGTGTTTATAGATGATATTCTCCTCTATTCTAGATCAAAGGAAGACCATGAACAACACCTTCGAGCGATACTCAAACTATTAATGGATGATAAACTTTACGCCAAGTTCTTGAAATATGAATTTTGGTTGCGGGAAGTGAACTTTTTGGGACACGTGGTTAATGAAAAGGGAATCCACGTTGACCCTGGAAAGATTGAAGCGGTTAAAAAGTGAGACGCTCCTAAGACGCGCTCAGAGGTACGACAATTATTTTTGGGAATTGCTCGTTATTATCGATGATTCATTGCAAATTTCTCTAAGATCGCTCAGTCGTTGACAATGTTAACCCAGAAGTATAAGAAGTTTGATTGGGGACATAAACAAGAGGAGACATTTCAGACGATGAAGGAAAGGTTATGCAATGCACCGATATTAACCCTCCCTGATGGGTCAAACGATTTTGTGGTGTTCTGTGATGCATCACATCAAGGCTTAGGTTGTGTGCTTATGCAAAAGGATAAGGTGATTGCTTATGCCTCACGTCAACTTAAGGTTCACGAAGAGAACTATATGACAAATGACCTGGAATTAGGCGCAGTGGTGTTTGCACTAAAGCTATGGAGGCATTATCTATATGGGACTAAGTGTGTTGTCTACACTGATCATAAAAGTATTCAACACATCCTTGATTAAAAGGAACGGAATATGTGCCAAAGACGATGGGTGGAACTCCTAAGTAATTATGATTGTGAGATTCGATATCATTCTGGAAAGAAGAACGTAGTAGTTGATGCCTTGAGTAGGAAGGAGCGTGTAAAACCCCTACATGCGCGAGCATTAGGGAAGACTATTCAATCGAATTAAAAGCACAAATACTATTGGCGCAGGGCGAAGCGCTGAAGGAGGAGAATATCGCAAGTGAAGAGTCTCGAGGGTTAGAGAAACAGATGAACTGTAAAGAGGATGGTGTACGGTATTTTGTGGATCGTATATGGGTACCTAAGTGGGGTGATGTTCGAACCCTAGTTATGAACAAAGCACACAAGTCCAAGTATTCTGTTGATCCTGGTGCAGACAAGATGTATCAAGATCTTAAGGAGTTGTATTAGTGGCCAGGCATGAAAAAAAAAAGGATATTGCAAAGTATGGGAGTGAATGCTTGACTTGCTCGAAAGTCAAAGCCGAACATCAGAAACCGTCAGGTCAGTTACAACAACCAGAAATTCCCAAATGGAAGTGGGAGAACATAGCGATGGACTTCATCACTAAGTTGCCTAGAACAAGTAGTGGGCATGATTTGATTTGGGTCATCGTGGATCGAATGATGAAATCTACTAATTTCTTACCTATTCGCGAGGACTATAAAATGGAGAAGTTAGCGAGGTTATATGTGAATGAGATCGTGACTAGGCATGGAGTGCCTATGTCAATTATATCAAATCAAGATAGTATATTTACTTCACGGTTTTGGCAGACTCTATAGAAGGCAATGGGTACTCGTTTAGACTTAAGTACTGCTTATCATCCACAAACAGACGGTCAAAGTGAAGGAACGATACAAACTCTAGAAGACATGCTTAGGGCGTGTGTGATTGATTTTGGGGGGAGTTGGGATACCCATTACCGTTGGTTGAATTCTCTTATAACAACAGTTATCATATGAGCATTGGATGTGCTCCGTTTGAGGCATTGTACGGGAGGAAATGTAGATCTCTAGTGTGTTGGGCGGAAGTAGGTGAAAGTCAATTGACAGGCCCGGAGATTATCCATGAAATTACAGATAAGATATTACAAATCAAGGATAGACTTAAGGCCGCTTGAGATCGTCAGAAAAGCTACGCTGATAAACCGTTGCAAACCCTTAGAGTTCAACGTTGGTGATCATGTCTTATTGAAACTTTCTCCGTGGAAGGGAATCGTATGGTTTGGAAAAAAGGGGAAATTTGCTCTGACATATGTTGGACCATTTGAGATCATAGAAAGAATTGGTCCCGTAGCGTATCCATTAAAGTTACCTCAAGAACTTAGTGGCGTGCATGATACATTTCATGTATCAAACCTTAAGAATTGTTTAGCCGATGGATCCCTTCATGTGCCGATGGAGGAAATCAAGATTGATGAGAGACTATATTTTGTTGAAGAACCAATAGAAATTATCGACCGAGAGGTGAAACAACTGAAGCGCAGTAGAATTCCAATTGTCAGAGTGAGATGGAACTCCAAGCGAGGGCCTGAGTTTACATGGGAATGGGAAGACTAGATGAAATCCAAATATCCGCATTTGTTCGCAGATAGAACTTCAGAACCTAACACAAGCTGAATTTCGGGACGAAATTCTCTCAACTTTGGGATCTATGACATCCGTCACTATCATGTCCGTTAATAGACACAGAATTCGTTAACTCTCTTTTCGTGCATTTTTATTTTTGAGAAATTAATTTGTTTTCGAACCGAATCTCATCGTATCAATCTTTCGTGCCAATTCATTCATCATGTTCCTCTTTTCATTATCTTCCATTTTACGTTACATAATACTTTCATTTCATTCATTAACATACATCGCACAACCACGGGAATATAAACATACATAAACAGAAACATCAACGAGATCATGCAAATCATCATACATAACATCATACATCAATCATACATCGCACTTTCCCCTGAGAGTCAGAAAATAAGCCATTGTTCTTTCGGGCGTAAGAGCCCTACTTGGGCGTATGGACACCCTCCAGTCGCATGGCTTCTTAGGCGATTGAAAACTTAGGCGAATGAACATCAGGCGAATGGACCCTATGTGAATGGACTCTCCGTCGCATAGCTTTCATGCGTTTGGCCTTCAATCGCATGACTTTAGGCGCATGGGCTTCAGTCGCTTACCCTTCGTGTGTCACACCCCCGCTAAAAGCGGAAACACGGGGATGTAACGAGACCGGGATCGTCATAACACATGGTAAGCGATAGAGATGCAATATAATAAATGATGACAAGCATGTCATGACGACACTCGACAACAAGGGGACTTGTGTCGTGTTTAGTCAATGTTCACGACAACATAGCCATAAGCATAAACATGATAATGATTCACATAACCAAATAAGATGGAATTGTAATGTAAATTCCCACATCCCGGGAACAAGTTTCAAAAGATTATAATTGTTTACACATATCAACATTGTTCAAAAAGATTGTTTGTCAAAATATGTTAAGTCCCGAAAATGCATCCTAGGGTCTCCACTAAGGCAGCACACCTAGATTCCTGGACTTGCATGATCACCTGAAAAGATATGCTCAGAACGGTCAACATAATTGTTGGTGAGCTCGCAGGTTTAAGTAATAAAATGTAAGTGATGTTGTATATAGTAAGCGTAATGGAATATCGTGAATACAGTTATATACACAAGTAAAATCACATGACATGAGCTTTGCAACCAAACCTAGCGACGTACAAAAAGAAATTGTCGGCATATATTCACCCAAGGGCCCGTTCCTGGGGCCACTGATGGTACCAACTAGTATACCATCAAATGAGGGTGGGGGTGTCAACCCAGTAGTACTACCAATACCTAACTGTCGGTTCCCACACTGGAATTAAATAGTTGCAAAGATAGAACCACACAGCAGACCCAAGCATGTATCAGATAAGTACTTGTAACACAGTATCACGTTGAATCCTTGTATGTAAAATGTAAGTAAGTTGTACAGCATTGAAAATGGTTAAGCATACTTTTCCCCCAAGTTGTAAATGATTGAAATATTGTATAAATGTAAAAGGGGCCACGAAACTCACTTGTTAAGTGGTAAGTATGTATGATCAATGTAATCCCAAATGTTGAATGCAAAAGAACAGTCAAACACCTATTGACAGTTATTGTTAAGCATTAATGATATGAAATAAGCGCATAATAATGTCCGGTCGGTTCGGATTGTATCGGCTAGGTCACGTGTAACTCACAAAACAGACACACACGTACTAGACCTTATGTAGATCCAAGTACTAGACATTGTCGCCATTGTTGATGATGTTTGAGTAAAGTTTCATTGTCATTGAGAAAGTATTAGATAAGTGTCAATAGTTATAAGTTGGTTGATAGTTGTAAAACGTTAGTTTAATTTGTTTAGAATCATATTTGTGCCCTTTTTAGCGTTGACTTTAATATTTGTGGCCGAACAATGGCTACTGTGTTAATGTTACCTCAACATCACACGTCATACTCACACCACGCACAAGAAGGAAATCAAACAAACATCAAACACAACCAGTTACAGTCGCACGACAGACCAGACGCACGACTCACCTCCATACGCACGAATCAACCCTCAATCGTGCGAATCAGCTTCATTCATACGATTGAGCCTTCATTTGTATGTCTGGCATTCAGTCGTACCACACAACACCCAATCGCATGACTCAACCTCCATACGCACAAATCAACCTTCAATCGTGCGAATTAGCTACTTTCGTACGATTGAACCCTCATTCGTGCGATTGGACTCCAGTCGTGCGAATCACGCAATCGCAATCGCATTCACTCACACTGACTTAATTGCACACAATCATTCATACGCATGACTCAATCGCACACTCATTCGCACGCATGACTCAATCGCATACAAACACACAGTCACACAGTCACGACTCAGACATGCACCAGTAGCCAGTCGCACAACTCAGTCGCTCGATTGACTCAGACGCATGGTTCAGTCGCACGACTCACCCAGTCGCACGGCTCAATCGCATGACAGACCCCAGTCCCTAAACAGCAGAATCGCGACTGTGGTCGGGTTGAGCAGCCCCCGAGCTGCTCTAAACAAGCGAGTTTTACACCACAAGGACTTCCAGAAACACTCAACAAACATACACAAACATGAAACACAAGCAGAAAGACCTCACACGCACCGATACGACCTTGTGTGTTCGGGTTGAACTCGAACACCCTAAACCCTAGATTTGGACAGCCGTAAAAAGGCAAGTAAATGGACAACCAAAGTCATCTACCTGCTAGAAATGAGTGAACTAGGCTGTAGATGAAGTCTAGATGACGAAAACGAGCCTAAGCGGTTTGGTTTTTGGTGCTAGAATGAAGAAGTTGTGTGTAGAGAGGATGAGGAGATGAAGAAGATGAAGTTATGGTGAATTAGGGCTGGTAATGGGGTTTATATACCCAGCCCAAGTTTGCAAAATTACAAGTTTAGTCCCTGCACTTAACCCCCGAGTTTCCCAAATTGGTTCGGTTGAAAAACGACTTTATTAGGTGTTTTATATTAATTGTAAAAGTGCATTTAATGATATTATGACTTAAGAAATGGTTTTGTTAGTGACGTTTAATATATATAAAAATGATATATCGGGCGGTTACGATGATAAAGTTTTGAAAGTTTTAAAGGTTAACATATGATTATAACGAATACACACGCACAACGATGATAATGCAAACATGATATCCACATAAAGTGTTAAATAAGGATGAGGAATGATCGATCAAAGAATGGTTAACGGAAAATCACGTTAATTGATGGACCTTAAGGTGACGGATGTCACAGTATCCCCCAGTTGAGAGAATTTCGTTCCGAAATTCAGCTGGAGTTAGGTCCAAGAGTGTCATCCTCATAAAGATGTGGATATTTGAGTTTCATCTGATCTTCTCGTTCCCATGTAAACTCTGCCCCTCATTTTGAATTCCACCTTATGTGAACAATAGGTATCCTACTGCGCTTCAGTTGTTTGACCTTTCGATCCATGATCTCAATGGGTTCTTCAACAAAATGAAGCTTTTCGTCAATCTTGATTTCCCCAATTGGCACATGAAGGGATTCGTCGGCCAAACACTTCTTGAGGTTTGACACGTGAAAAGTATCATGCACACCGCTAAGTTCTTGTGGCAACCTTAACCGGTAAGCCACTGGACCGATTCTTTCAGTGATCTCGAATGGTCCAACGTATCTTGGGGCTAACTTCCCTTTCTTTCCAAATCGAACAACTCCTTTCCAAGGGGAGACCTTGAGTAATACACGATCCCCAACGTTGAATTCTAGAGGCTTCCGACG